>RAON01000321.1:0-31553 GCA_009805295.1 Neurospora sp. FGSC 6877 | reverse complement strand
TACGGGACCAGGTTACATTGGGTGTCCCGGAGTCCCGAAAACACGGGACTACGGGACCAGGTTACATTGGGCGTCCCGTGGTCCCGMGATCKCGGGACCACGGGACACCCAATGTAACCTGGTCCCGTAGTCCCGTGTTTTCGGGACTCCGGGACACCCAATGTAACCTGGTCCCGTAGTCCCGTATTCTCGGGAYACCGGGACCARGTACGGGTTGTCCCTTATTGGTCAATCTATCTAGCTTACGTAAGGGGYTTCTGATTGGATCGTAACATAACCGTGGCGGATACCACCACCCTCCACGCATTAGATAGAATCATGATGCAGTCGGAAGAGGGTAACGAGGAAGATACGATGGAAGCTGCCCAAGGACGAAGTAGTACGGGTCGGCAAAGGAATAGGAAGAAAATCCATAAGGCCAAGAGAGAGGCGAAGAGGGTTAGGATTGTGAGTCCTGAATCGGTGATGAATAGCATTGAGGGGATGACGGAAACGGGGAAAGCAAAAGCGCAAGCGGAGAATTTCCCGATGACGGGGAAGATATTGACTCCCAGGAGGAACCGCAGGTCAAGCTTATACTCCTGGAGCAACGGTTGAAGAGGTATGAGGAGGAGATGAAGAAGAGGATCGAGAAGTTGGAGGAGGCTATGAATAAGAGGTTGGAGTGGTTGCAGAACGATATTAATGAGAGGTTCGAGAGGGAGGAGAATGATATGAATGAGATGGTTGAGGAAGTGGAGGATAATATGAATAAGAGGGTCGAGAAGTTGGAGAGGGATATGAATCAGAGAGTCGGGAAATTGGAGGACCGGATGAGTTGGAACGAATGGGTCTGGGGGACGATGATTTACTACGGAGATGACATGGAAGATGAAGAAGAAGAAAAGGAGGACGAGGAGGAGGACAGCGATGAGGAGGACGGCGATAAGGAACAGGTTAATGATGAAGAGCATGAAGGTGATGAGGATGATGAAGAGCACGAAGATCACGTAGATAATGAAGAGAACGACGACGACGACAACGACAACAACCACAACGATGACGGAAACCTACCTTCACCAACAGCCCATCACCCCACTACCGGCGGAAAGCAGCCCGTGAAGACAATCTCGGCGGACTATGGAGCTGGAGATACTCCTAGTGACGGGTGGTATCCCGGATTTTCATCGCAGACGACTCTCCTCACCAGCGATGAGGTTGAAGGGGGAGGCCAGGAGCATGAGTATGAGACCCACCCGGAGCGGGCTGAGGAGGATGATGACAGAGATGGAGAATATTCAAAGTGGGGATGTTGACAAGGTGATGAAGGAGGATGCTGTCCAAGAAGAGGAAGTCATGAAGGCAGCTAGTAGGAAGATGAGAGTGAAGGAGGATGCTGCTCAGAACGAAACTGCCAATAATGGTGCTTCCAAGGAAGAAGATGCCATGGACGATGATGGCGAGAGTAGTTGGTGAAGTAAGACATCAACACTGGAGGTTAAAGAGGGGTAAAGGAGGGAGTAAATGGATAGGAAGAGATGAAAGTATCAGGCGGTGATTATATGAACCGATTGATGCTTCCACGACTGCCTCGAGTTTCAGAAATTCCGAGTGGAGGAAGCTGTCACAGGGAAATGACCGTGTACACCGATCCAGATCCGAAAGATATTTTATGACATGACTTTTCCACATAGCAGAGGAAAGACGTATACGTTACCTGTCAAACAGAGTGTCGTAAATCTCCTGTTGTTCTATAATTACAGAGTGTCTTGGAGTATCAAGTAGTGTAGACAGTCTGTACCCATGCCAAGACATAATAACACGTTGGTGCACTAACAGAGTCACTGACAGACTCGCGACAGAATTGATAGGGGTGTATCTCCAGTCAAACGATCCAGGAACCCGGTGTGGCAGGCTCTGGCATGCAGAAGTCCGGGACGTCGAAGTTGGAACACCTGATTTGACCGGCTAGACCTGGCAGGCGTTCGTTCACCTTGTTGACCATCTCAGCTAGAATGCGGATATAGGAAGAACGAAAGGAATAAAGATTCTGGATTTAGTCAAACATCTCGAGATTAACGCCGGTGTCCTATGGTGGGTGACATTGACCAATGGCCATCCATCTTGGGTGACGTCGCTCGATTACCGTTAGTCAGCACTTGGCAGAGAAAGACGACGGGATGACAACATCCTACAAGACCTTTTCGAGTTTAGTAAACATCAGAGTCTGATGACCAAGTGCCATTCTGTAAGATTCTAGTGAATTGAAAAGTTCGACCTCTCCGTAGTTACGTATAGTGCGAGGTCGTTGTCGATAACACCGAAAGTGACGATGCCAAGACATTCAGCGTCTGTGGTGTTCCGTACACCGGTGTGAAACACCAAAATACCAGGGGGGCGTTACCACTTCCCCACCATCTTGAACGCTAAGAACGGCCAGAAGCTTAATTCCACCTTCGACATTTGTCAGCTAGCAAAGGGAGGCTCCATAACCCATTATGTAAGCTTATACTGTAACGTGATTTGGGACTACATACGTGCACGACTGAGTCGGTGTTTCGGTTGAAGTGGTACCGAAGCTAGGTAGAGTTGCGCAGAGGGGACAGATAGATGCATACCTCAAACGCCGAATCTCATCAGCTATAAAGTCCAAGGACCATCCTCGTTCTCCGTAGACATCTTCACTCACCTTCATCTCAAAGCACCATAACAGACACCTACCAACAACTCAACACCATCACATCATTCACAATGGCGGACTCCTCCAACCTTAAGCCCATCAAGCTCTACGGCCACACCGGCCCCAACCCGCCCAAGGTGTACATGCTCCTCACCGCGCTCGGCCTGCCCTTTGCCCTGGACATGATCCAAATCTCAGAAGCCAAGAACCCTGACTTCGTCAAGAACGTCAACCCCAACGGCCGCCTGCCCGCCATCCACGACCCCAACACCGATCTCACCCTCTGGGAGTCCGGCGCGATCCTCGAGTACCTGACCGAGACCTACGACAAGGAGCACAAGCTCAGCTTCACCCCCGGCACAAACGACTTTTACCTCGCCCGCCAGTGGCTCTACTTCCAGACCACGGGCCAGGGCCCTTACTACGGCCAGATCGCGTGGTTCAAGAAATACCACCCGGAGCCGGTGCCCAGCGCTGTTGAGAGATATGTCAAGGAGCTACACCGCGTGACGGCTGTCATGGAGGGCCATTTGCAGACGCAGAAGGACAAGTATGGTACTGAGGAGCCGTGGTTTGTGGGCAATAAGTTCAGCTATGTCGATATTGCGTTTGTGCCTTGGCAGTACACTATGCGTTTGATGCTGAGCAAGGACGAGTTTGATGAGGAGAAGTACCCGTTGGTTCACGGCTGGATGGAGAGGTTGATGGCGGGGGAGTTGGTTAAGAAGGCTTTGGAGGTCGCTTTTGCTGGTCGTAAGAAGGAGGAAGAGAAGTAAGGGGCCGGGGGGGGGGGGGGGGGGGGGGGGGGGGGGGGGGGGGGGGGGGGGGGGGGGGGGGGGGGGGGGGGGTACAAGTAGCTTGAGAGGATGATGGTGATGTATCTGTACGTTTGAGCGAAGATATGAGACCTCGTACATCCCAGGTGCGCTCGGGGATCCTGTCGCATGATACATACATATCAATCCGAGAAAGCCCGTTGACTAACCCCCGTCGCAACCAGTTCCCAACGAGGTGTCTACCCAGCCGAAGACTTCACGGTCAAGAAGTATGGCCTGAACATGCTCGTATCGGCCGACGACCATGTCCGCACATACATCAAAAAGATCATGTCGCAGCTGGACAAGTGGATGGTGGGCGGCAAGATCTCCAAAGCCGTCCAATCCAAATCCAAATCCCAACCCGCTTCCTCTACCACCGACGACAACCAAAGCCAATCCCCCAACGAAAACGCTGCAGCCTCCAACACCGCCTCAACTCCCGCATCCCCACTCGACAAGACACGAAGCCGAGATCCAAGCCG
Source organism: Neurospora sp. FGSC 6877 (assembly GCA_009805295.1). Taxonomy (NCBI): domain Eukaryota; kingdom Fungi; phylum Ascomycota; class Sordariomycetes; order Sordariales; family Sordariaceae; genus Neurospora; species Neurospora sp. FGSC 6877. Next base: position 27,594 of record RAON01000321.1, on the reverse strand, counting down.
AGATCGCTGCCATATTCCGGCAGATCACCGCCTCCGTCACCTTCCTGCCCCAGCTCAGCGGCGACTGCACCTTCAACGCGCTGGTGTACGCCGATGCCGACAGCGATGTGCCGGTCGAATGGGGCGACAGCGACGCCAAGGAGATTGTCAACGGCGAGTCGTAACAAGGCACCCGAGTGCATTCTGTGACACTCAGGATCGTTCTGGCTTAGATAGACAGAACCGCCGCTCCTTCCTCGCTTCGATGTAGGCCCATAGACTACAACCTTTGGTGTGGATTTTCTATGACAGTTTGGCCCACAACGAAGCCAATGGAAGGATGGGCGCTTCAATTAAAAACATGTCCGATATTTTTATACCCTCTCGCTATAGGGAGGGCCCGGTGGAAGAGCCTTAGCGCCGCTATAAAAGGCACCTACCACCCTTAAGTACTCTCCCATTCCCTCTCGGCACGGGCCACAACGACCTCATGAGGCTGTTATAACCTGTGCACCGCATCTGCTCCCCCACCATTTTAAATATACAACTAAAATTTACAAAAAATATCTTACCTTACGTTCCTCCCGTCGACGACCAATGATCAACAATAGAGAAAGTGACAAACCCCGCCTCAAATCAAGACATAACCCTTGCCCGCCAATCAGTGACGATCAAGAACTCTGCTGCCTAAAGTATACGAGATAATACGACGTCGATCAAAACCTACGTCGTAGTCTAGTCCATGGAGGTTCATTTTATACGATACATGGTCTGAAAACGGGCGATGTCATGCAACTCATAGTGCATAGATCCGTAGATAGTACATCATAGCTGACCATACTGTGGCAGTTTACTGTGCTACGCCGCATCCTTTTAATCCTTCCATGCTACCATCCTTCCAACCTTCCCCAATCATCCTATACTAGTACCTTATCCTTGTACGGGTTTTCAAACGTACAGGTCTTGTGACCACAATTGAATCATTCATCACACATTCCTCCGAAACTTGGATGATTATCACAGTGGCAAGAGCGGTGACGTGGTAGGGCATCGGTCAACTTTCGGTTACTCTCTTGTCGTGCTCGGGCGGTGCGTTCGTGCAGGGCCGTTATAGGGTATGTCGGCCTCCAATCACTAATCTGATGGCCTTCATTGCCGCGACCATGATAGGATCATCATCGTCCTTCGCGACATGCAGACTTGCAGACTTGCTCGCCATAGAGACAGATGCTTTGGTTGCCGGTCTATAAGAGCTGCATGGCTTCCTGTCCCACTGTCAGTCGAAATATCTTTATCTGTCCGTCACTTCCTGACCATTCAGACCACAGACAAACATATCCTGCCTACCTTGATAGCACCCACTCCATCTTCAATATGCATTTCAAACTTAGCCTCTTTCTCCTCACTGCCACCGCCTGGCTTGCTTCGGCAGGGGGTCCAACTTGGTAGGAAGGATTACCGGTACACGACGTAAGTATAAGTAAGCCCACCTCCCCACCCTGCTGGTATGAATTCCACCCTCTCGGTTTCCAACTGCTTTCAACCTACAATTCCGGGGACCCCAAGCTGAGCTTTCACATAAGCCCATCATGGACCCAAGACAAGCAAAGGCCGAAACCAAGAAGCCCTTGGCCACACCCATCCAAGCTGCAGAAGGCAACGAGATAGTTTACACCGATGACAAGGGCGTCGAACACCATATATACCTCCCGCCCATCCAAAGTGCAGAACCCAACGAGATGACCTACACCGATGACAAGGGCGTCGAACACAGTATATACCTCCCGCAGGGCACCATACACACGGCCTGGGGACACCTGGAGAATAAGCAATGGGACGAGCTTGCCAAGTTCGAGCCGTACAGTAAGTACACTCCTACCTCTCCCCCTATGACAGACTTGTCCTAATGTATCTCCTTGCAGCGAATCAAGGATATACCGAGGATGATTTCAAGGCATATAAAGAGAGTCACAAACAAGGATAAGAGAAGTAGATGTTGTAGAGTAGGGAAAGATACCATATAGGTCGTTGTCCAAAGAGGGACTCGTTCACCGAATAACGTCTTGGCTCTTTCCTTTCGAGTACTCAATACTAAGAAATAGCAATAACAAAATAAAATAATATCTTTGAGGGCGTATCTCCAGAATCTTATTACACAATAGATTCCGAGCAAACTGCGAACCGCATCATTCCCTTACATACTATTCTAATCAGTTTGGGCTTCTGAGATAGCAAGCGGGCGAGAGAGGAAAGATCTCACACAAGCAAAAATCAACAACTGTCTCGCTTGGCTTTTTATTTGTGGTGATCATGATAATAATCCTCGTGGAGGAATCCACATTATTTGCGCTTGACCAACCTACAGGCTCGACTACTTGTAGGAACTCGGGTCATCAGCTTGTAGACTGGCCTGATGAATGGCTTTATCCTAGTGGATGCATTCAGCTTCCTATTACCATGGATGCAAAAGACATGATAACTTCTAGGATGGATTTCAAATCCTTGTGAGTTACCGGTACCTTATTCCAACGCCTCGGGTCAGGTAATCCGCCATTTACACCCCAATATCGACGATTGGAGAGTCCTCCCAAGGGCCATGCATATGAGCAACCGGTAGGCCTAGCTCAGTAGTACTTCACAGGCCGTCCTCCTGCCGTATTGGAGGATGTGAGATGTACATAGGTATGTCTTGATTAAGGTTTCTATACATATCTAGCAGGTCGCCGTGCCGAGGCCCTGTCCGACACCTCACATACTATGTACATTTCTTCCGTCGCCTAATACCTGACCATCTAAAGTACCTTACTCCTATAGATAATCTTCCGATATGTCTGCTTATCTATGGGAGTGTGAAGGATATGAAACGGGTCTTTTAATCACGTGGTAGGGTCAAAAAACTGAACAACCACCTCCCATTCCATATCATTTGACGGAGGCATTACGGTAAGTGGGGAAACGGCGTTAAAAAGATGAATATAATTGGGCGGATTACGAGAAAAGTTGACCGTCCTGACACTGCGGCTAGATCTTTTACACGGGTAACACCAAGATTGCACTCGGTCAGAAGACCATTCCTGATTGGTTCCTAGTATATGCAGTTAGTCGCCGAGTCTAATGAGAGCGTGGCAAGGGAATCTCTCGCTCTTGTCTTGTTGGATCGCGGTTTGGTGATCCACTACGACAAACTGATCACGATGGACCTCCTTCATGTACCTGCCTTAACCTACCTTCTTCATCTGCCTGCATTAGCCCACCTCTTCCCTTCCATCCTGGCATATCATAACCATGGAGGTTGGCTTGCAACACACTGCCGGCGCAGCCGCCAACACCTTTGTAGACGAGTCGGTTGGCTGAGAGAGCTGCATGCCAGGACTGCAAAACAAGGTGACGACGGCGTTGAGAACGACGAGCTAACCACAGCTCTAGGATCAGAAGCTGGCAGCTAGGGTGGGATGGCTTTAAGCCTGGGTGGGGGCCCGTGCCAGCACCCCCGCCCCCCGATGCGAGGCTAGAAGCCTTGATATCAAAACAAACGTTACCCAAAGTGAACCCTCTGGTTGCCTTTTCCACACCCTACAAGAAGTGGATGAGCCACCAATGGACTTTTGGATCAACTCAGTCTGGAGCCAAATGGAGATTCCCGGTTACGGAGGTATATTCCAGGACGAGCCAGTCAATATGGAAGTCCGGTTCTCTTTTGACTTCATGGAATCAGATGCCGCAAAAAGAAAAGGGAGGGACACCAGAGGCTCGATTGTTACGAGTGGTAGCACGTCCCAAGAGCAGCCAAGTCGAAAGGTCATGCGAACAGAATGACGGATACAATTCTTGGTCTTCACAGTGTCGACGACAGAAAGCATGAGCGATGATACACCATCTCGTGGCACCGTCCAGAACGACGGCATCCTTCGCAGGGGTTGGGCAAATGAGAAGGGATCTGGTACAGCCGAGGCGGTCGAGAATAGCTTGAGAATACCTAGATGCTGTGGGGCTCGCGATATATCCTTGAAATATCTGGGGAGATTCGTCAAAGCAACGGCGGGCAAGAGGACGTACAAGTTGCAGACTGGAGATTGGCTGGGGTGCTTACATTAAAGGGCGTGATGCGATGGACAGAAAGCTGAACATGTGGGCGCAACGTTCCTGAGTTATTCCGATTGGTTAGCATATTCTTTACTGTTGTGCTTCTTTTTCTTAGTTCTTGCCGTTGCTGTTCTTCTCTCTATCTTCTTTTTGCTCTTCTGTTTCCACTGTTCAGGCTTATCCTTATTTCGTACGTAGCACACCTCAAGTCATCTTTCGATTTCACGTCTACTGGAGGCATGGTTCCCTTCGCTCGGCCAGGAAAACTTTCATCTCGTACACTCCATGTCCTTATACGTAGAACACAATTACCGGGAGATTCGACCTTCTTTGTACGTTCGATCAGTGCCGAAGAGCTATACCAGAACATATTCAAGACACTGCAGCAGAGCAGTGGACTTCGAAAAGATGGGAACAGGGAAAGAGAGCCAAGGTTACCATCTGCTCGACATATTGTATTTGGACTATGATGTCCTGACCAGAGACAGAGTAGTGTCCCTGACCATGTGGAGGCCAATCAACGAGTCCTCTCTACATCTTAGTAGCAGAAGTACGAATACTTGAGGCATTTTGCAGCTAGAAACAATCACATACGACCATACCCACTGGAAAACTCGGGATCCCGTCCGCTCTCCCATAGATAAGCCAGTGAGGGGTAGCTTATCTATGAGAGTATTTTTACAGGGGTTTGAATGACTTAGCTGCAACCTCTGCTGGGATATGAATGTTAGGGCGAGTACGTCGATCCTACAGAAAGTAGGGGCACAGAGGTTAGCGGCTGGGCACTTTTCTGTAGGTGCCCCGCTGTGGCCAAAGTCAAAAACTAATCTTTTATAGAAGCGTTTCCACAAACGTTTTCATCCCATCAATCACGCCAAGCTCACCAAATACACCGTTTCCACCTACTCACGCCAAGCACGGCTAAGGCTATGAGGCAGGCTAGCACGTTGAAGATTAATTCTATATTAGGCTTCGAGACTATAGTTCTATGGAAACACACGGTGACCTTTATTCTCCAGTAGCGGGGGCGTAAAATTGTAGAACTCGCTGTCCTGTTCTAGGTTATCACAACCAAATTCAAAGCTGCAGGCGGAATTCCGAACCGGAGATGTCGGAGTGGTAGTAACGACCATTCACAAGACTAAGCTTCTTCCCATCAGTCAGCATAGTTAATCCAGAAAGAGGGATAGCATTTTGTCACCCATACGAGCCGAATTACTACCTAGTGTGAAGTCAGTCGTGGAGTACCTTTAGCACCCAGTCGGTGGTACAAAGCCGCATGTTGAACCGCGATCCCCTGCATCTAGACTAGGGAAGACCATGTAGCTGTGGCGACGCTACTACAAGTTTGTTGGCTCTCCCAAACACCATCAAAGAAGAGACCACTTATCCGATTGGGGAGAATCGAGGCTTCTACTATTGTACCAACTTTGGCTATGACTGGGCAGTCACGGGTTAATCCTTGTCACAGTGCTGGCAGACCACTACACTACTAGGCTATGTTCCAAAAGAATACAAGTAACCGAAGCTGGCAATTAAGTTGCTCAAGTGATCTTATATAGTTGGGACGGGTGTGACAAGGGCAGAGTTCTGGGCTTGGAATAAAGAGTTCAATTTAGCTGATAAACTACTTTGGTTTCGAAGGCCTTGTTGATCCTCTCAACCTTCAAACAAAGGTTGAGTTTCAAGGCCTTCTTATACCAAAGAGGTTGAGTATGTACCGAGCCTTGTTGCTTGAGGCCCCAAGATATCAGTCTTCATACATGTGGATCTTCCTGAGTGCCTTCAACCATTTTCCTTCTTTCTTCTGGCGCCGGCCTTCATTCGGTCACCCTGCTTCTTGCTTGGTTGGCTGTGATTGCTTCCAGGGTGGTAAGGGGAACCCCGTAATGGTGATCAGCGCCATCGGCAGTTCTATGGCCGGCTCGATTAGCTTGATGGCGCGAGAGGGGTTCGGGTAAGTTGGGCCATCGGCTGAATAGTCTGGCCGAGGCAAGGTTGACGAGGCTGAGTTGACGCCTGAAACTGTCAGGCATCGGTGAGGTTGGCACCAAGTGTTGAGGCTCTGCTGAGCCTTGCAATCCTAACTCTGGACTGCGGTCAATGTCCGTGTGACAACGGGTGACCAGGCCGTCACAATCCCGTAGCATCTGGACCGCACAGGCACCTGCAAGAAGAGAGTCAAGGGATGGAATAGTTTTACTTCGTAGTAATGGAATACGTTATCTCGACAATAGTAGAAGGTTACCAGAATTTACAAAATTCCTATAAATTTGCCTATCCTCCCAGACCCTTCTGGTGGCACGCTAGAAAAATGGCAGAGAGAAAGAAATTAAGAGAGACATGGAATACATTATATGTCTTGCGAGAAGCTAATAAACCAAACCAGTCTCGATACGCTGCCGATGGATATCATCCGTCCCTGGAGGTCATAACTTAATGGTCGGTAATTTGGTGGCAGCCAGAGTACGTTCTGGCCGTTGCAAGTAATCCAAGACCTATCCTGTCCCAAGCCATAGCCATGACTCTCTGGATTGTCTAGTACAACTTGGTTTTCAGTAGTTTCTGCATCTATTTTAATACGTCCAACATTGCTACGTAGGTAGCGATTAGTATCGTCAAACGATATATGGGTCATCGTAGTACTAGTATTAATCGTTTGGAGGCAGCTCCCCGACGCTGGATCCCAGATCTTGATCGTGTAGTCCTCCGAACCGGACACAAGCCGCTGGCCATCAGGCGAGAATGCTACTGAGTGAACGTAGCCACTATGGCCTTCTAGGGTCTGGAGGCAGCTCCCCGACGCCGGATCCCAGATCTTGATCGTTTCGTCCTCCGAACCGGACGCAAGCCGCTGGCCATCAGGCGAGAATGCTACTGAGTAAACGCAACGGCTATGGCCTTCTAGGGTCTGGATATAGCTCCCTGACGCCGGATCCCAGATCTTGATCGTGCCGTCGCTCGAACCGGACGCAAGCCACTGGCCATCAGACGAGAATGCCACTGAGTCAACGAAGTTGCTATGACCTTCTAAGGTCTGGAGGCAGCTCCCTAACGCCAGATCCCAAATCTTAATCGTATAGTCCCACGAACCGGAAGCAAGCCGCTGGCCATCAGGCGAGAATGCCACTGAGCCAATGGGGTCGCTATGGCCTTCTAAGGTCTGGAGGCAGCTCCCCGACGCTGGATCCCAGATCTTAATCGTTTTGTCCCACGAACCAGACGCAAGCCGTTGGCCATCAGGCGAGAATGCCACTGAGCGAACGAGGTCGCTATGGCCTTCTAGGGTCTGAAGGCATGCATTCCAATCCAATTCTACAGCCGGCTTAGTTCGAATCCATTTAGGTTCTTCTGCCCTGAAATTCCTCTTTATCAAGCTACCGCTTGGAGCAAATACAAGCGCTGAGATGTATGCTTGAAGTGGAGCTTGCTCTATTACTGAGTTAGATAGAGTAAACCGGTAAGCATCCCAAACAAGCTTTGATAACTGCGATTGATCGTTACCTCCCTATATTTTTAGTTAGACCAAGTTCCTAGTGCGGAGTTAAACTTGTACTTACTAGCAAGCCCTTGAGCTTTCTAATAGCAACAACGCCCGCAGGCATAGCTTGGAGTAGACTTAGAGCTTCAAGCCAGTAAAGGTACTTCGTCTTGAGGAATATATAGACAACCTCGTTATCCTGTAAACGATCGTGCCGTTTTGTGTTCGTGCCAGAAATCGAGTCACACAAGTGATCAACCCAGTAGACGCACGAGTACTGCACCGTCGCTAGCGGGTCCGGATCCGGTACTTCGACCTTGTCACTCGGAAATCCCGGTGCCCTTAAGCCGTATATGTCGCGTCGCAGTGTTGTAGACATGGCATCAAGTGACCTCAAGAAGATGGTATAATTCACATCTTCTTTCCCAGAAGGAAAAATCCACTTGAACGTCTCCTGAGAAGCTTGGTTACCAGCTTTATCAGAGGCATTGCCAAGTAGAAAGTCCTTGGCTGATTGATGGACAAAATAAATAGTTCGTTCTCGTAGCGTTAGAAATGAATCGCAAAGCCTTATGATTGTTTTGAGGGATTGAGGATTGTTGCGAATATCATCGGGTAGCTCGATGAGAGTGGCTAATTCATGAAGACTGATTGGTCGGTGAACTATTGCGGTAACGGCAAGAATGCGTTTGCAATGATCGGAATCCTGGGATAGGCTTATCCTTTGTTTCATCCGCGCGTATAGATCATCCAGCCCGGGTGGAAACGTGTGTAGGATCGTTTTGGTATGCCATGCCTGGACCTCTTGGTCTGCAAGCGCTTTGCAGACCAACGCCACCCACAGGAACGTATCTTGCGCGTTGGAGCACAGGTAGTCCTGAACGGTCTTTTTTGTCCTTGGATCATACATCTTCAGCCCTGCCAGGTAATCCACCTTGTGCAGGATAAATGCATTGACAGCCGCTGCGACGGATTCCGCATTTAGCTCCAGGGAGACCTTTACTTTATCTGCGGCTTTCTCCAATCGTTCCTCAATTTGCGGCCAATTACGGCTTGAGACGATCCACTTGACTCGAGATCCAGATGATGATTGCTGAGCAATTAAGTCCAGAAGCTGCGGCAGGTCTGTTTTAACGCACTCGTCAAGCGCGTCAATGACTAAGTAGGTCGTTCGGAGGCTTGGGTCTCGTAGGATGTTGGTGAAGATTCTCGACAGGGCATCCCATGTATTTGCATCTTTGAAGAGGTTTTCGCCTGCATGGTCATACTCCTTCCGCACGTGTGAGAGGATAGATGGCTGCTGGTCGACAAGTAGATAGATTAGGCCACGCAGTACGGCGGTTGCATTGTTGATGCGAGAGTCGGTAGCTTGGCAGAAGAAGTAGGCCACATTGCAGTGGCGCGCGTTGGCAGTATCGTCTTGATCCAGCTCATTGATGATGCCGCACAGCAACATAGTCTTCCCTTTGCCGGGGTCGCCCTTGATCCAGAGCAGTCGGTGCTGTGGGTCGTCACGCCATTGTTGAAAGTCAGCGTTGTTGAGGACCCAACGATATGAGTCGTGTAAAAGGCCGCCTTTGGTCCGTTCGATGCGGACTTTATCGTGGCGAGGATCGGTAATGCGCAAGTTCTTTAAACATTGCTGATCCTTCTCTGACATTTGCTGCATCTCTTGGTACTTGGCAAAATCAACAAGCGGGTTCATAGCTTCTTGCGGGCCGTGTGCGTCCCCAGGGACCCTTCCACTCCCTGGGTACTCATCCAAAACAGCCTTCGCAACTGATGCAGCAGTAGCCGCCGCATAGTCCTGCCACATTTTACTTTTGTGGCTGTCAGCGTAGTCACATACCCCTTTGATCACAATAGAAGGCAGTTCGTCCCAAGCTCCCGCACCCTCCATCTCTATGCCGATGACTCCTTCCGCAGCGAGAGCATTGCGGTGCTGGGCAGAACGTATGACACTGTCTCCGGACCCCATACGGCCAATGTGCATCTGAGGAAGCGGGGACGATCCTTGGGCACGATGTCGAGTAAGTCTTTGCCTCGGAACTAACAAATTGTCGTCGCAGCCGAGTTCATCACACTCAATTTCCCGGGATCCCTCGCAGATAGAACCTTGTGTGCAACGGCCGCAATCCGAGGTAGGGTCGTGATGTTTATGTTCGTAGGCATCGCCAAAAAGTCTGTCCTTGTCTACTCCCGGGTATTTGTATTTGCCGGTTTCCCGCTTTGGGTCCGCATCATTTTTCTCCTGAAGCTGCCGTAGGTACTCTGCAGCTTGTTCTTCGACCTCAGGACGACCATCATCTCCCAGCGACCTAAGCAAGCTCCGAATATTCTTGTTCGGTCGGCCGTACACGTCCTCGGCTTCAACCTTGGCCTTAAAGCGATCGGAGTATTGTCTTCCAAAGTCGCGGTGAATCAGGATGTTGCTGATAACGATGTCGCCGAGGATGACTTCCTGACTCTTCTTGGGGAACGGCACCCCGGCGCAAATGCCGACGATCAGGGTGAATCAGGATGTTGCTGATAACGATGTCGCCGAGGATGACTTCCTGACTCTTCTTGGGGAACGGCACCCCGGCGCAAATGCCGACGATCAGGGCTAGGGAAATATTGGGGTAACCGATTCGGACGGCGGTAGCTGCACCGGCAGCCGGGACTTTGCCCATGGTATCAAGAAGGACGATAACCACATTGAACCTCCCGATCCGCCCATGTGTGTAGGTGTTGAAGTCCCCTTCGGCCCTGGCATACCGGTGCCGGTTACTGCCCTTTCCATCCCAGAGATCGTCGAGGAGTAACAAAACAGCTGCTCGTTCCTTAGGTAGTGCGCAGAGTATCGCAATCTCAAAGCCGTTCTTGCTTGTAGGAGCGGCGTACTTGAGATCGTCCCCCATTATCGTGGAGCGGGTGCCTTGTCCGATCTGATAATGACGACACGAACGCTTGTCGGTTTCCAAACGTCCGTATCAGTCCTCGCGTTTCAAAATGGTGATTCTTTTCGGTGTCGCGCGATGGACGAGATGTCTGGCAAAAAGAAAGTTGGACTCTGACTTCTACCACAACCGACGGGAACTGAGTAGAGGTATCGGGCACAGCCTCTTCGGCACAGCTGTCTTGCAAGCAGAAGACTCGTCCATATTGGGTTGGGTACATGGTTGGGCATAGGTGATTGAGAGGCCCAGGGCGCCAAGCCCGGAAAGGAAAGGCGTTGGTCAGCCTTTACTGTAATGGAGAGCTGCTCTGAGTGGATGGGTAAAGAGGAGAAGGCAATGCATTGGGAAGATGGTCTTGATTGGATGCTTGCTCGCTCTGATGCCCTCCACATCACGTGGTTGAAAGTCACGGTGAGCTTCAGGGAAGAAGGTACATTCAGGAACGGTGAGGTGAGGAAAGGAAGGTGTGAGCGTAGACGAACTTTCCGAATGTGAAGCCTCAAAACGAAATCCTAAGATTACTACAGCGGGTTAGGGTTACCGCCGAGCACCGAGAGGAAGTCTTGCCCAGGAACGTGGAAGGGCCGGGCGGCGCGTCATTCCGTTGAGATAGTATCGATTATAGCCGTGTCTAGAATTCCCGAAAGAGGCTCTCCATCGCAATTGGTCCTCGCCATCTATTGCTTAAAGATTGAGCGTCTCTAAGTGTCTCTCTCGGAGACCGACTGAAACGCGATTTTACTGTAAGCGCCGAGAGTCACGAGGGAATCTCACCAAAAAAGGAGCGGGCCCAGGGTGGGCTTAAGTCCGCGTGGCGCCCCGCAGCGGCCCGCCGCGTCCCCGCAACCGTCTCATTCCACCACCAACCCCTGGAGATGACGCCTCAGCAAAGAGAATCAGACGCAAGGAACAACAGAGGAAGGCCAATACTATGGAACTTGTACCTTAGTATTCGGGGGGGAGGTTGGCCATGGTTTTAGACTAGGTAATCTATGGGTGTGTTGCAGGTGGACCACCGCCTGGGCACTTCCAGACCGCCCACGTTTCTGCCGCCCACAACTGGGCTGCAACCTTTCCCCCATCAATCCATTCTGTTGCCGTGCCTCCCAACAGTTCACTTCTACCAGCAACTATCAAATGTGTCGTCCCACACGGCGTCTTTCGAGCTCACAGGACCGTCGTCATAGTCTAGTAGTCGCTTAATACCGTAAGAGGGTGTTGTGAAGCATGTGACAATATGTGTCTTGATTGGTGGTGTATAAAGTGATGATTTTAAGAATCTAAAGAGGGGAGCTCGCGCGCGGTCAAAGACCTTAAGCATGCGCGAGCCTTATCTGATCTAAAGGACCCACATAGTGGGGATGCGACCGCAAAGGTGTTGGAGGCACGTGCACGGGTGCCATTCACGCACACCACGCACGGCCTCTCTTCCTGGCATTTTAGCCCTCCAGACCTCTCCACAGATTCTTTCTCCTAGAAACTCAATACAACCATCAACTGCTTGATTTCGTTGCCTTGTGCGTCGCACAAAAGGCGGGTCAAGCCCGCTGGAGGCCCGCCAAGGCAGGGCCCACCAATGCTGGGTCATCCTGGTCATGTGACATGACGGGTGGTGACACCAGCGATACAAATCCGGTATCAAATGCCGGCCGAATAAAACAATGCCACTGACCTCAGTGGTCTCGAACCAACTAATATACATGTGTGAATTCCCTCACTTCTTCCTGGGCCTCAAGTTCCTGCCATGAGGCGGTGCTTCTTCGAAATGCACCTTCCTGCTACCTTTGGGCTTGGCCTTCTCCCTGCCTCCCAAGCGCTCCCAGTACTCCACAATCAACTCCCTTCGCATTAGGCAAGTTCCTTTTCTGACTTCCATTTGTTGCGCTCGTATCCATACCCTGTCCATTTGACCAGATACTTCCAGCCTCCGTTTCGCTTGTCTTCCGCATGCTTCAAGATGACGTCCAGCTCGTATTCTCCCTCCTCATCGTCGTCGCCGGCTTGACTGTCTTGGACAGATCCGGGGGGGGGGGGGAAAGGAGCTCCAGATGGTATGCCAAATTGCCAATGCGCTTCAGGATCTTGAATGGTCCTGTACGCTGTTGGGAGAATTTCCTTGAGGGGCGACCAGGTAAGTGATATCCCTTATGCAGTTTAAGGAACACTTTGTCACCGACGGAAAAGATTTGCTGGCGATGGTTGCTGTCATATCTTCTCTTGGCTTTGGCAGTTGCAAACGCCATGGCTAGTTGCGCATCCTCTCTCAGTCCGTCCCGTAATGCCAGATGGGTGTCGGCTGTGATCGGGACATCCTTGCTTGCAATCAAGTCCAACAGTCCCAGCAGTTTGAATCCGAAGAGCTGCTCATGAGGGGATGACTTGATCGGGTCCGAGTATGCGCTATTCATGTTCCATTGAAGGCTGGGGAGGATCTCTACCCAGTTTGACTCTGTTTGCATGTAATAATGAAAGCGGATGGCGATTTCGACGTCCTGGTTGCGGCGCTCGGCCATGCCGTTGCCCTGAGGGTGATACGCAGTGGTCATCAAAAGTTTGGTGCCCAGTGCGCTCCACATGCCTTGCCAGACCCTTGAGGTAAACTTGCGGTCTCGATCAGATACGATGGCCTGGGGAAATCCCCAGTCGCCCAGGATAAGCTCCCTTGCCAACACCTTTCCCCAGTCCTCAGCGTATAAGTAGAATGCCCAGGGATGAGGCGTGATCGCTTGGATGTATAGCATGATACAGGCATGAGAGTGTCGAAAAAGTCAAATCCTGGCAAGTGCCAAGGTGTTCCCGAAGCTGGTACTTTTGGCAAGGCGGTGATGAAATCCAGTGCGATGATTCTCATAGGTAAGGTGTACTTGGGGTTGACTGACTGGTAATCTCCGATGGTAGCCTCCCTGTCTGTCTTGTTGAGCTGGCAGACTGGGCAATGCTGCACATATTCCTTGACTGCCTGCGTCTTTCTGACAATAGCGTACTCTTTGAGATCATACATCATGCGGTCTCTGCCAAAGTGGTGCTTTTCATCGTGGACTGCGCCCAGAACGGTAGCGACCATGCTTCTGGGTACACACAAACGTCTTGCTTTGTCTGCTAGATTGATATTGTAGAGCAGACCGTCTACGATCTCAAAAGGATACCCGGCACAAGAAATAACGCCATCGACCTCGGTGGCACTGGGGTGGACTCGAAGTTCATCCACAATTGGCCCAAACTTGGTATCCGCCTTGTAGCCTTGCTTGAAGTCGTGCCTCGTCTCCTTGCTCATCTGTACCTCGGCCTTGACGAAATTCACTTGCTCTGTGTACCAGATTTGATGCAGGATAGGCACCTCGTCCGTTCATCCTTTCTCATCACCCTTTGCTGGCAGTCGACTTAATGCGTCAGGAACGAAGTTCAATTTGCCGGCGATAGGATGAACCTTCAGGTCATACTGAGACAAGTAAATTGAGGCATTGATCAGGCGACGATTGCCTCTATCCGTTGACGAGGTATCCAGAATTGTCTGCTCGCAAATGCCCTTGGTAGCGGCGTGGTCCGTCAAGACGATGACTGGGAGGTTGCACGAATGAAGGAGAGTCCGGAGTCGCTTGACTGCCCACACCAAACAAGCTACCTCCATTTCGGATGGGCCGTATCTCATTTCTGGTTTGCTCAGAGCCTTGCTCAAGAACATGATTGGTAGCACTTGATTCGCTGGAATCGGAGTGCCAGGCACCCAGATATAGCCATCCTTGAGGTGGAATACCATGACACCATGCCCTCGCTCTAGCGAACCGTTGACTTGTAGAAACACTTGTTTATCCAGGTCCAAATGGTACAGCTTCATGTCCTCGCAGATCGCTTTCTGCACTGCCTCGAAGGCTTTCTGCTCTTCCTCGGTTGGGGCGTATTTTGTCTTGGCGCAATAACTGGCTCTCTTTGCTGGATTTCCAGGCGCAATGGCGCCCGATTTCCTGCCTTCGGCTAGTAGTGTAACCTTGCGCTCTTGGAGGGGTTCTGACAGTTTGCCATAGTACAGTAGAAGGTGGCGGATGAAACCGGAGCCGCTTATGTACCTTTCCAATGACTTTAAGGTATCGGGGAATTCCAAGTTGTGGAATGCTTCCAGTCGTTCCTCTGTTGTCGACAAGTCCAGAGCATCTACCCTGAATCCGAGGAGTTCCACGTTTGGATACACAATGAAGGACTTCTCTGGGGACAAAGCGATGTTCTTGGAGGTAAACAAGTCAAACACCTGCCTGAGATGGCCAAGGTGCTCTTCTGCCGTGTCCGAGAAGATGGCGATATCGTCGATGAAGGCGCGGCAGAACTTTGCAAATGCTGCCACAGACGGTCCATGAATCGTTGAATGAACGCTGGGGAGTTTCGGTAGCCCATCAATACCACGTTTGGCTGCTCAAGCCCACGAGGGCTGATGAGCGTAAGTCGATCGCGATGAGGGTGCCAGACGCCGAATTGGTAGAAAAAGGCCATGGCGCCGATAATCGTAATGAAACACTTGCCTCTGAGAGATGCGATGACTTCCGATTGCAAAGGCAAAGGGTAGTTGTCCGGGACTTTATTTAGTGCGCGGAGGTCGATGACCACCCGACCCTCCTGCTGCCCTTTCACTGTCCTCCAGACCACGAAGACGGGGTGCGCAAAAGGGGTAGCCCTGTCGGCCCAGTCCATTTTGCCTTGTTCGTGCAATGAGCCAAACACCTGATCTAGCACTTCTCTGTCCTTTTTTCTCAAGGGGTAGGATCGTGCCCGAATGCGCTGGTTTTGCCAGCCTTCTACCAGGGGTACGCGCATCATATCTTTCTCGTCCATCTTCATGACACCTCCTTCCTCCCAGATGTCAGAGTGGTCGTCGATGAGCTTCTCGATCTTCTTTACCAATGATGGGTTGTACGCATAGATGTGGATGCCGCGATGGGTGACTTTTTCCGGCAAGTTGTTTCAAGTTTTGATGCCAACGTGGACTGCTTGTCAGACATTCTTGGCTTCTGGATGTCTGCCCAGATGGTGCTGTCTTCCTCCGTGACCTCGAGGGACATGTTTTCATCTTCGGCGGCGAGCTCCACCAGGATTTCGTTGTCCGTCATGTCATTGTTGTGGCTGTATTTGCTAGAATCCTGCTTGATCTTGACGTCGCCTACGACCTGGATCCTCGCACCCTTGACCTCGTTGACATTGAATGCTCTGATGACTGGGACCTCGAATTCGCGGTTCAGTGATGACGCTTCCTTCGGGGTTCTCGCGGCCATGTTTGCAATCATGCCTTTGGACAGTGTCGGGTAGCCGCTGTCAGTTGCCTCCGTGAATCTGCCGACTTTGAACCTCTTGGGATGACCATCACTCCGTTGGTCGTATTATTGACAAACATAACCGCTGGTGATCTCGGGTCCACAACGGCATTGGCGGTCGCGGCGTGGTTGGAGTTTAACACGAAGCTTCCGCCCTTGGGGAGAGGCTTATATGTGACGGGGATATATCCTTACTGGCCTGGCAAGAGTGTGGTCTTTTTGACCGAGGTGACTGCGTGTGCATGGTTTGGAGTTGGCTTGTGCGACGAAGTCTACGCAGAAGTCATCAAGATTCTGGAACGTGATGGTCTCTGTCCCACCGTACGACTAAGAATTATTGGGTACTCCAGCGACGGCTTCTCCCTCATGCGGAGAGGTGCTTAGGGTGGATGGGAGAATTAGAAGGAGGAGAAACATTAAAGACATTGTGTTGGAAGTCCGTGCCCAGGTTGCCCAGTGAATGGCACTGGGCCGCCCATTCACCGGCACTCCCTTCCAGGTATTTAGGCTGCCCTGGTTTCCGTTTCTCCTCTTCCGTTAGACAACCTCAACAATCAAGCCCTTTTTCCGTTGTCGCCTTTTCCAGCCCACTGACAGTTCGGCTTGGGAAATTCCACCCTTCGTCGAAGAAATTTCACGCTGTAGGGGGTTATGACCTGCAGCGATGCATGCAGCCGCGCGAAATGGTCCAACTTCCCCCTTCCATCCTCACTCTCTCGTTTCATCGTTGCCTTTTCCCCTCCTCAATTCCTGTTTACGGCTGAATCTGGACTTGAAGTTGGGGGCCAAGACTGAGGACAGCTGAAGAAGGATTATCGTATCTTGCAGGTAGAGGTAGCGCGACGACTGGGGCTGGGTTGCATTTTAGGTTGTCCTACGACTAAATAGACTATAAAGATCACTAAAAGGGAAACTCCATCTCATTATCCATGGTGCGCGCCCTACCAACCCTGGTATGTTCCTCCTCTTCCACTTGCCACCCTCTCCGCGATGTCGGTATCTGTCTATGCTGGATCAAGCAAGGCTCCCCAAGCGCCGTGGCATTCACTGTGATGAATGTGACAGAGATGCATTGCATTGCCAAGAGTCGGAGCGGCCATACGCGCCCAGCGTGGATTTTGTTGTTGGTATCATGCTTTTTTGTGGTAGTTGTTATTAAGGTCTACTTCCGCCTCCCGTAGGGCATGAGACGTGCCACATCGGTGAATCTAGCGTACATTGATAGGAGCAATGCCCTGGCACGCCCCTGCTTAGCGGAGGCGAGCCTGTGCTCAATGTGGTGCTTCCAGTTCAGCTTGCTGTGGAGCCAAATCCCTAGCCAACGCATTGCCGGCTGTGCAGCCACCTCGACTCCTCCGTGCATAATGGTCGGGAAAGGCGCAGTTAGTCCTTTCCTGGAGAAAAACTTAATTTCTGTCTTGTCCGGGGAAAAATCTGTTGGTATCATGCGTGACAGTGTCGTAACCAGACACTCAGTATCATCGCCAAAGCAGGCTGGGAGGTGAGGCTGGGAGGTGAGGCTGGGAGGTGAGGCTGCAAGCTGCAGCTAATAATGCGCTATTGATACCCGACGCTCAGTTTCCCGAATGGGATCACTCCCCTTGAGTAGCCCTGTCGAACTCCTGGTTGCCTCGCTGCCCTCTTCTTCCTCTATCACATTGGCGTTTCTAGCGAGAGCAATGCGGAGGGGTATCTTTGGCAAAAAGGGGTCCTCCGTTCAAGAGTTCACATGTTCACAGTATATAACGACCCCGAAAGCTTTCGCTAAGGTCACACCTGGGCATGTCGTTGTGTCGTGACACAGGTTCAATCCATCATGGCGCCAAACTCACCCCAACCCGGCACTCCAAGCCGACTCTCGTTGAAGAAAAGAGTCACGACATTCTTTTCCCGGAAGTCAAAAACATCATCTAGCCAGGACTCACAAGGCTCGCTTCATCCTAATATACAACCCCGCCCGACTAAAAGTCGGACATCACTTGATCCACGGCCCGAGAAAGAACAACGACTTGATCGCAGCCCACATTGGTCATCAACCAGACTCACTCCTCGTTCAAGCAATGAAACCTATGGCCAGAATATCTCTCTACCCAGCGTCCGATTTGGATCACCCCTTGAACCCGAGAGCAGGCGAGACACAGAGGCTAGAGCCAAAGAGACCGAAACGGACACCACGGATGAAACCAAGCTTAGAACGGGACGTGACTCACAGATGCCAGTATCTGGGGCTATCAAGCAGCTGGGACCCAAGACCACACAAGAAGTACTACCTCACGATGGCACAGACGAAGAGGGAAAGGCGGATGAGGAGCAGGGCTTTGAATCCGACACTGCCACGGAACCCGAGCCGGAAGATGAACTGGGGATGGATAGTGAGGGCGAAGACTTGCCTACCCGAATCCATAACGAGTTGAAGTGGGGAGACCCGCTCAAAGGTGACAGTCGCGAATTCTTGCCCGCGAGTCTCTTGATCAAATACGTTACGAGGAAGTCTGTCCGAAAGAAGCTGGAAGAAGAAAATCCCTCCGAAAGCGATATCGATGATTTGGTCAACTTCATTGTCCACCGCGCACGGAAGATCTTCGCAACTCTTCTTCTCTCGGGCTTCGAGGGAAACAAACTTTGTAAGGCCGTGCGAGACTTCCGAAATCACAGGATTGGCAGCAAGATTTCGCGAATCACCGATGGCTTCCTGCCAATTACTGAAGCAAAAAAGGAGGAAGTCTCATTCTTCGTCGACAAAAAAGGACATTGGAACTCGTGGAAGGTATCAGAGTTTTGCAAGAAGCAATGGATCTTTCTAGCACCTAAACTACCACCAATGGGACCGCTTCTAAAGGTGGACGCCTTGACCCCTTTCCCTTTCATTGAAGCGGAACTCGTCGATGCAGGCGCATTTGGAGAGGTCCACAAGGTTATGCCGTGCCCATCAAACATTCGAGAGAAAGGCCTGAAGGTACGAAATTTTGATCATGTAATCCCAACCAATCCCTTAGTCCATGCATAAGTTAAAGAGGCACTGACCATGACTACACAGAACTCCTACATAGCAGTCAAGCTTTTGAAGGATCCAAGTCCCAGAGATGAACAGGAGAAGCGAGAACAGGAGAAGCAATGGACAAAAGAAGTGAAAACGCACCACGAAATCCAAGCCGAAAATCATGACCACATCATTAATTTCATCGCCGCAATCGAGAGAGGTAAGGCTCGCTACCTCCTGTTTAGTTGGGCGGACCAAGGGAACCTACAGTCACTATGGAAAAAGCATCCAACTCCGTCACTCTCGTCGACGCTCGTTGAGGACGTCATTCGGCAGCTCCAAGGACTTGCGGATGCACTTGATACATTACACCACTGTGGGGGAACCGATAAAGACGCCGATAGCTCCTGGAGACATGGCGATATCAAACCGCAAAATATTCTCTCCCGGTCTAAGCAGAAAGTCAGGGAATCGGCTGACCGACTCGACATTGGCCATCTGATGATGTCCGATCTCGGGTTAGCGAAGCGTCATGATGTTGCAACACAGGTTCGAAACGACCGTACAAGCACTCGAGCAACGACGTTTAGGTACTCACCGCCCAAGCTACACACTCTGGAACAGAATGAATGGACAGCACGATCCAGACGCTACGATATCTGGTCGATGGGCTGTGTGATCCTGGAGTTTGCCATCTGGTTATTGTATGGCTATCACTCACTGGAGGATTTTAACAGCGAAATTACTGACGGGCACTGGGGAGACCAATGCCCTTGGTTCGAACCTGGCAAGGGCAAAACTGCAAAGCTTCACGGTGTTGTCGAACACACAATCAACTTCATTCTGGAGAATGATCCAGAGTGCCAGGGTCAAACAGCCTTACGCGAGTTGGTGGAACTCGTGAGGGACAAGTTGCTAATTGTTGAACTTGGGTCGCAGAAACATTTGCAAAGAACCCCGAGTTTCCGTAGTGGTACTAGTGGTACTACCTTTAACCCAAACATACAGGAACAAGGACCTCTACCTACCTTCCAGCTCAACGACGAGGAGGTTCCCACCATTCACGCGCCTGAGGATGACAAAGCGAATAGCGACAGTACCACAAAAGTACGCGCCGAGTCCAAGGATGTCAACGACGCACTACGAGAGATTATCAAGAGAGGCGAACAAAACGAGAAGTATTGGTTCACTGGGAATGACCGCAGCGGTATCACACTTGACATGGATCGCATTACCACAGCTGCAGGCACGAACCTTCTATCCCCTGGAGCGGCGGCGAAATCTGAGATGTTCGGCCGCCAGGCTCACTTTGACGTTGAAGAGACCCCGGGATTTGGTGGCTTGAACCCCGGATCCCCGAGCTCGTCGACAATGACCGTGATTCTACAGGTAGGCATTCCTCCCGTGGCCCTGAACGACGAAACGTGTCAACATGCTAACTTGTACAATGGTGAAGAATGTTTGTTAAACCTTTTCTGGAAGCCCGATTGCATCTTGATGAGGACAGCAAGCTAACAGAGCCTATGGTAATGCGTTAGGAAGTACGGAATCCTATTCTAGTTTAGGGTAGCGCATATCATTCCTAGTGGCTAACAGTGATGCTGCAGTATGTATGTTTGGAACCTACTTGCCCTTGAGATATTTAATGAGATGACGAAAAAGCAGCTCTTGTGCTAATACTTCTGGTAGAAAGTGAGTTCCTAAGTGCAAATCACCAACCCCAGATCAAGTTTGAGAGAAAAGGCTAACTTAAGCATCCGTGGTCAGAATGTGAGTCCATCCATACGTGATCCTGGCGAGCGTTCATGCGAGTCACAGACAGTGACTACGTGTTCTGGATTGATCTAGGCCGTGAGTTTCCCTTCTTTCCCGCTGCCTCCTGTGTTTGGCTACCTTGCTTACCAGTCCATCAACAGGCACAGGTAATTTATTCTCTCTTCGGTCTCATCCACCCTTACGTCCTCATACGTGGTTTAATAATGCTACTCTGCCAACTGACGGATAATGCGCACGTTGATTATGTGATTAATAATCGTTCTTTGGATTAGCTCGATCGCACCGATTTCTTCATCGACAACTCCTTTGCACGCAAGGCAATCTCAGCAATGGGCAGAGTGGGGCTGTTCCCCGAAAGTCATGCACAAGCAAGACTATGTGTCAGGTGCCAGGAACTGGATTTCTTCGCACTGAAACTCACCATTCAAGATACATGGCAAGATCTTGCAGCCAACCAAAAGACCTGTGACTTCTGTGAGCTACGATGGCGAGCATACCTTGATAAACAGCTTGAAGCAACAAGTCCCATACGCTTCGACAGAGTGGAGTCGATGCTTCACCTTAACGAACACTCTGAACCGGCGTTGTCGATTTGTCGTGCCCCAGGTAAAACTCAGCTTTGTTCAAGCGACGACCTGTCCCCTGGGTCTAACAATATTTCCATAGAAGAACCTACGACTGAAAGTCGGCCGAGCACCAACCGTATCAAAATTGGACTGCCTAACCTCACTATAACCAGCAATCAGCACTTTGCGCTCATGCGCCAATGGCTTGAGCATTGCGACGGCCAACATCAATGCAAACCGCACCCAAAGAGCACTGTGCCAACCCGAGTTTTGGACCTCGGCACTGGAAGAGAACCCACTGTCTGTCTGTACGAAACCAAGCGTGGAGAGTCATTCAGTTACATTGCACTTTCCCATTGTTGGGGATGGGAGCAACATTTCATGACCACAGAGATGAATATCGAACAGCACAAGAAAGGCATTGCCATTGAGAAGCTGCCAAGAACATTCCAGCATGCCATCAAGACGACACGTGAGCTGGGTATCCGCTATCTCTGGATTGACTCCATTTGCATCATCCAAGGCGACCATGGCGACTTCGACAAGGAGGCGGAGAAAATGGAGTCTGTTTTCAGCTCTGCCTACTGCGTGATAGCGGCTAGCAGTGCGTGCAGTCAACAAAACGGCTTCCTCAATCCCCGGAAAGAGAGGAAAGTGGTCAGAATGACGAAAGAAGGCAGGAAAGGAGGAGTATACGTGTCCCTCTTCTCGGATGACTTCAAGGAGCACGTTGTCCACTCCCCGCTTAGTGAGCGTGGCTGGGTATTGCAGGAGAGGGCGCTAGCAAGGCGAACCATCTACTTTACCGAGTGGCAGACGTACTGGGAATGTGGCGACGGCATCAGATGCGAGTCGATGACTCGGATGGATAAGTAGGTGTATTCCCCGAGACCTCTCCCTTACCATCCGTTAACTAACAAACCATCCAGCAAACTCATCTCCTTCCTTGGCGACCCGAACTTTCCCTCCAAACTTTCGGGCGACACCAGTGATCGCGGTGAAAAGATCCGTTTCTACGAGGGGCTCTACAAGCAATACTCCCGCCTAACCCTCTCACGCGACAGCGACCGTCCCATCGCGATTGCTGGGCTCGAGAAACGGCTCATCCACGATTTGAAGTCCTCGGGAGGGTTTGGAGTCTTCGACGACGAACGCAGTCTGCTACAGCGAAGCCTGCTCTGGCAGCGCGGAAGTGAGTTTCCCACTTTAGAAAAGATCGCAGTGCTTTCTCGAGTACCAACCTGGTCGTGGATGGCGTACAAGGGAGGCATTGACTACCTGGACCCCCCATTTGGGGAGGTGGACTGGAACATATCCGAAATCAGGGGAAACTGGTTCGGCAAAGGCAACAGGACCGAGTTGAGCGCCAGAACGAGGGAGTTCCGTATAGCAACGACAGGGACGCCAGACTTAGACATTACCTGGGACATCCCGAAGGATATTAACCCGGACCTGGCGCGACTCAAGTGCATCGTAGTCGGCGTTAAAAGGCAGAGAGGAGTCTTGGCGGAGAACAAGACTCATTATGTCCTGATCGTAAGATTGCGGGAACAGAACACCCACTTGGCGACGGAAGAGACTGAGATATACGAGAGGGTCGGCGTCGGAAAGATGCTTGGCGAGTACATCGATCTGGATAACTCGCAACCGCAGGATTGGGTCAAGATCCGGTAGAAGAAAGATTTGGCGGGGCTTTTCACATAGACTGGCATCAGCATATCTCTTTTGTTTACTGCTTTCATGTTTGA
Organism: Neurospora sp. FGSC 6877; assembly: GCA_009805295.1. Classification (NCBI taxonomy): domain Eukaryota; kingdom Fungi; phylum Ascomycota; class Sordariomycetes; order Sordariales; family Sordariaceae; genus Neurospora; species Neurospora sp. FGSC 6877. The sequence continues at coordinate 4,745 of RAON01000321.1, read as the reverse complement.
GTTTGATCCTCTGGTGTTGCCTCGAGAGCTTCTTCATAATGTTGGATAGCCAGTTCTAGATCGGCCTCGACACCTGCTCTCTCGTATCTGTTACCGTATCCAATCCCKMGGGATTGGAGTCGCTTTGCTCGTTCTGGATGGCCCTCTGGTGTTGCCTCAAGAGCCTCTTTAGAGTATTGGATAGCTAGCTTTAGATCTCCCACGGCTCCTGTTCTCTGGTATCTATCACGGTATCCAATCCCGAGGGATTGGAGTAGACTTTCCCGGTCTGGATGGTCCTCTGGTGTTGCCTCGAGAGCTTCTTTATAATGTTGGATAGCCAGCTCTAGATCGGCCATGACTCCTGTTCTCTGGTACCTGTCACGGTATCCAATTCCCAGAGATCAGAGTCGATCTGCCCGTTCTGGATGGTCCTCTGGTGTAGCTTCGAGAGCCTCTTTAAAGCATTGGATAGCTAGCTCCAGCTCGGCCACGACTCCTGCTCTCTGATATCTGGCATTGTATCTAATCCCGAGGGATTGGAGTCGATGTGGTGTTGGACGACCTTCAGGATTTGAGAGTGAGATCACGGACTCAGTATATCTTGGCAAGCCAGAACTAGAAATGGCCGAGCCTGTACTGGATGCACTCCGTGATGCTGGGCCGGACACTTCGTCTGCATTCCAATCAAATTCTACAGCCGGCTTAGGAAACGTGCCAGCCATAGCACCGTGAGGCGGAGGTTGGCTACTTTCGCCAGTGTCGGTAAAGTTCAGCATCTCATCCGTATCGCAACCCCTGGAAGTATTCCAGGGACGGTTAGGTTTGTTTGAATCAGGCTGGTCCACATCATCAGCGTCTTCCCCGGCAGACCTTGGCAACGAGAACAGAGAAAAACGCTCCAAAGGTCTTGCAATATGGCTGTTCAGCTCTCCGACGGCCGTAAAGATCGCAAGACAAATGGGAAAGCACCTGGTCACGGACTGTGAGGTGGATTCACTGCCATACATGAGCAGTGCTGTTCTGACGTCGTCGCTGCAACTGGCATGTTCGGACGCCAGATGCCTTTTGTAGTCTCCTAGACGGGGGAAAATAGTGGAGTGCTCTGGGCAGCGCGTAACTCGGCGGTGCGTTGATTCTTCATACTGGATCCAGTCTTCGATGCTGTCGTACAGCTGATCTGAGTTTCTGCAGTCTTCGTAGGTGCACACGTAACGGTCGCATGTCATGTATGAGGTGGGCTCTGTTGGTGATGGCTCAGAATATAATTCAAAATTTTTTGTCCGGGACACACGCTTACCTCCATGCCCTCTCAGACAAAAGTGCGCTTGAGCAAATTGTAAAACAATAAGGGCACTCGAAGAATTTGCCGTTGGACAGATGGTTAGGTGATTCGGGAAAGCCTAATTTCTCTTTGCCTGGCTGCCAATCCGAAGCAGCGTACTTGGAAACTGAGGCATTAGTCGCTTGGTCGTTCCAGGAAGACGACTGGGGAATATTCAGGCGACTCGCGGTTGTTATCGACTGTGCCACGGCGATCACGGGGTTCGGAGTGTCGTTGGTTGGGAATTGTACTGCTGCTGCTGCCGTTGGAAGCAGAGTCCTGAGTTTCTCTCGCCTTCAACTTGCTGTATCGCCGTTTCCGTATGTCGGTTGAGCTTGTCGCGATGGTTTTTCCAGTATGCAAATCGCCGTCTGCGGCGTGTGTTTGCCCACGCTATGCGGTGAATTAGAAATGATTCGGCGCCTGTCGAGACGACGACGCCCAGCAACACCTCCACCGCGCCCGCCAGAGGATGAAGGACTGGGCGGATAAGAAGCGCACCGAGGCACCAGTCTACGAGGTGGGGCAACTTGTTATGTGGAACGGTAAGCACATCAAAACCAAGAGACCCTCCAAGAAGCTTGATAAGAAGCTCCATGGTCCCTTCAAGATATCTCAGGTGATCTCCCCTACCGCTGTCCGGCTTACCTTGCCCAAGACCTGGCGTATCCATGACTCCTTCCACGTCTCGCTCGTCGAACCCTACCGCGCTGGCAATCATATAGCCCCTGATTCTGACCAGGTTTTGCGAGAGGCAGCCCCGGCTGAGTCAGGAAGGCGCTGGCATGCACAAGATGTCGTGAGCTCCATGCTACAGCAATGACGAAAGGATTGCCGCGCAACTGAATGGAGGAGACCGGCAGAGTTGAACGGTTCAAGTGAAAGTTGATGGAATAGTGGTCTAAGTTTCGACAAGACGAGACACGGACATCACGCCACTCCACGCACACTCGTTCTCCTCTTCCGACTTTTGGACCCGAATTCAATCCGGACCACGTACGTATAGTCGAGAGATTCTTTGACATTTTAGAAACGAAGCCATATACACGACATCCAAGAGAGCTGAATTCAGTACCAGCCTCAATGGATCATACTAACCCCGTTTACCTGTCTCATCCACAATCCGAAAAGGACTTTCTGGCTCAATACTACGCCAGGCTCTCCTTAGCGGACACGGATGCGGACAAAAAATCTCCCATTCCTGCAACTGCCCCTTCCACTGTCACGGTTACACCTGAAGCGCCAGCCCAGCAATCCCAGGTTGTCACAGAGACCACGGGCACGGGAGCCACAGGCCTCACCATTACCACGGTCACGGGCATCGCGGGCACATCCACGCGCACCATAACCGGACCGGACAGAACCGTCCTCGCCCCACCTCCCATCCCCGCCCACCCCGGCTGTGAACTCTCCCCGCAAATGGCCAAAGCGATGGAAGATTATGCGATCGAGCATTGTTGCGACTACATGAAGGTCCAGAATCTGCTCAGAGACAAGGTAAGCAAACGAGCAGCAAAAAGTTAGATGAGGAACTGGAAACTTACTATCACTAGATCGTGGCAAAGGTCCTCGAGAACACTCAGGAGAAGCTCATGGAATTGTTGCAAAATGAACTTGATCGGATGAGCAGCGAGGAGGAGGATGATGATCTCGACCTTGACTCCGACATGGAGGAAGGTGACCAGACCTTGGAGGTTTAAGATCCGAGGAGGATTGGAAACCATAACGCCGCATAACGAACGATGTTCGGTGTCACGGCACTGGCGGATAGGTCCCGGCACGGCGGGACGTGCACGTGATGTCGTGCCGCGTGCACCGGCCATCTGGGCCCTGGGTTGAAACCCTGGGCGCCAGGCGCGCCTTTGCACGTTTCCCTCTTTTTCTTCTTTATCTTGTAATTCTACTATAGACCTGGAATCAACGTGTTCAGCTTGGTCTCTCGTGACCACGTCGCTCGTGACATTCTGGAAAAGCTGAAAAGCTGATCTGGTTACATCCACTTAATACTGTAGGGTTCGAGACGGAAGACATGTACCTCACTTTTCCTTGATGTTTGCTCTTTTACTTTCCCTGCACTTGGGTTTGGGGGGAAAGAGGGGGGGCTGTTATCAGAGCGCAATACCCGCGGTACGGGTATACTGGCACCATCCTAGGTCGCGGCCGTACAAGCTCCTCTTTCGGTAGCTGAACCTTGGACTTCAACGAAAGCATTTCTTTGGTAGTATGAACAGCTGCTTTATGTCTTACTATCAGTGCGATCGCCGCTTGGCGTCGGTTCCATACGCCCACAGGTCCCAAAGGAAATAAAAAGTAAGGCATCAATGCATTGTCCGCTTAAGGACACTGGTTATTGCAACGGGCTTGGGTGTTAACAGCACTGGCAGCTTAGGCTCCACTGCAATTTGCAGGTTCCACTCGGATTTACAGCCCTACCCGCGCCACGGCCCCATAAGTGGTGCAAGCTACCAGGCCGCTACTGGTACACTATTGCCAACCCTGTAGACCCGTGCCAGAAAGCCACGACCCTCGCCCAAGTCGAGTTATTGATTGGCGCCATGAAGTCTCTAGGTCCAGAATACCCGACCTCTAGAAAAGAAATGTCCTTTGGCCATTGGCGTGTGGTTAGGAGGGAACCGCCAGCCATCCTACGCCTGACATGGTGAAATAGAAACAGACACAACACGACGCCTCATGCTCCACTATAGCCTTGAGAAAACATACTGCTCTAGTTTCTTTTTATTTTGTCCTTGGAGATAGGATAGAGGAATCTCCAGCATTTTTACAAATTCAATCTATTGATCGTCAACTGTGTAGCATTCACTGCCTCCAGGACAACACGATTCATCCTCGAGTGCCTCATCTACCTCAGTTAAGACGTTCCTTCCCCAACGCTACGATGCTTCGACGACTGCGCTCGCGGTTCCAGACGCGTCTCAAGCGACACGGAAATGCGCAGGATCGGGAAAGTTCTACGGACCAAGAGCAGTCTCGCCCTGCACCTCTGCAACAAATCTTCGCCGCCACCTCTACATCCGCGTCCCGGCTCCCAACCGCTTCGGCTACCGGCTCCGCTGATATAGAGACGTCCGCCGGCGTGGATAATACCACTACCCGCCTCCCAGTCGCTCCAGCTACTAGTTCCGCCAACATAGAGACGCCCACTAATGCAGATGACATTACTACCAGCTTACCCGTACGACTCTGGGACCGTGCCTACAATGACCTCAAACAAGAAGAGGCCAGATTGGTGGACGCATACGAGAAGATACTGTCCCGACAGCTGCAAGCTAGCCCCGACTTAACAGTGCCCGAATCCCAGCCGAACATCATTGCCCAAAACAACTCGGACAGGCGCCGTCAAATGAATCAGCTTATCAATGCTGGCCTAGCTAAGACTGAGAAGGAAGCTAAGGTGAAAGAAAAGGAAGCTAAGGTGAAAGAA
>RAON01000320.1:0-28454 GCA_009805295.1 Neurospora sp. FGSC 6877 | reverse complement strand
TAAATGCGGAATCCGTCGCAGCGGCTGTCAACGCATTTATCCTGCACAAGGTGGATGACCTAGCAGGGCTGAAGAAGTATGATCCAAGGACAAAAAAGACCGTTCAGGACTACCTGTGCTCCAACGCGCAAGATACGTTCCTCTGGGTGGCGTTGGTCTACCAAGCGCTTACAGACCTAGAGGTCAAGGAATGGCATATCGAAGAGATCCTACACACGTTTCCACCCGGGCTGGATGCTCTATACGCGCGGATGAAACAGGATATAAGCCTATCCCGGGATTCCGATCTTTGTAAAGACATTCTTGCCATTACCACAATTGTTCACCCACCAATCAGTCTTCATGAATTAGCCACTCTCGTCGGGCTACCCGATGATATTCGCAACAATCCTGAATCCCTCAAAACAATCATAAGGCTTTGCGGTTCATTTCTAACGCTACGAGAACGAACTATTTATTTTGTCCATCAATTAGCCAAGGACTTTCTACTTGGCAATGCCTCTGATAAAGCTGGTAACCAAGCTTCTCAGGAGACGTTCAGGTGGATTTTTCCTTCTGGGAAAGAAGATGTGAATTATACTATCTTCTTGAGGTCACTTGATGCCATGTTTACAGTATTGCGACGCGATATATACGGCTTAAGCGCACCGGGATTTCCGAGCGACAAGGTCCAAGTACCGGATCCGGACCCGCTAGCGACGGTGCGGTACTCGTGCCTGTATTGGGTTGATTACTTATATGACTCGGTTTCTAGCACGAACACAAAAAGGTATGATTGTTTACAGGATAACGGGGTTGTTTATACATTCCTCAAGACGAAGTATCTTTACTGGCTGGAAGCTCTAAGTCTACTCCAAGCTATACCTACGGGCGTTATTGCTATTAGAAAGCTCGAGGGCCTGCTAGTAAGTACAAGTCTAACTCCACACTAGGAACTTGGTCTAACTAGAGATATAGGGAGGTAATGATCAATCGCAGTTATCAAAGCTTGTTCGGGATGCTTACCGGTTTGCTCTATCTTACAAGTCAATAATAGAGCAAGCTCCACTTCAAGCATATATATCAGCGCTTGTATTTGCTCCAAGCGGTTGCTTGATAAAGAGGAATTTCAGGACAGAAGAACCTAAATGGATTCAAACTAAGCCGGCTATAGAATTGGATTGGAATGCATGCCTCCAGACCCTAGAAGGCCATAGCTTCTCCGTTAACTCAGTGGCATTCTCGCCTGATGGCCAGCGGCTTGCGTCCGGTTCGGAGGACGACACGATCAAGATCCGGGATATGGCGTCGGGGAGCTGTCTCCAAACCTTGGAAGGCCATAGCGATTCAGTTCTCTCAGTGGAATTTTCGCCCGATAGCCAGCGGCTCGCATCCAGTGCGGGCGATCACACTATTAAGATCTGGGATACGGCGTCGGGGAGCTCAAATAGTACGATGCAAAATAACAAATAACAATTCGAGCGACACCTATCAACGGTTAACTCATGAGGATTCCATCCGTCTGGTCTATCTCCTGCCCAGCTCCAACGCCGATGATCCAATCGAGCTTACCATGATTCCTGCTCGACTCGGAGAAAAGCCACGTTACCGAGCCCTGTCGTACGAATGGGGACTGCAAGATGACAAGCACGACCCCGTTATTATGATCAACGGCGGGCACCCCCTATGGATTCGGAAGAATTTATACGAAGCCCTAAAAGAACTTCGCACATTACCCGGCGAGTTTGCCCACTACCCTCTGTGGATTGATGCGATATGTATCGACCAACAGCAAGTACATGGAGAAAAACCACATCAAGTGGGGCTAATGGGAAAGATCTTTGGCCAGGCTGCGCTAGTTATCGCTTTGGCTGGGACTTGCTGGAAGGTACAGCGACTTGGCTATTGATGCTCTCGAAGCATGTAGCCAACATGGGCGTTTGTCGTTGCCGAAGGAATGCTGCTTCGTCACCCGCATTTTGGAGCCTCCCGAACCCAAGCAGACTTTCGATGCTTACCCTCCATGGATGACCATGAAGGCGATCATGCTGCTAGGCAACCGGTTGTACTGGGGAAGATTATGGATATTGCAGGAGATACATATGTCTCGGTCCTTGGTGGTGAGGTGCGGATCTCGATCTATTACCGATACCGATCTTAACCGAGCTTTTCATACGCTCAAGAGCTTTGAGTGTATTCCTCATACGAGGTACAAGGAAACCCACCTAAGGAACTACTATCGTGATCTTACGAAGTTCCTTTGTATCACCGGCTCTAGCGTTCCACTTCGACATTTGCAAGCACGAGAAAATGGGCACAGAAGCTTCGGCCAGTGGCTCCAAATTTGTGTAGATGGCAATTTCCAAGCCACCGAACGCCGCGATTATCTCTTTGCATTACTCGCTATCTCAAACGATGTGCGGGATTTGGATATAATGGTGGACTATGAAGTACCATTGCGGATGGTAATGCAAAAAGCACTCCCGGTTATCAGACGCAGCTATTGTGCCATCAAAAAAGATGATAGGAAGTCATGGGATTCTTTTTCTCGCGAGGTTGACAAATTGATGGTATTTCACTTTGAACGAGACCCCTACTCGGATCAGGGCCGGCTAAAGGAGGCTGAAACGATGTATCAACGGGCGCTAGAAGGCAATGAGAAGGTGCTCGGACCAGATCATACGTCGACTCTCAATACAGTTCACAACTTAGGCCAACTCTATGAGACTCAGGGCCGGCTAAAGGAGGCTGAAGTGATGTATCAGCAGGTGTCACAGGATTACCTGTGGGACGCAGCGACGGGGCACGAAATCTGGACGCCCAAGGGCCATAGCAGTTCCGTCAGGTCGGTGGCGTTCTCGGCTGACTCGAAGTACGTGGCGTCGGGTTCTGATGACAGGACCGTCAAGATCTGGGACACAGCGACGGGGGCTTGCCTACAGACGCTTCATACTGGAAGAGCGCTTAGGGATATTTCATTTGATCCTACCAGTTTACTTCTCCATACGAATATTGGCGTTCTCGCTCTCGCCCTCACTATCAATCCCAGCTCTAAACCGAATTCGAATCCACCGTCGACGCTATCGAGTTCACATACCGCACCCAATCTATCTACTACTACTTCTTACGAGCCTCAAACCTGTGGCCTTGGACTAAGGTCTAACGGAACATGGATCACGTGGAATGCGAGGAACCTGCTATGGCTGCCGCCGGAGTACCGGCCGATCCACTTGGCGGTGGCGGCGTCGACGGTTGCAATCGGATGTGCGTCAGGGCGCGTATTTACTATAAGGTTCGACGGGGAACTTCTTTTAAAGTTCTAAGCATCTAAACGTTGGTGTGCTTTGCGGTAGTATAAATTATTTTTTTTATTTATTTTTCTAATTTCACTTTTAATAACTTCAAAGCCCTTTCGGGTCCATGGGGGAACCGTAAATATATACCTTTCTCATTCACCCCGGGATTATTCTAGCACCTTCTAGATGCTAAGTAACTTCTCTAAATCCTCGCGGGCTTAAGTTTCCTTAGTCATAATACTTTGACATCGGCTCCCTTACCCAGATGCGCTGAAACCACGGTCCTTGAAGCCGTGTAAGGATTCCCGCTTTATTGTCTAATCATCTTGTAGACAGCTCGGCTGCGATGCGTATTTCTTCGAGCGCTTGGTCGCTACCGGGCTCCTCCTCTCCAAGCTAAATAATTACGCGACTTGCTTTAGCGTAGATCTTCGCCATAGATTGAACTTGGTGTCCTTTTTCTTCTTGGTCTTCTTGGTTGATGCAAATGGCACCTATCCATATAGTTCGTTCAATGCAATGGTCTCGAAGATTTAACAGCGCTGCGTAAAGGTTTTCCCCGACGGCTAAGTTGCACCTGTTTATAAAAATGGAACAAGGCTTGTGTGACAAGGACAAGTTTCTGGGCTTGGAAAAGTCGCTCAATTCAGCTGATAATCTTCTTTGGTACTCGAAGGCCTTGTTGATCCTTTCAACCTCCAGGAGAAGGTTGGGCTTCAAGACCTTCTTATGCCAAAGGGAATCGGTACGTACTTGAGGTACGTATTAAGCCTTGTCGCCTGAGGCTTCAAGGCATCTATCATACATGTGGAACTTCCTGAATACCTTCATCCATTCTCCATCTTCCTTCTGACGCTGTTCTTCATCCGGGCGCCCTGCTTCTTGCTTGGTTGGCTGTGGTTACTTCTGGGATGACTGGGGATTGTCTCATGGTGTTTCATCAGCGTCTTCGGCACTTCCATAGTTGGCTCGCTAGCCTGGCAGCGTCGAGAGGGGTTCGGGTAAGGGGTAAGCATCCGGGCGCCCTGCTTCTTGCTTGGTTGGCTGTGGTTACTTCTGGGATGACTGGGGATTGTCTCATGGTGTTTCATCAGCGTCTTCGGCACTTCCATAGTTGGCTCGCTAGCCTGGCAGCGTCGAGAGGGGTTCGGGTAAGCAGTACCCGTGGCCGAGAGTCTGGCCGAGTATGAGTATCGCAGCCCTGAGGCCACCGGGCATCTCGAGGCTCATGCTAAGCGTTGAGGCTCTGCTGAGCCTTGCGACCCTAACCCCTGGACTGTGGGCAATGTCGTGTGACAACGCACCAGACAAGTTTGGTGGGCAGCAGACCAAGTTGGCTGGGTTCTTGCTCCAAATCAGAACCTACCTAGACCACTACGAAGCCAACTTTCCCACCGATTATAAGAAAGTCATCTTCCTTGGCACTAGACTCACCGACCAAGCCCTCATCTGGTACGAGCCGATCCTCCAGGACCACTACCTCAACGGCGATGAAGCCTAGGATTTCACAAAAAAGATCCTACACTCCGTCAAAGAGTTCGTCGAACGCTCTCACCCATGTCTTCGGAGAACAGGATGAAGTTTTAAGGTCCCAGGAGAGACTGCTGAAATGGGGCGAAACCACAATACAAATCAACCCACCCACTACAACACTCTATAGAGGAGAGCAGATCTGGTCATGATTAGGCACCACCGGATGAGAAGAGCTTCAAACTCCAAACCAAAGGTGAGCACCAGATAGGTCGAACAGCCCAGTGGGCGAAGCCCACTGGCGAGGAAGAGATCAACTAGACTCAAGTAGAATGAAAGAATAAAGAATGGAGCAGAAATTTGTGTGTGTCTTGTCTGTCTGGCTGTCTGCCTGGGTGGCTGAGTGTCTGACTGCTTGGAACTGCCCCTCTGAACTCTCTGACTCCCGATGGAGGACTCGCCTCTCTTATCTACTTTCTCCATAGCAGATACCTTACCCACTAGATCAGATCCCCCCGTCCAGACACGGACTATATGTTTCTGATCCCGTCATGACACAATGCCCCAAATCAGTAAATAGTGTGCGTGTATAAGACCAATAATAATATACCACTTTTTTTTCACTCAACCGGGTTTTATCCTTCCCTCTTACAGCCTAGCATATCCGGGAGTCACCTCACAACTGGGGCGCCTATCGTGGCCGGGAGAACTTAGCGAACCACTCAAAGCTCGAATGGCAAACTGGCATGCAAGTACTCGCAGCGGCTCAGGCGGATGGCACAACAGCGCAGGTGTGCAGAAAGGCATACGCAGTGATGCCTTGTTATATAGACGATCAGAAATCCATCGATTGGGTTTGGGGGATATCCTGGCGATTGTATATGGCCAGAATACACCCCTCACACTTCTCTACTTGAACGTGCCCAAGGAAGGCATGGCATCAGACACTCTGGCAGAAGCACGTTAGCAATGGCGGCACAGCTGACAATTTGACTCCCTTTCTACGACAGGAAGGTCTTGAAATCGGGCCGGATCACGAGATCCAGATGGTGACAGCGGATTTGGATTACTACGTCCGTCGTATGAGGCGCAGGAACTTGGCTCTGCAAGATTTGGTTTTGCTAGTTTTGAGTTGGTTTTGTTTTTGGCTTTCAACCGGAATAGTTAAGCTCTAATGAGCCTCTATATTTAGTTGCTTCGTGTTGGCCCGCGTTTGACGCAATGGGCAGCACTCGACAGAACGACAGTACGTCGTGATTTGCCATCGGATTGATGGATTCTCGCAGGTCCTTGGCAGGTTTTAGCGCTTATGGAGGACATGTACGTTAGATTCTACCGCTGTGGCACGTCTCATGCCCTTAGGGAGGCGGAAGTAGACGTAAAATATACACACACACACAAGCACACAAAACAGCGCAGGTGTCCTAGACTATAGTAGGCCTAGCTCTCCCCGATTGCACTAGACTGTAAGAGGGAAGGATAAAACCCGGTTGAATGAAAAAAAGCGGTAGGTACCTAACCAAAGAGTGAAGGTAGAGGTATCCTTGGCTGATAATATCGTACATACATACCCAGACCACTTTTAACGCCGGCACACACTTCGAATGACCTCAATCCTATCCAGCTGCGTCTTTACATTTCCCAGCGCGTTGAACTCCTTAGTGCCTGTCAGGTCACGCCTCTTTCCGGCCGCGTCCTTGAAACCCTTACGCCCGACCCCGGCGCCCGCCAGGAGACCGAAAATAGCCCCGAACGCATTCTTCGGATTTTGAACAACGTCATAGATAGTCATGGCCGCGTCTCCCACCGCGCCGATTAAGCGAAGCACGTTACCGATGGCCGCCAGCTCGGGACCGACGAGCTCGCCCACCACCGGGATCCAGAAGAGCAGGCCCATGAGGAAATCGAGGATGAAGGACTCGCGCTCCTTTTTCTTGATCTCGTCCGCCTTTTCGACAATCTTGCCCATGCTCTCCACGCCCTCGGCGGTCGTGAAGGCAGGCAGCGACGTGGCGTCGACCACGTCCGAGACCTGGAATAACTCGTCGTAGTAGCTAAACTCTTTCACGACCTTGAACCGGTTCAGCATGTCCTTGGCTTTGGGGTATGAGTCGCCAACCACGTTCTTGGGGTTGTAGATCTCGACCTTGTCCGAGGGTTGAGGGTAATTGTACCACCAATCGTCATTCTTGTCGATGCACTCAAGCACCTTCTCCCCGGCGTACTGGCACCCGTTGTTGGTCCGCATGTGGCGCCTGTCGAAGGTAATCCACGACTCTTCAATGCCCACGTTTTGCTTATGTCTTCGTAGAAGCCCTTGGAGTCGGTGAGAGTGAAGGTGGCGTTGGGGATCTCAGTGCCTCCAAAACCAACGACAGTAGTCTCGAACTTGGGACACTTGTCCATGTCACGGAGCTGATAACCGCTCTTTGTGCAGTTATTTTCGCAGACGCAGGCGTATCTGCATGACCCGCAGCATGTCACGTACTTGTACTCCTTGCACTTAAAGTACTTGTCCACCTTTTCGCTGGCCATAAAGTTGTTGATCTGGTCCGGGATCTGAGCCTTGACATAATTCTCATAGATGGAAAACTTCTTGTCGTAGCCCTTGTCGATTAGGTCCTTGTACTTGTTCAGCGCTCCCTCCATGACCGCAACTTGGACATCAACGATATATTTGTCCATGCAGTGGTGAGGGATCGAGTCCTTGTGGCTTTCGAGTTGGTCTAGGGTGGTGTATGTGCCGGTGCAACGAGACCAGTAATTTGGGTCAATGTACGCCTCCTGAACGTCATCTACGATACTGCTATCACTGCAAGTTGTCAACAGAGGTGCTTGGGAATAAAGGAAGATGACGAGGCAAAGCAGAGGAGACAGAGAGTAGAGGGAAAAGACTTACTCGACAAATTCTTGCAGGTCTACGGCCCAGTCGGTGGTGCCGGCAAAGTTGTATGAGTCGTAAAACGCGGCCCGAGCCGCCTTTGTGTCATCGTCCATCCATGCAACCCACTCGGTATCGTTGTAAACCATCATGTTGGATCCTTCCTTTTTCCACTGCCTGTTGACATTGCCCGTGGCAATAATCTCATTAATCTCGGCGTTGGAGATATAGCCCCCAGTGGCCGTGCAACGTCCCTTGGCAGCGTTGGAATTGCGAGGGGAGCCTGTGAATAGGCACGACTCGGAATCACAGCCGGCCTGGGCCATCTTGAACGACCGACCATAGCTGGCCACACCGACGACAACTTTGTTGGATGGCGCGCCGGCTTTGGTGATCATGGATAGAGCATCCTTGGTCTCAGTCTCGTTGACGTGGGATCTCAGACAGTTGCCAGTCTCGCATCCGGGGGAAGTCCATTTGTTACCATAGTCCCACTGGCCGTGCAAGTCGTACGTCATATAGATGATGTAGTCGAGGTCCTTGGCCATGTTTTTGACGGGAAACGCCTTGAGATACCAGAAGGATGCCGGGGCCGCGAACGAGACCGTCTTTGAAGAACCGAGAGTTGATTTGAGGCTGGAAAGAAGCCTGTAGTAGTTCAAACCATTTTGAGGGTCATCGCTAGGAATATCTGGAATATCGGGGGCCTAAAAGAGAAAAAGAAAGTCTATGTGAGTCCTAGGTCCTAACAACTCCGGCAAGTGCCTAGGTACCTCTACCTTGTAGGTACCTTGTAGGTAGACGGAAAGCGATGGGGACTAAAGAAGGGGTGGTTGGGGTACTTACACCAGGATACTCCCAATCGAGATCGACTCCATCAAGCCCGTGCTCTTGGACAAAGGCAACGATGTTGTTCTTGAAGGTCTCGCGGTTCGCAGGCAGGACAGCGTTGCGAAGAATCGAAAAGGTTCCGGGCAAGGCACTGAAGTCCCAGCCACCAAAAGAGATGATTTTCTTGATGCCAGACATCTTCTTGAAGATTTCAAATTGCTCCTTGGCCTTGTCATCACCGATGTCGACCTTGAAGTCACTGGTGATGGTTGCAAAGGCAAAATGGATGTGGGTGTATACGCTTGTATCGATCTGGTCCACCATCATGTTCAAGCACTCGCGGCCAAAATTCCAGGATTCGTAGTAGGCGACTTTGATCTTGCTCGCCGGGGCGGATCCTTTAATAATATCCCTGCCGCAGTTGCTGATACATCCGTTTTTCCCGGGAGCCGAAGTTCCAGGAGCACCTGTTTCCGACTTGGAGACGACGCAAAAGTCGTCCGTCATGCCGCATTGTCCCCAGATGTTGCAGCACACATTCAGGGGACATGGATTGAGCGTAGTCAGGTTGGTTCCTGCCGATGGCTGGGCTGTGCCAGGTACCTATTGGAAACAAAAGCAGTCGTCGCGTTAGCCAGGTTCATCTAGACGGGAGGTATGGTCCTCAACTCTCAAGGGCAGGTTCAAGGATGAGATCAGGCAGGGCAATTCTTACCGTTGGCCCGCAAACAGCATTGGCAACTGGGGCAGGCATGGGCGGGCTTCCCGTGCTCACACACATCTTGAAGTCGGGAAAGAGCAGCTTGCAGCCGTTCCAGCCCCAGGTGTTCTTGTTGAAGGTCTCGAGGTCTGTCACGTTCAGGTCGCGGGCAGCGGCGATGACGGAGCAACTGTCATCCTTCTGGGTGGTGTAGGTGGCGCAGTTCCCGTTGGCATCGGGTTTGGGCTTCAGGTCGGGCATCTTGCCATTGGTGCAGCAGACCTGTTGGCCCACCGCCAGGGTCGCGCAGAGATTGGTCTTGGTGTTGACCTTCATGAAGTCGGCCGCGCTGATGCCGCACTTGGAAGCGAGCGAGCCGCAGTCATCGCCGCTGATGACCGATCTTGTTTTGCACGTGCCGTCCGAGTTCCCGGCGGGCAGAGTGCTGGGTAGAGTGCCGCTGCTGCAGCACACCTTTTCATCCTTGACTAGAGTGGTGCAGAGGTTGGCTCGGTTGTACTTTTCCAGATTGGCTTGGGTTATCCCGCACCTGTTGGCCACGGCCCAGCAGCCATCGCCGGACTGGACGGTGGTGGTGGTGCAGTCGGCCCTGATGGCAAGGCGGGATCTTGCACCAGTGGTGAAGTTGCTAGATCCGTGCGTGCCGTTTGCGTTTGTTGTGGGAGAAGAGGAGGAAGGAATGATGGTGTCGACTGGGGCGGGGACACGAAGGGTGACTTTGATCCAGTCCTCGCCTGCATCGGCCTGCGAGACGCATCCGCCGTTGGCCCATGCTTTGACGGCCTCTTGCACGAAACCGAGGTTCTTGGCACTTGTCGCAACGACGCCAATGCTGTAGTCGGCGCCGCGTTCATCCGCTCCGCAGAGTTGGACCACGGTCGTCTTGGAGACGCCCTTTTCTTGTGCGTACTCCAGCAGCTTCCGAAGGACGACCGAGCTGACCCCGTGCTGGTGCACCTCGGCTCCCGCAAAGATGCCAATCGCTGACGATTGGAAATAGCCAAACTCCATGGCATTGCGTGTGCACGAAGGCTCTTGCTGTGCGAGGCGGTTGACCATCTGACGCCCCGCAGTCACGGCGTGGCTGACCGAGAAGCCGTCGTCATCGCCCACTTGTGGGTGGTGCATGTACACGGAAGCTTCCTCCAGCACTCGATTGGCGGTTGTGCAGAGAGACGCCTTCTCGTCATCCGGCACGAACGCGAGCTTCACTCTCGACTCGTAGTCGGCCGTGCAGGCCCTGACGACGGGCTGCGAAGCTTTGTTATCCCCGCTTTCGGTCTGCACGACCATGTTGAGGATCATGGTCTCGTTGCATAGCGCCAGCTTGGTGGGATCAGGGAACAGAAACCATCCATCTGTCGAGGAACTGTTCCCCGTCGCGCTGCAAGATACAGGGCATGGCCGGAGCGCCTCTGGAGACACTCTCTTGGTTGATGTCAGCCACTCATCGAGACCGTCTACGCTGTCGTCGACAGCTCGGCTCTGGATCCCGACGTCGGAAAGGGAGGCCAAACCCCCAGCAGCTAGCAAAGCACACGGAAGGAAGGGGAGCAGTGATGTCTTCATGGCGGCGGGATGCTGCGTAAGCACGCTCTCAGGAGGAAGATCGAGAGCCCTCTGCGCCAGAGGAAGACAAAGTGGGAGGTAAAGAGATAGGAAGCAGGTGAAAGAGGATGAGTACAGGTGTGCCTGACTCCCGTTGTGATGGGGTTGATTGATCTGAGTAGACCTCTGAAGCACAATCTCGATTGGTGAAGCTGGCTAATAAGTTCACGGACTCGAGCTTCGAGCGTCAGGCAACATGAATAGCCAAAGGCCAAGGGTGTACCAACAATTCAGTACGACACGGAGTGGCCTCGGCATCGCCGTCAGTTCATGAGTCGGCGCGATCCTACCAACAGTCCAACACAAGTCCCTTTCAGACCTCCATCGATTTAGACTAGGGTATGGTAGTCTCCCTCCTTCCTGCAAGGTACCTCTAGGCACCGCAACTTTGTACACAAAAGTACAGTCGTGGTTATATTAGGCAATGGAGAAACAATACTACGCTGACAAGTTCTAGTTCTCCGGCTCAATTCAATAGCTTCCGCTTACCCTTGGCGATACAACCGAGAGAAGAGGAGATGGAGCGGACAATTATCCAGAAAGGGTCTGAACACTGAAGAGAGTAGGATACAACACAACCACACTTTCGCCCTTGACACTTGAAGCCGGAAATCTTGACAGTGTTCCGAGACCAAGAAAAGTCTACGAGTTTTTAGGTACCTCTACTATCCATCGTTTGTTCTGTCTTATGAGCTTCCTGTGTCTCCCTTCCTTCTCAGACTCACACATTCTTTTCGCCTTGTCCCTGTCAGCCGTCCTGTGCAGCCCATCACTGCTTCATTCGCACCAGAACAGAAAGTCGGATCAAAGGTAGGTACCAAGACACCGAGCACTATTTTGCAGACTTTCATGCTGCCGAGTCCCACACTAACAGACTTGTAGACCACAACTGTACTGCCTCCACCGACTGCACCAGTCATGAGGGTCCCTCTCTTCCTCACGCTCTCGTACCTCATCGTGGCCGTCTGGGCTGGAGGCTATGCAGGTTGTCTCGAACGCATCTGGCTCTATCAGGCCTACTTGATCGATGAGCTCAACGACGAGGCCGACCGGACAGTCGGCTACAAGTGCAAAAAGTGGGATTACTCCAGCCACGTGTGCAAGAACAACGAATGGGAGGCGTGCAACCCGAAGAGAAAGGGCGAAACACGTTGCCAGTTTGGTGACCTCGTCGTTAGCACCGGAAAAACCGACGGCAAAAAGACCGACTGGGAAGTCAAAAACGCCGATGGTAAAACGATGAATGTCGAAGAAACTGCCAAGCAATGCCTTTCCAGGTATACGGATAAAACAAAGTATAAGAACGCTTACGGCAGCGTCTTTAACTTTCCGGGCCACACCGTCCTCAAGGGCGCAGGCGAGGAATTCAACGACTACATCAAGAAGCTCGGAGATGCAGTCACTAAGACCGCGCAGTCGAAGAAGACCGCCGCGAATAAGAACCGATTCGACGACTTTGACGCCATCACGGAGAAAATCCTTACTGCCCGTGCGGGAGACCATGGCAAGTATGCCGTGCCGGCGGCGGAAACAGAGCTGGGAGCCAGCAACGTGGTAAAGAGAGACTTGGGCGTTGATCCGCTCAGTACGAAAGTTCCACCTGAGCACTGGTATTCAGTGGATTGGGAGGAGACGAAACTCCGAGCCAGCGGTAACCCTACTCTCTCCAAGCAGATATCGGATTATTACGACAGGATGTACGGTACAAACGCAAAGAACTCTATAATTAGCGACGAGAAAAAGGCCTATGATCATGGTGAGGTTGTCAATACGTACAAGCAGGTGCAGGCCGATCTTGCCAAATGTACTTAGGGGTGGGTTGGACAATTCGGGCGGACGTGCGGTTATTTTCAAGGACTGTTTGTATTTACATCGAATACATTAATAGGGCTTGCAGGGTGTGTTTATATCACGGTAAAATAGTTGAATGGTGGCAATACACTCTGAACCGTGACTAAGGAAATAACTACCTGTTCAATTTAGCATGACCGTTAGAGGCCAGTGAGGTATTAAAAATACACTGTCTTGAGAGCAGTAGGTCCTGGTCTAGGATGGGACAATTAAAGCGAAGAGCCGAAAGAGAGGGAAAGGGAGGGCAAAAGGAAACTGAGTTCAAATTCAAAGTCCAAAGTCCAATATCTAACCTCTTCCAACTTCAAAATTTCACTATTCGTGACGGACTTGGTGGTTTTGGACTAGGGGGGGAAAAAGTTAAGGTCAATGGGGAAGGAGCGGTAGTTTTGGACTAGGGGGTGAAAAAGTTAAGGTCAATGGGGAAGGAGCTTTTGGCTACCTCTAGTTCGGGTAGGTGCCTAGAGGTAGTACAGAAAAGGAAAGACCGGTCCCAATCCAAATTTAGCCGTCGGCCCTTGCCCCCAACTCCTCGCCAACCGTCTGGGAGTAGAGTGCGGATTCTCAAACCCTCACCAATTGCCGTAGTAATCATCCCACTCCTCCTGTCCCTCAAACCACCCTGGTGGAAGCCACGGTACCAAAGGCGTATCAGTGTCAGGATTGATGCGCGCTCCCTCCTTTCTAAAGTTCACAGCCCGTATCTCGTCCCATCTGGCATTAATCTCGAAGCATGTCTCCGTCTTACCAGTTTCCCCATCGACCAGCAAGACATTTTCCATGCTGCAAGGGAAACCGGTCTCCTCCGCTCCATCCCAGCAGTCTAAACCGTCCAGACAGACCACGTGGACCTCTCGGACATTGGCAAAGTTTCGCAGCTCCTTGGATTCGAAGTGGTAAAAGCCTTCGTCGCGTTCGCGCGCAAACTTGAGCCGCTTGATGTCCTGGTAATACGGTGCAAAGAGCGTAAAGAGACTCCGGCCGATGGAGATCATGTCCATCTCGAAATTCACCCAGACGTAGCGCGGCTCTAGGCCGAGGCCGAGCTCCAGCCGGAGTTCGGGCTGCAGCGGCATCTCTTTCCCGTAGTTCGTTGCAGCTGGCAGTTGGTGGAAGGCCTTCCTGTAGTACCCTAAGCCACCGTCTTCCGTGAGGTGGATCCGCGCTTCTCGACAGGCTTGCAGAGGCGCAGGCACTGCAGTGGATGACCGCAAACGGAGGACGGAAATCCGGCTAGACGTATGTGGAGCCAAGTTGTATCTGGCTGTCATGTCATCGGTGACTGTCGTGTTTTCGTATTCGATATTGACCTCGACCGTTCGAGGCTCGACGGTCAGCTCCCATATCCGAGCTCGGACTTCCCATGGGAGACGGGGAAAAGGATGGAAAGCTGTCATGGTGTGCTGAGGCCGGGTGTGGGCTGCCGGAATCCGAGACTTGCCATCAAAGAAGGTGAGTCAAGGATGAGGATGGTTGGCGACACAGGCGGACTCTGTTGCTGAATCGAGAAGGTAAATAGCAAAAAAGTAATTTGCCGTTGGTGGCGACGACTGAGACGATGAAGGGTTCTGAGATGGTTATTTCTGTCTTCTGGTTTGGGTTTACCCTAGGTGGTAACGGAGTGTGATGGTGATGAGGCTAGCAGGCCAGGATGTACAGGTGAAGCAGGTAGGCAGAGAGGTAGCCTGGGTCGGCAGAGTCCGGTAGGTCTACCTGATCTAGTAAGTCCCTATGGTAGGGTCCCCTATCTCATTAATGAGAGGCAACCCCTTCGAAGTCCGATGTGACGTAACTAGAGTCTAGGCTTGGTCTAAAACGTGAAGGATTTTCAGCCGAGATAATAAGGTATCGGTGAAGGATTGTCGCCCACCTGACTGTCACATTCCATTCTTCTGAGCGCGCCGCCGCTCCTAGCCGGAGTTGTAGTTTGCACTGTTGCAGTGAGCGTGCCTGCCTTATGAGGCCCGGTTGAAACTGCAAGTCTGCAGTGGTCGTCGAGATAAACTTGGGTACCCCACAGCTGTGCAATGGAGGATCTGCGGTTGGGTTCATCCGACTGCGGGCGGCCCCGCAACCCTTCTGCGGCAGCAAAACGCCCCAAGCGGGCTTACAGCCTCTGCAGCCTACCAGGTACGGGCACCAACCCCAGGAAGTATCTTCAAGTATCGTCGTACTTGCAATTTCAGATGACTCGGCTGACACTCAACTTTTCGCTCTGGATTGCAACGACCGGAAAAGAGGCAGGTAAATGTGCTGGATTGATTTGTGCCAAGCCTAAAGTATCCCCTTTTCGGCTTTTCCGCTCTCCTTATCGTTCCTGGTTCTCCAGACTCCCAATCGGTGGAGGCACTTGGGTTGCGTGTTAGTTATGGATGACCCTCAACCACACGAGTCGAGTTTTGATATCACGACGTGCCCATTAATGCTCCTTGAAGATACCTCCTTTAACTCCTTTGAGTCCTTCATTCTCATTCCTTTCTCCTCCCTGTCGCCATCTCCTCGCCAACTTGCTTCCTTAGCTCTACCCTACCTACTCGTCTTGCGCACGGCCACCAGTGCACCGCAGCTTTTAAGATGAAGGCCTTCATCCTATTCTCCCTTTTGTCTATCGCACGCCAGGCTGCGTCTAGCCCGACGCCGTGGATGGAGTACGATCCAGACACCGCCAAAGACTGCGTCGAATGGCACAACAACCTCATCGACGAGCCCGAGCCGTACATTGGCGATAGCTCCTGTAAGGCGGTGCGGGATTACTATGGCATCACGCCCGAGGAGTTCCACAAATGGAACCCTTCAGTCGGACTCGACTGCCAGCCGTGGTACGACGAGACTTCGTACTGCATCGTCACCCTAGAAAGACTCAACGACACGGGCAAACTGACGATGACAAGCTCATCCTCCACGGCCACGGCCACCACCACCACCACCATCGCATTCACCCCGGGCCCCTCTCCCACCTCTTGGGCCGCCAGGGGCTGCTACGTCGAGGATCCCAAGCTCCACGTTCTAGAGCAGAACATGAGCCCGGCCGCAGGAGATGCCTCTCTGACCATCCCCAAATGCAAAAACAGTTGCTACCGCCGCGCTTACACCTTTGCCGGCCTGCAGGAGGGCAACCAGTGCTGGTGCGGCAGCTACGTCGGCGGAGAGTGGACGAGCAACCAGACCGATTGCAATGTCCCTTGCACCGGCGATAAGAACTCCTTCTGTGGCGGAAAGGGACTTCTCAACATCTTTGAGGCCCTGGCGAATGAAGCGCCGCCCACCTCCGACACTACCAGCAGCAGCAGCAGCACTACTACCTCTGGTACCGTTTCGGGTGCTACCTTTAGTTCCGGGGCTATGAAAAATATGGCTTTGTTCTGAAGGATACATATGTGCCTTTACCTGTACTAAATCACATGCGGATACCTTAGTAATGGGTTGCTTTTCTGTTTTCTTGTCTTGATGGACTGGATCTGAACATGTACCTCTTTTAGAAGAGAAAAAAAAAACAGTTTTTGACGGATCGCACCTTAGGGCTTCTCCAATGTGCAGCAAACCGGCACAAGAAAGCCACCTCTTCATAATAGCTCCAATCCAATAAATCTTCTGCCATTCTGTTGTTGCGATTTCACCCCAGCTCGACTTGCATTGAAGCTTACCTACCTAGCGTACTATCAGTCCAGCCCTTAAAGAGTTTGTTAGCGCATACATCGGCTGACGGGCTACAAAGAGCACTCTGCGAGTACCAAGCTAACAAACTATCCAGGGTTGGAGTGTATAGGCCTAGAAAACAAATCAAGCAAACGCCCAAGGAAAAAGAAGAGCCGACCTCTAGGTGGACGCATGTAGTACCTCAACAAAGGCCCGGATTCCGGCACCTGGTAGCAGCATTCCGATGAGCGCGGGCGGTACCGGTGGTACTAGTCTGACAGATGCCCTGCGAAGTGCTCTAAGTGCGTACCGAGGAGATCAGGCAACAGCGTGGAAACAGCCACCAGGGTACCTGCCGGAGGATAGTCTAGACGAATTAGGTATGGAAGGTAAGGACTATTGGTTAGACGATCGTCCAGGTGCCAAAAGACTTAGGCTAAGTAACCCTGCAAGCTCGTTAGAGGCAACGATCCATGATTACCCCTGCATACCCTAGCGCCTGGGGAAGAAAAAAAAGGAAAGAGACCCCCTAAGCCCAAAAGGGTAAATTCACCCGTCCCGAGGTTCCCTGGGATCGGGGACGCTAACGGCTGTCACTCAGCACATGGAACTAGGTCCCTAGGTTATGCAAGGTACATTTTGAAAAGAATAGGAAAAAAGAATACCTCACCATGGTACCATGGTAAGTTCTTTGGCTGGAATACGACACCTCCTATTTTCAGAAGTCTAAACCGGGGTCTGGGCCGTCTAGTCGGTAATCGTCGCTGGAGTCGGACATTAGAGGTCTCTTGAACCAGGCTTCTGATGATGAGGGAAGATGGCTTCAATGTAACTATGCGGCGTTTGCTGCAAGTGAACACTTTGCGGGTTGAATCAAAGTGAAGCCATGTGGCGATGGGAGTTGTGATAGTACCTCTGCGAAAAGATCATACCTCTAGATGCACCGTTTTGTTCGGAGGAGGCGGTAGAGGTATTTAATAGGATCACGTTCCCGCCTCGCTGGAGTTTAGAAGTACTGTAGGGTCCATCTGAGCAACTTTATCACCTACAACCGGCGCCGCTTCCACCCTTTGCAACAATGTTGTCTTCTGCATCCGGTCTGCTTGTTATTGGCAGCCTCATCGAGGCCACTGTTGTGGGAGCAAGCCCCATCTTTGCTCGGGATGGTCCTTCGCCGTCGCTGCCATATGATAGCAACGCCTCTCAATACTGCACTTGGTGGGTTGATGTAACGTCGGACATCTCATGTCACATGCTACTCGACGACAACTACATCACTCTTGAGGAGTTCCGCCGCTGGGTAAGGCCCTCCAAATATTTCCATCCGAGTCAGAAACACGGTCCTAACTAAGCCGCTAAAACAGAACCCGTCCATCACAGCTGACTGTGGAAACCTGGCTGTTGGGAAATCCTACTGCGTGGAGGCTTACAACGAGCCTGCCCCTGCCCCCCTCACAACCACGACGACTACGACTTCATCCTCAACCAGTTTGACGTCGTCCACCTCCACCACCGTCTCGACGTCCACTTCTACCACCACCGCCTCGACGTCCACTTCTACCACCACCTCGACGTCCTCGTCAACCACAACCACCAAAGCGGCCGTGACTACCACCTCCACCACTACAACCCTCAAAACCAGCACCACCACCACCACGCAGCCCCCAACCACCACCATTCCCTCCAACGGAATCACGACGCCCTCTCCGGCCCAGCCCTCCATCGTCTCCAACTGCGACAAATTCTACCTGGTCAAGGCCGGCGACACGTGCGACGCCATCACCCAGTCCCACGGCATCACGCTTGCCCAATTCCTAGCATGGAACCCGAGCGCGGGCTCGGCCTGCACCGGTCTGTGGGCCAACGCCTATGCCTGCGTGTCCATCATCGGCCATGAGCCTACTATCATCACCACCATTGCCACCACTACTACGACCGCTGGAAACGGCATCGCCACCCCGACCCCGATCCAGCCCAACATGGTGGCCAACTGCGACAGTTTCTACAAGGTCAAGTCGGGCGACACGTGCGACGTGATCGCGGCCAAGAGCGGCATCTCGAGTGCGCAGATCATCTTGTGGAACCCGTCGGTTGGGAGCGGGTGCACCAGTTTGTGGCTCGATTACGTGAGTTCATATTCTTTTTTTTTTTTTTTTTTTTTTTTCTTTCCTTTCCTTTTTTTGTTTGTCGTCACTCGTCAGCTTCAGGTACCTCTACATAAACAATAGAGATCACTAACCTTTACCCCCAAAATAACAACAGTACATCTGCATCTCCATCGTCGGCCACACCCCCACCACCACAACCACCAAGGCGGCCACTACAACGACAAAAACCGGCAACGGCATCGCCACGCCCACGCCCATCCAGTCCGGCATGACCACCAGCTGCAAGACCTTCCACTTTGTCAGCTCGGGCCAGACCTGCGAGACCATCGTGGCCAAGTACAAGATCACGCTGGCCAACTTTGTGAAGTGGAACCCGGCCGTCGGGGGCACCGCGTGCACGGGGCTTTGGGCGAATACTTATGCTTGCGTTGCTGTCCTTTGATAGAGTTTGAGGTTGAAGCCTGGCTTTTTTTTGGTGGAGGTGGAGGTGGATGGGGTAAAATTTGAAAAGGAGAAAGAAAGAAAGACATGGAAGGCGCGGGAGAGGGCCATTTAGTTTCCAGAGGGGGACCCCGGGAAATTGGTTGGAGTGTATGTACCAGGAAGCTAAAGGGGACGATATTTTTTTTCCAGCGGGTAATCACCTAGTAGTAATGACCAATTTTTAGTGTTTTTGTAACATACTTCAAAGAATACATCGACTTGAAAAGTTTTGACGAGGTACTTGGCTTCCACTTTAGCTTAATCGCAGCCTATCGGCAGGAGTTTAAAAATGGAAGGAACTGGGGCCCGTCATGGTGTGGTGTTGGATGTAGGTATGAATTGATGTGATCACTGATCGATGTCGGGTGCTGTGGTTGTTTCAGTCCAACCGTCGGGTACAGTTACCGCTTCCTTCCTAGGGTCTTCCCTGTCACCTCGGTTGTGAGTTGCCCGTCAGTTGCGATCCACCCTACAATCTGGCCCTGGAAAGTTCGTTGGCGTAGTACTTAGAGTAGGCACTTTACTCCTTCATACTGGTCAATAAGAAGGCCTTGGAGCCTAGCCTTCCTCTGGAGGTTGAAAGGATCAACAAGGCCTTCGAGACCAAAGTAGTTTATCAGCTGAATTGAACGACTTGTTCCAAGCCCAGAAACCTGCCCTTGTCACAATGGGGTTTGCGACCATTTTATGGGATCCGTCTTCGGCCTCCACGAAGATCATGAAGAACTCATCCCCATCATCAAGGTCTTGAAGCTCTCGTTTCGCCTTCTCGAGTCGCCCCTCCGCTTCAGCTGTCAGGGTGTAGTCAGCTGGTT
This sequence comes from Neurospora sp. FGSC 6877, assembly GCA_009805295.1. Lineage (NCBI taxonomy): Eukaryota > Fungi > Ascomycota > Sordariomycetes > Sordariales > Sordariaceae > Neurospora > Neurospora sp. FGSC 6877. Next base: position 8,775 of record RAON01000320.1, on the reverse strand, counting down.
GTGGGACAAAGACTTCCTTGACGGCCGGCTCCTTGCACAGAAGGTAGCGATGGAGTTTACCAGATTTGTGTAGGAGTGCATTTTCCCAGTTGGGCCAGTCTTCGGCGGTCTGGAGGAAGGGGTCGGTAAACGTGGAGGGGTTGGCCATTGGGCGCTTCATGGTTGGTGATCAGTTTGTCTTCCCAAAAACAGACCTCCTCTGGGCTCTGACTGCTTGTTGTTATTCACTGCCGTTATTTAGGACAATAGGGGACCAAAGAATGACCGATGGGTAATGTCAGGACATGAGGCAATGGCTTGCTGGTTATGTGGATTTTATTGAAGTGATGAATGGGGAAAAGCCCAGGAATCTACCTGGCCTGGGGGCCTGGGATTTATATACGCCTCTGCATAAATGTAGAATGTTAGCTTGGTACGGAGATCCGGCAAGAAACAGGGAATAGGTAGGAAGAAAGCAAGAAAGACAGTTCTTGTGCAAATATTAAGGTTCTTTGCCACCCGCAAACCAAGCTAGCATTTCATACCGCACTATCTGTCGAAATTGAGGTTGGGAAATGTGCGGTTAAAGGTGTCCGACCATCACGTACATACATGCTCTTCGACAACCACCAATGACCTTAAACCCTGCGTCTTCTGCACGACACCGAACCTCAATTTCGAGAGATAATGCGGTATCCATGCAGAGATGTATAGTACATGTGCAGCGCACCTGCGGTGCAGCGCACCTGCGGTGCACCTGCTGTAACTGTGGCAGGCATGCCAGACAGGTGATATCGGTGAGGTTGAGGCGCCTGTGAGGGATCTCCCGCTCGTCCTCTCTTCCAGTATCTGTTACTTGCTCTTTCTCTGCTTCATAAGTGCTGTATTAATCTAAGAAAAAGCACATACGGCCATAGATAGTGGAAAACTCGGGATCCCGTCCGCTCTCCCATAGATAAGCCACTAATCGCCTGACTAGTAGTTGGGTCGGTGACGACCAGCGAATCCCAGGTGCTGTATGTTTTTTTCCTCGCTATTTTGCACACCTGTTGACAACTTATTTATAGCCTTTTTTTTTTTTTTTTTTTTTTTTTGGCATTAAGTAACCCTTTGTCTTGACCAATCCCACCCATTTATGCTAACATGACCCTGATGAGTTCAACCACTTGCTTGATTTCACTTGTCGGATTCAAAAACCCGACTCAAAACTTGACCAGAGCATCCATCGCGCCCGACCATACATACACTTACTTGTTAAGCAACGCCACATCAACCGATCTCGGTTTGACACTCACTCATTGGAAAGCATCGATGTCAGCAAAAGGACCCCATCCAAAAAGTCAAAAAGAGGGATCAATAACAACAGACCTGAGTACATGCTAGCTACCGTCAGGCTCGAATCAGTAATTAGCATCCCCCACTTTATAGCCTTGCCCTTCGGGGTTTCATCAAAGTAGTTGGCCGCCACAACAGCTACAGCGCCCCCGACGCTCGCGCCCGTCTGGAGAATGTTGCCCCAGCGCGGCTTGGTCCAGCACCCGGGCACGCAACCCGTCATGGCGGCAGCGCCAATGTTCAATGCGCACCCGCCAACACAATGCGCCACTTTGTTCTGGGCCTGGTACTGTCCCTGATTATACATCCCGTCGAAGGGTAAGTCCATATTCGCAATCCGAGCATCGGTGAGTGCCTTCGTGATGTCCATGTAGGCCTCGACCATGACACCGACGACAGCGACGGAGAGGCCAGCGCTCATGCCGAGGTTTTGGCCCTACAGAGTCCCCATGGTTAGCAAAGGGCTGTTGCGATAGAGAGAGAGGGTAGATTTCCACTTACCAGGTTGGCAATATCCTTGGGGTCTTTGTTGACCCTTTCGGCCGAAGAGTTGATATAACTGCTTCCCTCACCAATCATGCCACCCAAGGCAACCAGTGCAGCAACGGTTTTGAAGGCGACCATCTTGCGTCCTATGGGCTCCTCGGCTCTTCCGGCTTGGTAGACGATGAGGTCGTTCGTTGTTGTTGTTGTTGTTGTTGTTGTTGTTGTTGTTGTTGTTGTTGTTGTTGTTGTTGTTGTTATTTTTAACGTCTACTTCCGCCTCCCGTAGGGCATGAGACGTGCCGCATCGGTGAATCTAGCGTACAAAATTAAGAGCAATGCCCTATTGTTGTTGTTGTTGTTGTTGTTGTTGTTGTTGTTGTTGTTGTTGTTATTTTTAACGTCTACTTCCGCCTCCCGTAGGGCATGAGACGTGCCGCATCGGTGAATCTAGCGTACAAAATTAAGAGCAATGCCCTAACTGTCCACCAAAGCCATTAATCCGAGGGCAAACCGAGGCTTATTGCCAGTAAATCTTACGTGTTGCCCATAGCGTAAACGCGGCCCAACACCTCCAATCAAATCGCCCAGTGAGCGAGCCGCCAGTATATGGTAGGACCTGTAGAACAAAGGAAAAGACATAAGAAAGGGCAAAATCACTCCTCTCCGCTCTCGCTCTCACTCTCTTCCTCCCGCAAAGCCTCCTCCCGTCTCCTTACACGGTGAACTAGCCTGTCCGAGTCCACCGTAACCTTCTCGATGTCGTGGCCGGGGCCAACCTCCACCCCTTCACTCCGTAAAAACCCGGTAAGGTTGTCAGCGGTGCCTCCGTTGTCGGTGTGCTTCTGCCAAGCTCAATTGCTGTCTTTTGATGCAATACTCTACATACATGAAAATGATCCGTATCACCAGCCAAGCGAGGTTCGTAAGGGGAACGCCTCCTTGGGTCGCCAGCTGTATTTAACAGAGATCCCACCGACGGACCTCACCCTCCAAGGACCTACTAGAAAGTGGAGCGGTTAAAGCCCAGTAGGCTGAGAGGTGAGCACCCACAGCCAGCCTGAATAGGAGAAGCAGCATCACAAGGCAGAATGAACCATCGCTTGGAGGAGGAAGGGGTTAGCGGAGCTGACCACTAAGGGATCGCTCGGCATGGAGCACCGGTGATGGGTTAACGTCATTATTCACCGGGCGGTGGGTGAAGCAGCTTTACGGTAGGAAATGCAGGGGCCGGCCTTACAGCCGGGGAAGGGACGGCGGTTTCATTCGATAGAAGTATATACGGTTTTCTCTCGGGGAATAGGTGAAGGACCTCATGCCCATCGGGCGCTTGTACATCACTCCTCCTAATATGCAATACTACCATCTATGCTGTGATAAATCATTCTGGAGCCAAACATACTAAAAACCTAGCTACTCTAACCCACCCCTTCTCTGGCTGCTAGCTTTTCTCGCTTGCAATCCCTATTAATGTTTGAGATATAGAGTATAGTTATCAAGCCCGGCATGCTTGCTTTGTGGGGTAACATCCTTTCTTTGCGGTTGAGGAACCCTAACCCTAATTCCGGCTCAGCCAGCACTAGGGTTAGGGTTCTGACCGCCATATCTAGAAACACAGCTCCCCACAATCATTATCGGCTACATTTCCGCACCTCTCGAAGGATTGATTGATTAAAGAGATGCGAGAAAAGAACGAGCAAACGCCATTTCTCAGCCTGGAACGGGAACCTGTCCCAACTTTTCTCTTGTATCTACGTATGAAACGAGTTAGAAGGGGAATATTCAACACCTTATGGAGCACCCGACACTTCAATAAACGGCCTATCCGCTTCCGAAGCGAACGTCCGAGTTGTCGGAGTATCACGGCACGTAGATCTGCTCGAGTGGCTGGCACTGCTAATCTGACCAATGTAATAAATAATTAACTATGAGAAGTAAAAGAGAAGAAAAAGTGCTGCCTCCAGCTGGCACTGTTAAATACAAGAATGAAGTGGCTCTGGGAGACGGGAAGTGTAGACCGTCACGGGAATAGATGCACTCAATCAGAAGGCATGAATCTCGGCCATGACATGGAGTTGGATTTATTCTACTAGAAGGCGACCACAACCAAGCACATCCATGGCATCTTTTCATTACGCGATTCTATAGATCAATTGCGTTCACGATGGTGTTTATGGCACTTATCGTATAAGATTTGCAGTGCTGATGTGCGTGTTCGGGATCCGAGTCCCGCTATATGTACTACGGGGGACTTGGTTAAGAACAAAAACTGGCAGAAAAAAAATAATCATACAGCTACGGTTGATACTGCTTATTTTGAACGCAATGTCCAGCCTTATGAAACTACTCTATATACCATCTTCGGGCTGAATGGGTGTCAGAAACTTAATGAGGTCTTCGTTGGGTAGGTTTTGCAGTTCGCCAAGCTGTCTCCTTTGGAACAATCTTTCTTTGAACTTTCCTTCACCCCAAACAGAGAGTAAAAACTCATTGCCCACCTCACTCAACAACATTAGGCTTTCATACTGAGCAATAGTGGCACGGAAGGCCTTGAGGCCTTTGTTCGAAAACCTCTTCAAAGCTCTTAACGTGAACCCACTACCAAACCCAAGGGGTAAAAAGCAGAGAAGCCCATCGTATCCTTCTATCTTCTTCATGATCTTCCGAGCCTCAGATATTTCCATCGTGAATGCCTTCCGCGCTTTAGGAGTGTCGTCGATACCACGACCTGCTAACACAGCTGATATACAACTTCTGCTTGCTCGATGTCGATTTTCATTTTCTTTTATGACTTTGGAAAGCCGAAAACTGGCTGACATGCCCAAAACGGTGTACAAAATACTGAGATTTTGTGCTTTTCGTCGTAGATTATCGTAGTGCCTAGCAGTTGACAACTCGTCCGTAGGCTTTCTCGAGGCGAACGAGCTTTTCAATGTATCGTCCGCACTGTCYCAAGCGTATGCCCAAAACGGTGTACAAAATACTGAGATTTTGTGCTTTTCGTCGTAGATTATCGTAGTGCCTAGCAGTTGACAACTCGTCCGTAGGCTTTCTCGAGGCGAACGAGCTTTTCAATGTATCGTCCGCACTGTCCCAAGCGTATACGATTGACATAAATCGCAAGATCGCACCATTGTCTATCGTTAGGCTTGCAAGTTGACGACCTGATTCGATATCGGTATCGGTATTAGTATCCTTCGTGTTGCTGTCAACTTTGATTTGGGCATCACCGCAACCGACACTGATAGCGGCGTCAGTGTCATCGTCGCTGTTCTGATTGCTATTCTCGTTGTTACCATACTCTTGGTACTTGTCTTGCCCTTGGTCCTGCTCCTCGTCCTGCTCGTCCTGCTTCTCGTCCTGCTCCTCATTCTCCTCCTCGTCCTGCTCTTCATTTTCTTCATAGTCCCTCCCTTTAGTATCGTTATTGCCGACAACATTGCTAATATCTCGAGACTGACCAAAATTCCGCCTCTTGCTGTGTAGTAGCAGGGTGGCGTTTGATTTCCGTTTCTTGGTGGGGGGCCCATGGGAAAGCTTTTTGAGGTTGCCATGGGACAGACTGTATAACCCGTCTTCTGGACAAACAACCCATCCACGTGGAATTGCCTCTTTACTAAGCAAAGTAAAATTGGTTGCTATAGCAAGAGACGGGTTTGATTGATAACTGCATGATATTGTCGTGGTCGTGTCATAACCAGGTCGCCGGGGCCAGCGCGAATAATATCGAACTTGATTCCTTCTTCGAGTAGCCTCTTCGGACTTACCATGATATTCAGATGCTGTACAGACTGGTCGCATTTATGGAGCGCCCATTTGGTCGCAAGCATCCTTTCAAATTTGGTAGTATCATTCGGGTCGATCATTATCCAGAGCTTCCACCCAAAAAAATTGAGGTTATAGGAGCGCAATTGGACATCCCCACAGTGGAAAGCAGTCCCTGAGCCACGCTCGCCCATTTGCATGTACAAAGTATTGATTCCAGGGAGGTCGCAGAGTATCGAAAGTGCGCCGGATGGGAAAAGCGAAGCAAGTGGTGTTCCAGAGGTATCAATAGGCCCGACGTAGTAGGGTACGGTGTTTTGAGGAGGAGATTCAACAATGTCCTGAAGGAATTGCTTAGCCTCGTTATGTGTGAGCGGGTTGAGGTCGAAATCGAAATTGATGGGAGTTATTGTTTTCGAGTGAGAAAGGTATAACCGTGAAAACCCGTCATCATCCCGATCGTGTTGGACCGCGAATTGATCATTGATCCGGCAATGGTAGAGCTCGTTTAGCAAGATCTTTCCAATCAATACCCAAGTCTGCGATGGACACGCAGAGTTTCCCACGGAAATGGGGATCTGTTTCGAGTTTGTGAAGGTTGGCGATGAGACTGAGTCCGAGGTCATCTTTAGTTAATGGCTTGAAGGTATGATGTCCGATCTTGTCAAGATTTTGGATAGGATGAGGACCGGTGGTATTGATTAAGTATCGTATGGATGGTAGGGATATTGAGGATATTGAGGATGTAGTTGTTAATTCGTTGAGCTTGTTGTCGATGCGATTCAATACCTCAAGAACTTGTTGGATGGCGCTAGAGATGACCTCGGTTTGAGTGGAGGAAGAAGAGGGGGTGGATTTTTGCAAATTGGTTTCGGCAAAATTGCAAAGGTGTTGGATTTGGAGTTTGATTGGTTCAATTTCGCTCTTAAGCGCCTCCATTTTTAAACAGCTGGAATTAAGAACGTAAGAAAGGACGATGGTTGTATGTTGTGGGAAGATGCAGAGATGGTGTTGACGTGAAAAGAGTGAAGCAAAGAATTTAGCGACAAGAGTGCCAAGCCTTTCGTCGGTCCGGACCGACAAAAAGGCTTGGCAAACCTGCAAATGTCGCTCCTACCGGTAATGATAAACGCCGCCGCTGAGTGGGTAGATTAGATCGTCCCATTCAGGCACCAGCATGTGAGGAAGCTATTATCGATTGGTTGAGAGCTGCATACGGGGGAGCTAGTTAGGGCTGCGAAACAGGGAGATGCCTGCAGAGTGGGCGGCGTTCGACGAGCCAACCACAGCTCTAAGGATCCGCAGCCGGCAGCCTGCAACTCCACTTAGAGTATGCACGTGCCTGACTATTCACTTGTCTGCCTCGACCTACCTACTTCATCTTCAATGCCCGGAAGAGGCTCTCCATCGCAATTGGTCCTCGCCATCTATTGCTGAAAGATTGAGCGTGTCTAAGTGTCTGAGAACCGTTCCGAATTGTACTAGCGTAAGAAGATTCCAAAGAGAAAGACACTCAACATCTGCGGTACGACTGACTCGGGGAAGATTGTCGTTGACAAAAGATTCTGAAAGGGAAGAGTCAACTTCCGTAATTTCTTCAACTTGGTACTTCTTCAAGGCGGGCTTCTCGCACGGCGAGGCCTCCTTTCTTCATTCCTCCAGTCTTGCAAATCCACGATTCCCTGCCGCACGTCAAACCCCGCATCCAAGATATAATATCGACCATCTGGGACCCGAAAAGATCGACCGAAAGTTTGAGCACAAAGCGAGGCATGGTTGCTAGAGCCCTCCACGCCTGCCAGAACATACGAGAAGGTTCTATCACTTTTGACTGCTACGAATACATTCTGTGTGATATTACCATTGTGGTCTCTCCAGCGTTGCTGTTGAGATGTACGACGACCAGGAGGACTCCCAATACAATAGGAAGTAATAGGGAGTAAATAATAAAGATTGGAGAGTAAACCAAAATCAATTCTTGCAGGAGGAAAGATTGTGAAAAGCTGACTCGAAGTGGAGTTGTCCTCCAAGCCTGCCTCTTAGGATGCAAGGCTGAGTAACTTGACAACCGCTTCATGCCCATTCTCCACCGCCATATGCAGCGCTGTCCATCCATTCCCATCCTTAGCACCTGCGTCAACCTTGCCAGTATCGAGAAGCAGCTTAACAACCGCCTCACACCCATACGTTGCCGCCATATGCAGCGCTGTCTGTCCATTCCCATGCTTAGCACTTGCGTCAACCCTGCCAGTATCGAGAAGCAGCTTAACAACCTCCTCATGCCCATTCTCTGCCGCCATATACAGCGCTGTCCGTTCATACTCGTCCCGAAGATCTGCATCAACCTTGCCAGTATTGAGAAGCAGCTTAACAACCGCCTCACGCCCATACGTTGCCGCCATATGCAGCGCTGTCTGTCCATTCCCATCCTTAGCACCTGCGTCAACCCTGCCAGTATCGAGAAGCAGCTTAACAACCGCCTCATGCCCATTCTGTGCCGCCATATATAGTGCTGTCCAGCCATTCCGGCCCTTAGCACCTACGTCAACCTTGCCAATATCGAGAAGCAGCTTAACAACCGCCTCCTGCCCATTTGCTGCCGCCATATGCAGCGCTGTCCATCCATTCCTATCCTTAGGATCTGCGTCAACCTTGCCAGTATCGAGAAGCAGCTTAACAACCGCCTCATGCCCATTCTTCGCCGCCATATGCAGCGCTGTCCGGTTATTTTCATCCTTAGCACTTGCGTCAACCTTGCCAGTATCGAGAAGCAGCTTAACAACCGCCTCATGCCCATTCTGTGCCGCCATACATAGCGCTGTCTGTCCATTCCGGTCCTTAGGATCTGCGTCAACCTTGCCAGTATCGAGAAGCAGCTTAACAACCGCCTCATGCCCATTCTTCGCTGCCATATGCAGTGCTGTCCGGCCATTTTCATCCTTAGCACTTGCGTCAACCTTGCCAGTATCGAGAAGCAGCTTAACAACCGCCTCACGCCTATTCTTCGCCGCCATATGCAGCGCTGTCTGTCCATACCGGTCCTTAGGATCTGCGTCAAYCTTGCCAGTATCGAGAAGCAGCTTAACAACCGCCTCATGCCCATTCTTCGCCGCCATATGCAGCGCTGTCTGTCCATACCGGTCCTTAGGATCTGYGTCAACCTTGCCAGTATCGAGAAGCAGCTTAACAACCGCCTCATGCCCATTGCCCATT
>RAON01000319.1:0-17764 GCA_009805295.1 Neurospora sp. FGSC 6877 | reverse complement strand
GCCTCCTCGGGGTGGACCGCCGCCGGGGGCGCCGCCGTGGCCGGGTGGGGGACCGGGAGGGGGACCGGGAGGGGGACCTCCTTGGCCCGGGGGCATTTGGCCTGGTGGGCCTTGTCCTGGTGGTCCTTGACCTCGTCCGGCGCTGCCAGGGGGACCACCGGCTCGACGCGCTTTTCGCTTGCGGGCTAGGTCTCGGGAGGCGAAGTTGGCTACGCGGCCGAGGAGGAGCATTAAGTGGTCGAAAGTGCCGTAACTGAGAGATGATTAGCCTAGACACTGTAAAATAACGGGTAGGGGTTCGACTTACATGGCATCCATCCTCCCACATTCTCCTCTCGGCGCACACTGAGCCCATTGATCATACGGCATACTGATCATCCTCGTTAGCGAAGTTTAAACTCCCATCAGCAACAACAAAACTTACAATACCCTCGTCCCTCCTAAAATACTCTGATAAACATCCATCTTACAATACCACCAATAGAGATCTCTCAGCTGCTGATAAGTCTCAAGGTCCTTCTCCGTATACGGCCGCTTCTTGCTTGCCACCTCCGGATCATCATAAGTGACCTTGATGCCCATTAGCTGACTGATCAGCTCCGTGTCGACCTCGTACAGGGCGAGATCAGGATCCAGAGGAGCAGCAGGGTCCATACAAGGATGTCCGACAAACCCGGCTTGCCGTCGTTCTCGTTGATGAGCAAAGATATCCTTGGTCATCTTTAGAAAGGAGATCTCCTTTATGATGGCGTGCGCTCCCCACATGTGTCGGCACCACTTGTCGTGATCCGAGTTCCAGACTTCGTAGTAGCCGAGCAGGAGCGTGGCTGCGAGAGTGGCGGGTTGTGTGCGCCGGCTGGGGCTTTGGTAGTTTCGTGCGATTCGGCGCAGACTGAGGTGGTAGTGCTTCATGGCTGCTGTGGCGGGGACTCGGGCTAGGTTGGCTATTTGCAGACTGGCTAGGGCGAGGATGGCTTGCATTAAGGCGGGATGGTTGAACGCCATGATGGGGAATGTGTAGGTCCAGATGTGCTGCCTAGTCTTGGGCACTGGTTGGCCCTGAAACATGGGTGTGGGATCAAATGGGTGTCTTTCGTAGAGGGACATGCTTTGCCCGGTGACGTTGACGAAATACCAGAATACCGCCGCAGTCTGTGAGTCGTTCAGGGGCGAGCTCATAGACGAGGGGATGTACGTTTGTAAGACGTTCAGCTCAGGGAACCCAGCAACCGTTCGCATCCGGACACCGTATGCGTCCGCGGTGGCTTCCAGCCGCCTGGCTACGTGGATACCGAGGTCATTGGACTCGAGATGCGCATCGTGGACATCCATGGGGATATCGTCGTCTTCCGAGTCGGCCATGGACGCCTCATCGTCGGACTGCCAGTACAATCCTTCCTTGACGAAGCCATTGACGCCAAGTTGCAACCCATCCTCTTCAAGGATACGGCGGTGTTGTTTAGGTGTCGCTGTCCAGGTGTGGCTGTAGTTGGATGGACCTGCCTCAATCACCTGGTTCGGGTCATAGCCATGTGTCGGAGACATCAACTGGAAGGTACTCTCGTGTGCATGTTGAGGGAGGTGGCCTGGCGGTGGCGGAGGTCCAACTGGAGAGATGCTTTGGCTGGGACTAGGTAGTTGCCCATAGAAGGATGTTTGTAAAGCCGGACCTCCAGCTTGAGCGGCCAGAAAGGGGTCGTGTGTCTGGTGTTGTTGCGGCGCCGCAAGGGACATGGGCACCGTGCCCGTAAAGTCAACTTGTGGTGGCTTTGGCGCGATAGCAGCAAGTGGGCCTTGTTGTGCTGCTGCTTTGGCCTGAATAGCCGTCAGAGGAGCACCGATAGGTTGGTTTCGGTTCTGTTGATGGTATACGGGATGCCCAAAGTGAGTAGGGCCATGGCCGTAAGATCCCAGAGGCTCCTTAAAAGTGAGTCGTTGGTTGTAGCCTTCACATTGTCTCTTGGATTTGGTGCAGTTGTTACAAATCGGCTTGGCTTCGTCACATTTGATGCGTCGCTTTCGACAAGCTGCGTTGTGTCAGCAATCGTAAGCAGCAGCGGCTTGGGGTACGTGTTGCAGCCTTGGGATATCACGTACTGAGACAACCAGTCTTTGTTCTCCTCCTAACTGAAGCCTTTTTGGGGGGATTCTCTTGGCTACCCGATGCCGCCGCACCGGTACCGGCACTTGCAGAAGCGCCAGTGCCTGGGTTGGCTTCGGCTGAGGATGCTGGCGGCTTTGTTTCCGGAGAGGTGATTCCCTCTGGAGAATCTCCAGCCCCGGTGGAATCCATGGTAAAGCTTCCTTAATGGGAGTCGTATGCGATCTGTCGGACGATATTGATGTAAAGGTTTGAGAAGGTCCCTACTCTTTCATGCTACGCTGAGATAGCTTAAGAGTGAGAGAGTAACCTGGTCAAACAATACCATCAAGTAGACCACTCAAGGTGGAGTGGCGGAGAAGTGGTGACAAGGCTGGGTGTAAAGGAATGTTGCTACGTCTCTCTGTCTCCGAAACAATGAGCTGAAAGTCTAACTAAGTCTAGATTGGCTAGCTGAGATAAAGTGATAAGGTGGAAGTGAGGGTGGCGACTGGATAATAAACCTCCGCCTGCCGTACGAACCGCAAAGCAGCCGGTGACAGCGAAGAAGGGGACGGGGGAGATACCGCAACAACGCAGCTCGTCGAAGGTGTGTGGGTGAGACACCTGGTGTGACTTGTAACCGCAATCCGGCACTCGGCCGCGAATGTTGCGGACAACAAAGACCCTTCCGTCAGGTATCCGGCAGTGGAGGTTTAGTTGCCGGAGACTTTGGACCTCAAGAATAAGGTGAAAGAATGAACAGAGATGGGTAGGGTGCAAAAGTAGGCCGCAACTTCAGCTTTGCTTTTGCCGAGGTGTCAAAGACCGAAGAGAGCTTGACAGTGCTGAGGTATCTATACCGGTGAGCAGGTGCTGTTGGAAGAGAAGAGACTGAGTGACGGTTGTCGGGTGTAGGCTAGAACAACGGGTAGGGCGGAGCTTGCCGTGGCGACACTGGAGTATACGAGGATCTAAAGTGAAAAGCCCACCCAGCTAAGGTCTAGGCTTGTCCAGGGGTAGGTTTGTGGTCCAGCACTCTTCTCAGATCTACATATAGCTCGATCTATGACCAGCCGAGCTCCATGCAATGATCTCCAAGATGGTTTATATTGGCTAGTAGACCAAGATTCCAAGCAACTCTTCACAGGCTTGGGATAGGTATCTGGAGCTGTGACTAGTTTGGGCAACTAATCAGCACTCTTGTATGGAGAAAGATGTATATCGGAGTGGCTATTTTGGGTGTGGAAGACGTATAAAGGGGGCACGGAGAGAGAGTGGGAGTGGCGGAGAGGAACGGGACATTTGTCGAGGATACCTAGTTTCTTTTCCAGTGGTTACCTTGACATTACCTCTCTTCAGAAAGAGTGAGGCATAAGGTGACTCCGATCGCCTAGCTTCAGAGTTCCTGAGGCGTGAGCCGGATAGATGACCTGGTACCGGAGGGTCGGATATGCAAAAGTAGTACGTAGGTGTGCCATTCCGATGGTGGAGATGTCCGGGGATGGCTCACTCTTTCAAGTGCCACTGTTACATCTAGAAGCTCTCTTGGAGTCCTTGACTAGCCTCCTCAGTCGTAGCGTAGCTGGCTGAGCACGTAGAAGCGTCGTGTGTTTGGGTATTAGGTTCTTTGTACCGTGTGGTGTAGAGGTCGAAAGACAAGTAGACAAGGGGGTCAAGCCACTTTCTAGCTGCATGCTTGGATTGCACAAGAGACACACAAGTCCACAGAAGGGATAGTCAAACTGTGTTAGTGTAGCATCGGGGCACCTTCGGGAAGACGCGCGTGGTGTGGTGGTGGGTGTGGTGGTGTGCCTATTGCACGGACGGGAGTTGTCACCACGTTTGTCAGCCTCTCTTCAGTCTTTCGAAAGTCTCTTGAGACTGAGAGGTCTCTAGACAGGTCATGATCGGGGACCCAAGACAACAAGAGCGGTGGTGACGATGGCAGCCATCTTTGTTGGCCTTCTGTAAAGTCCATGGCCTTGAAATAGCACCCTCTTCTTGCCCTGTTGTCTAGACTCTAGCCCCATCACCAAACAGAGCATAGCTGATTCGTTAGGGCAGTCTTGCCGACCCAGACTCAGCCAGAAAAGGACGGAGTGCTGTGAAAAGCACGAGGCACCCCGGCCATGAAGTGGACGATCCGCGGTCTGAGCCCAAAACGGGAGTGGGAATGGAACCCCGGAGCACAAGCAGGTGGAGATGCGAGAGGTCGAGGACGGGAGGTCCCCGGCCGGTGGGTACCTGAGCTTGGCAAATGTGGGGTGCTGTAAAGTGTGTCTGTCCTGTATGTGGGTGTGCCAGGCACAGCGCTGGAAGCGCAGGCATAGATACGCAGAGGCACCAAGGAACTGAAGAGACAAGCGAGGTGACAAGACGAGAAGAGAAAGACGGGACGAGAGCACTTCAGTCTCAAACTTGCATTGATCGATCGGGTGCCACGATCTGCAGCTCAAATCACAAAGTGACAGACAGACGGCAAGGACTTCAATGCTTACAAACTTCCTGACTGGAGGAAGAGGACAGGTGATCTTGAGAAGGATGGATCATGGGCATTACAAAGTCAAGGGTACCTCGTATTCAAGCCTTATACTTTTTATTTTTTGTTCCCTCATCCACGGTCTCGGGCGTTGGCTCATGATCCGTCTAAACCAATTCTAACCAAGCGAGTCCGAAACAGCAAACATACCTCTTAAGATCGACCGGCGTAATATGGAAGAAATGTCCATGACAGATGCGGGGATGATGAAGCCTACCTACTCCAAAGTCCAAACCTCATCCGAACAAAAACGCCCGAGGAAGGCCGAATCAATTCACACCGTGGTCTCAGCAAGGCGCTGTTCGATGACAGCTAATGGACCGGAACAATAAGATGACGGCATGTCATGCCGATACCAAAGAGTTGAACACTGTGTCAACGGTCGGATAAGATCTGTGCCGGGCATCTTTCTACCAACACCATCAACAACACGCATAACAAAGCCCTTTCGAGGAAGAACCGCTAAGATCGCCAATCGCTCGATACCAACTAAACATCCCGCTGGATAACCTTCGGTACGGCTCATCCGTGCCGCGGGGAAACCTACAGGTAGAGTAATGTTGGAAAAGCTTGATGCAGACAACCATGTCCATTATAAACCGACCGCTATGCAGGTGTGTCTTGTATGAATTGGCCGCGCCGGTATCAAACTGTGCCTCTGTTCCGAGTCTCCGGCCAGAAGCTAGAAGCCAGTGGCTTGCAGTTTGTCTTCCTTCTGTGGCATGTTCCGCGTATAAAGAGTGATGAGCACTGGAACATTCCGTATGTTTTGCTCCAAGATATATGCCATGAGTGGTGGGGGTCAAGGGATCTTTCGACTCTCAACAAGGCTCAAGTGAAACTTGAAGACAAGGAGACCAGAGTCTTGAGTAATGTACGTCCGTAGAACTTTCAGGCTTCATCCTGTGGTCAATCATCCTGTGGTTGCATCTCCTGCCGTCGTTGGGTGTGCACCGCAAACCTGGGTGGCTCCCGACTATCAGGGCCTGACATCAGTGTTCCATTGCTGTACTTCATCGGGGAAAGAAAATCTCCGGATAATGTTACGGAAGCAACTGATGAAACCTCCATTGCGGCTCACCCGTCTCACCAATGTGCAGTGCACAAAGTACGGCCGCTGGGAACCTGAGTGGGATGTCCATGGACCTTCTTATCGCAGCGTTCACTTGTGTTCATTTCCCGTCCCTTTTGATGTCTGCCGGGAAAGGTTTATCAGCGACAATCTTATCTCGAGGGAAGTGCTGCGGGCGGTCAAGCACCAATGCGGGGGCAGTTACTTAGGGAATTTGCAAGGGTCTTCTCAATTGACGTTGCTTCCAAAGCCAACGGCCCCACCTAAATTTTCTTCGTAGTCTATCACAACCAACCTTCCCATCTTCGAGCTGAACACCAAAACCTCTTATCATAATTGCGATTTCATTTTTCGCATCTTATCTCAATCTTTTACATAGGCTACTTCCCCACAAGAAGCAGCCATCATGTTCGCCGTCAAAGGCCTCAACGTCTCCACAGACAAGCTCAAAGTCGAGACCGAGCATGGCTCCGTCCTGGCGACCCCGACCCCCCGTACCGTCGCCGCCGGCGAAGAGGGCGCTGCCGCTCCCAAGCCCAAGAACAAGAAGCGCAAGAGAGCCGGCCGCTCCAACAACACGGATGTGAACCTCGAGAACGTCGCCGACCTCTGGGAAAAGGTGATCGAGGGCGGCGACGCCAAGGCCAAGAAGGCCAAAGAAGATGCGAAGAGGGAAGCCCACAAGGCTAAGAAGCAGAAGACGGAGAAGGACCAGCCCGAGGGTACTGCCGCTGAGGCCGCCCCCCAGCCAGCCACGGCCAGCTCCGAGAAGAAGGACAAGAAGAAGAAGAAGAAGAACAAGCAGGAATCCAAGCCCGCCGAAAAGAAGGAAGATGCCACCACAGAAAAGAAACCCGCCCCGGCCCCAACCCCCGCGCCCGCCGCACCCAAACTCACCCCCCTCCAAGCCGCCATGCGCGAAAAGCTGATCTCGGCCCGCTTCCGCCACCTCAACGAGACCCTCTACACCCGCCCCTCGCGCGAAGCCTTCTCCCTCTTCTCCGACTCCCCGGAAATGTTCACCGAGTACCACGAAGGTTTCCGTCGGCAAGTCGACGTGTGGCCCGAAAACCCCGTAAACGGGTACATCGCGGACATCAAAATGCGCGGGAAGCTGCGCAATGCGCCGCGCTTCCGGCCTGCCGATGGTACGAGCGAGGGCACCAAGTACCCTTTGCCAAGAGATAGAAATGGATTGTGCACGATTGCCGATTTGGGATGTGGAGATGCGAAGCTTGCTGAGGCGCTGGTGCCCCTCAAAAGAAAATTGGGGATTGAAGTCAAGAGCTATGATTTGCAGGATGGTGGCAAGCCGGAGTTGATTACGAGGGCGGATATTGCGAATTTGCCGTTGAAGGAGGGGTCGGTGGACTTGGTGATCTTTTGTTTGGCGCTGATGGGGACGAACTGGATTGATTTTGTTGAGGAAGCGTATAGGGTGTTGAGGTGGAAGGGCGAGCTGTGGGTGGCTGAGATCAAGTCGCGATTTGTTGACCCGACCAGGAAAAAGGGCGGTCCGGGCAATGTGGTTAGCCACAGTGTGGGCAACCGCAGGAAGGCTGGCGCTGCCGCTGGTGGGCCGGTGGGCAAGAAGGACAAGGCCAAGATGAAGGAGGAGGAAGAGGCCGAGGAGGAGCAGCAGTTGGCTGTTCATGTCGATGGTGTTGAGCTCCGTAAGCAGGAGACGGATGTCTCTGCTTTTGTGGAGGCGCTGAGGAAGAGAGGATTCCTCCTGCAGAGGGAGTACGGTCAGAAGGCGGTGGACATGGATAACAAGATGTTCGTCAAGATGCACTTCGTCAAGGCGGTGCCGGCCATCAAGGGCAAGTGCGCGGACTTGAAGAAGGAGGCTCTCAAGACGACGCAGACCGATGCCAAGGGACGGCCTATCAAGACGCCCAAGTTCATCGATGCCGATGAGGAGGCGTCGTTCAATGAGAACGCTCTTCTGAAGCCCTGTGTGTACAAGATTAGGTAGACGGTCGTGGTGTGTGGTCAAGTAGTACGATCAATGAATGAAAGGTTCAGGAACTACTTTCTCTTTACGCACACAACATCCTGGCCTTGATATAAGTGTGGTATGTCCTATGTGATTGTATACTACAAACCTGCCTTCACCTGGTCCTTGTCTTTTGTTACGGGCCGTATTTATAGTATCTACAGCCTGTCCTAGGCAACACGTCCAAGACAAACCGGCAAAGCAGTGAAACACGGTCTAAGAACGCTTCAAAAGTTGAGATCTTTCGCATAATTGTCCATATCATAACCTTGATGCCGTCTCTTTAATTTCCATCCATCTCATGACGACCATATGTTATGGATTTGCGCCGCTTTGATTCGATCCCATAAAACCAGATGCTTGCTCTTTATGTTCATACCAACATTCCCAACTTCATTAAATCATTAGAACCCCTCAAAGATCAGGCTGGCCGCATACTCAACATTCCCGTCCGTCGCCTCCAAAGCCCGAATCGCCTTTTGCTCATCAGCCCCGAGTGCTACAAGCTGCTCAATATGCTCACGGGGAAAAGACCGGGCTGGAGGCGCTTGCGTACGGGACTGTGAGGCTTGAGCCGGCGGGGCCTGGGGCGCTCGAGGTGCGGGAGCGGGAGCGGGAGCAGAAGCGGAGGGACCCGGCTGTGCAGTAGACGGGCCAGCCTGACCCTGACGATGCTGTGCAGTACCAGGTCCCGAAACCGCGCCGGTACGCTGGCCGATGGTCGTACCGCCGGGGCCCTCAATCGTAGGCTCATCCTGAAGCGCCTCCTCCGTCGCCTTCGGGATGTCCGCCTCGCCCAAGAAGGGGATCTCCTCGCCCTGAATGACGAGCGCGTTCTTGGCAAGGTCAATGCAAGCCTGGTAACGCTTCAACATGTCCAAGCCGAGAAGCATATCGACGTTCTTTCCCTCCATGACTGTAAAACTGCATGGCAGGAAGAGTGTGCCGATCTTGATAGGGGCCGTGTGCACACGACCGATGATTTTGGCAAATCCGACGCCCTTGGCGATGCCACCGTACCGCTTGTCGACCAGGCGCATGATACCACATGCCTCGGCGATATCAGGACTCATGATTGTTGCTTGTGCTCCGGAATCAACGAGGGCCTTGACCTTGACTCCGTTCACCTCAACATCCAGATACAGCATGTGTACGGTACCGAATACTGCAAACGCAAATAAAGTTAGCGGCAAACTTCCCGACCGCCACAGAAACCCTCCGACTCTACCTATGCTTACCCTCAGGATTATGCTCCATAGCAGTCTGCAAGTTCTCCGTAACCCGCTCCTGGCGAATGATCTCCTCGATCCTCGCCTGCGCCTCCGGGTTGAACGGATCCTCGTTCAACTGCTGAATTATCCGGTGACGCTCCGCCCTCTCCCTCTGTTCCCTATCGTACCTTTCCCGGAAGAGCTGCGCCCACCGTTGGGGGTCGTTGATAGCGGCCGCCAAATCGGGGGCTGTCCTCTCCACCTCGGCCCTCAGAGCCGGATTCGCCAGGAACTGCAGACGCAAGAACTCGGGATCTTGTTGGGGAGGCGCCGCTGGCCTTCCTTGCTGTGGCTCGGGAACCGCCGTGGTCCGTTGCGTCTCGCGGACGTGGAGGGCCAGCATGTCACCGTCGGTGACGTTTAGCTGGGTCAGGGTCTTAGTGTTGTCGGTGATCAGGTTGCCGTTGTGGTAGAGGTGTTGTGTGCTGGGGTGGTGGCTGGTTTCCGCTTGGATCGAGTTGCGCAGGGTCTCGAGGGTCATGTCAGGGAAGACTTGAAGGGAGAGGAAGTCTTGGTCCTCTCCCGTTGTGTCCTGGATGGCAATGGTTATTTGCCTGTTAGAGACTAATGTTAGCGGCTGTAGAATTGACTTTATTTTGGTGCTTCTGGTGAACTTACATGGTGACGTCGTACGTTCTAGGCGGGATAGCAAGATCGCGGTAAGTAGATGTTGGAGATGGCGTCACCGGCCCAACCTAAAACTAGAGAAGAGTAGAGGCACCAAAGAGTCCCTAGATGAGGAGGAAGAGGAAGTGTAAACGAGGAAGAAGCAGAATTCTAAAGATGTTCATAAACGGAAGAAGGCAAGGCTGAGTAATTGTAGTTCAAGATTCCAGAAGTGAAGGGAGGCGGCCGGGCAGGTGGCAGTTATTGAGGGGCTCTGGGGCAGGCACCCGGGTGATCCAGTGGATCCGAGGCGAGCCGTCCGCTTCCTGGACCGGGCCCGCATGCAAGGGTCCTGGACTCTTGGTTGCAATTGACACGCTCGGGTCCGTTGAAGTTGCCTTGCAACTCCCACTGTAACCTGGGAATAGCAGTTGACCGCGCCCTACAGGACGTACACACTAGTGTAAACAGGTTCCAAGGAAGCTGCAATCGAACTGTCCCATTAGCAGCTCCATCTGACATGAAGCTCCCTATGAGTGGGGCCAGTCCTACGTTGGCCCGGTGAAAGCATCATGCTCATGTAAACAAATTCAGTTTCAACTTGCGCAGGATCGGGTTGAGATGACAACGTCTTGCTTCCTACTTGTTTCCTCGGCAGCTTCAAAGCATATCCGCTCCGCTTGACTTGGGAGCCAACTGTCCTCTTCTCTCTTTTTGGAACAACTCGAGATGACTTGTCTCCTTCCATCATGCCAGCCTCTCCGCTTCCAGTGGATGCTCGCGAATCTGCCGAAAGGCATGAGGCTCGATTCGGAAGTTCCCACATGAAAGTGGTTCCTAACTTCCTGGGGGTAAACGGACAGTGGACAATCGTCTTGACGTTGTAAGTGCTACGACACCTCAACAGCGATTTCTGCCTGTGATCAAATTTGGAACTGTCACGATGTGCCTGGCTTTTTCAGGAATTGCGCAATGGAAGCTGTCGGAAGTCCGTGGAGGCTTCTCTTTTGAGGCGAGAAGATTGGAATAAGCAAACATGGTATACGACATCCAAGCCTTTGGAGTCTTGGAAGTACATTTGGAACTTGTGGAACTTTGGAGTTGCCAGGTGAGCAAGGTGTGGTTGTAGTTCACGGATTTATGCTATGTTACCAAGCTGTATTATTCGTGAAGCAGTTTCCATATTATTACCTACGGTAGTCTAGTTGAAGCCAAAGTCTATATCAATATGAACTTTCTTCAAGCACTAACCAACCCATTATATGTCCAGCAACCCTCCTCCGAGCTCCGGTACCCCTAACTCCACGTCCCGACAAGCCTCCCCGACAACTCGCATACAAGGCTTTCCCCCAGTCCAGCCCGACCTGCTCTTCAGTCCGCTTCGGTATCTGACAGCGTTCCCGGGGCCGGAATGCTAAGCTCGCCAGGGCTTGTCAAGTGTCAAAAGCCCATCATCATGCAGGTTGGCGCCTTTTCAGAAGTCGTGCGCTAAAGTCGGTGAAGTCCAGTTTCCGGGCTACTTACTTGCGCCGAGAGTATCACTCATGGGGCTGGACGTTCCGTTTGAGAACAGGTAAGTAGGTCGGGTGGTGGGGAGGACGAAAAACTTCCCTCATCCTTAGTAGTGATTGCGGCGTGTTGGGCGTCGTGATATCAGAACTTTTGCGTACAAAGTGGAAGTGTGCTCGGCACAATGAAACAGATGATGGGCAACAAATATCAGACATCATGAATATCATGTCTCCCTTGTGATAGATTGGTGATGTGATACCTGCCACTGCTGAGCACAGCAACACTGCAACCTACCTTTAGAGCCTCAAACATTCGCACTTATGTACTTTGTACTTTACCTAAAGAAACGATCTTACTTTCTGGCTTGAATGGTGAATTCAACTTTCACCAACACCTTGACGGGCATAAGCAGCCGTTCAAGCTTTGAATTGAAAGGGGCTGGAGTTTGAAGGTTGAAGCATCCGTAAAGGTTCCCATCCCCCGCTCTCCTCCCTTTTCGCCAGCAACCTGCCCCGCTCCGAGCCTCCTCGGGAAATTCTGTGCACTAAAAAGTTGGAGTGCAGTTTAGCTTTCCCCCCACCTGACCCTGCCTGCTCGCGCGCCGCCGATGCCATCCACTGTGTTGGGATTGATTTTTCTTACACATGACGATGATGGGTTTGACGATGATGAGGTAGGAGCATTGGCTTTGCTTTGGTTTTCTTGATGTACGTTGGATCTTAACCATTGTGGATGCGTACGCTTCGCGATTGCCTCCCGCCTTTGTACCCTCCGGGCGTTCGTCCGTTGCAAATGACTTGCCGGTGACGTCAATCCACTGTAAGGCACTGTAAGCGGATCTCCGCATCCCTTCATTGAGTACGAAGTGGGTCCTTTGAAGTTCAATTGATCACTGACAAGAAAGGAGGCCCTTGACTCTTGAAGTTGTTGCTCAAATGTGACATGCCCAAACAGCCCAGACAGACGAAGAAAATAGCTTCATATTCCATACAGCTTTGGGAGCTTGAAGAGCTCGACGGAACTGAGGTAGGGGCAGCTTCGGATTCCGGCGTCAAAGCTTCCTAGCTCTTTGCTTCTTCGAGCCATGAATTGGGATTGTGGGATGGCGTCGGGACTGAGGTGCAGTGTTCACAGTGAGGTTTGGGAGCTTGCGAATTTGGTGGGGGTGAGATAAACAAGTGGAAGACATCACCGGTAAGTAGGTACAGCAGGAGTGCCGTCGGGTTGGGAATTGGTAAGATTATGCTTCTGTATTTTCTCTGTCCATGTGCTGTTATATAATCAGGGGCAGCACAGCCATGTGAACAATGTTCAAGGGGTTCCATTTCCCAAAATCTGGAGATGCATCCAGGGTTGTCGTCTTATCGTCTTGTCGCTTTTATAGACTTACATCGAGGAGCTCGAGTAACACCATGGTCACCGATCTGACATTCGCCAATCCAACCCGGGAAAAGCGAACCCCTCATGTGTTCCCGGGCGTGTACCTGTCAAAGAAAAGGTCACGCGCAAAGGGATTGATAGTCATTGGCCGTTCGGCCCAAAATTGGGAGCTTGGATCGTCGTGAATAAACACCTGACGATCCATCTTTCCTTGAGACTTCTGGACGTTTATGTACCTCCACTTTTGGGGACTTGGGCAAGTTGGGGACCATTCCCTTTTCAGTTCTTGCACTCATCGGTCACCTGGTCATGGAAGTTTAAAACCGAATGCAAAAGGGCAAACAGCGATCCCTCCCATCGTCCTCACATTCCTTTTTCCAGAATCTTTGCTTTCGTCTGACTGGTGAGCAGCTGGAGCTTTTCGCTTTTCTTGCGCAAACGATACCTTTCTTGTCCTGAACTTTGCTTGGTTGAACCTCTCCTCAGGTTATTTCGTATCACCTACGCTGGTTACCAACCACCTCAAACATCGAATCTCTCGCACCCAACATCTGAGAGGCTTGAGTCACGAGAATCATGGCGGCCACAGAGCGAGAACCTCCATCGTCCATCGGAGGGTCCAGCCCCAACCGCCCGCAAATGTTTCATCGGCTTTCAGACAACGCCATTGACGAGTCCTCGGACGCCGATAGCGATTTCGTCAAGTTGCAGAAAACCATCAGCAAGGAGAGGCGGGAAGCTAGGGAGAGTCCCCAAGCTCGGTTGCAGCGAGCATTCCCCTTCACCTTTCACCCCAACATCAGACCCCTCACCAAGTCTGACTATGAATCGTGTATTGCCCTGGAGAATGCGGCCTTTCCGGACCCAGAACACAGAGCTACACCTGAGAAGGCGAGTTCACCTTATCCCAATATGGGCGGTATGCGCCGGGCCGAACCTTGACTAACAGCAACCGCAGTTCGATTACCGACTCTCAACCTGTCCTGAGCTGAGCCTGGGTGTTTTTTGCACAGTTGTGCCAGACAAAGCCAAGAATTGGACAATCGAAACCTTGGATGCTGCCAAGCCTGTCGAAACCGATCGTCTCGATGGCGCAAAGAGCGTACTGGTGGCACATATCGTGTCTACGCGCTGCACCGGAGACACCATCACAGACAAGGATATGGACTATCCGAAAGACTGGCGCACTCGTCGCGGTCGGTCGGCAGACGTAGGACATCAAGAGAGTGGGCGTACCGTTGCGATGCACTCCGTGGCCGTGGCTCCAAAGCTTCATGGATGTGGAATTGGCCAGATGATTGTTAAGGCCTACCTGCAACAGATGAAGGACGCGGGAGTGGCTGATCGCGTGGCGCTGATATGTCAAGATGTGAGAACCAGTTGCTGTTCCTTTGGCTTACCTTGAGGACGAGACTTAACCAGAGATACAGTACCTTGTTTCCTACTATGAGCGGCTTGGGTTCAAGTGTATCGGCAAGAGCCCCGTCGAGTTCGGAGGAGGTGGATGGTATGACATGGTGAGTCACACTTCCTGAGCATCCTCGGATTTTTGTCGACGTTCTCGAAATTCACCAGTTCTGCAGGTCATCAACTTAGCGAGTTATGAAGTAAAAGCCGTCAAAACCCCGTCCTAGTGGGTATCATATGGTATTCCAGAACGGCAAAATTCCTGAAACCCTCAAATTTCGGCGCGGCCCCAAACTTGTTGAATCAGATCAGATCTTCTATAGGATCCCAAAGTCGGCGGATAGCTTCATTGGATGCGCAAATAGAACCTGGCAACCCTATTTTCTTCGCCTTCTGGTGTGTCAGCCACAGGTTTGATGTTGTGGCTATGATCAGAGGGTTTGGGGAAACGTACCTGTGATATATATGTTACTTTAATTAGAAATTCAACTCCAGCTTTTAGTCGGTAGCCTTATACTTGGCGCGGTACTCCTCCGTCTTCTTGACGTCCTCAGGCGAAGCAAGACCCCTCATGCCCTCGATGATGTCGTCCAGAGTAAGGATGGCAAAGATGGGAATGCCGTACTCCTTGCGAAGCTCGCCCATAGCACTGGGGCCGGGCTTGCTATCGTCACCATCGGCGGCGGGGAGCTTCTCCATGCGATCAAGAGCAACGACAATGCCAGCAACAATGCCACCCTCCTTCTCAATCTTGGCAATGGCCTCACGCTTAGCGGTGCCGGCAGTGATGACATCGTCAACGATGAGAATTCTCTTGCCCTTCAGAGGGGCGCCAACAATGTTGCCTCCCTCGCCATGGTCCTTGGCCTCCTTGCGGTCGAAAGAGTAGCAGATCTTGCCGTAGGTCTCGGGGTCAAGCTGGGCAAGCTTGTCGGTGGCAGCGGTAGCGAGGGGAATGCCCTTGTAGGCGGGGCCAAAGACAATGTCAAAGTCCAATTGGCCGCTCTTGTGAGCCTCGATGATGCACTTGGCGTAGGCAGTAGAGATGGCCTGGAGGAGGTCGGCACGGTAGAAGTCGCCGGCGTTGAAGAAGTAGGGGGAGATGCGCTTGGACTTGAGCTCGAAGCTGCCGAACTTGAGGACGCCGCCGTCGATGGAGGCCTTGAGGAAGTCAGCCTTATAAGGCGAGAGAGCGGCCATTGTGCTGGTAGGAGGAGGGTATCTGTAGGATTGGATTTGAAGCTTGAAGAAGAAGATGGATAGATCCCAGAAGAAGCACCTTGACGTCTGAAAAATAGCTGGAGGAACCTGGAAAGAATTGAGAAGAATGGAGGGGCAGAAGGGTTCAATCAGATGGTGGGTTACGAGTGGGCCGGTTCAAGGAGCCAGGCCCAAGGAGCCAGGCCCGCGAAGCCCGGTCATCGGCCGGTGGGCGCGGTGGGGTCCCTGGGAAAAGGTGGGGTTAGAAAATCCCAAATCCTAGCCGAATCCTACCCCTTGGCAGGGTGTCTTGGCAGCGCACACTTCAACGGAACCTGGAATCCACTTTGGCACTCTGCTTATCTTATCGATTGGAGCAGCCGCTGGAAAAATATTTCGAAGTAGACTTTGGCAGCACAGCGCCTCCCGTCGCCCTCCAACACCGCCCCCGCAGCCGGTCCCTATCCTTCAGACCGTCCTCATTGTCTTGCACTTCCAGTCCGAGATTTCTCACTAGCAAGTGCTTGACATCTATACCCAAAATGACGTGGAAGGACATTGCCCCTGTGCCTACGTAAGTACATATTGGTTGTTGGATTGTGTTGTTGTTTGTTTGGCATCGCTAACTCTCTTCTACAGGGCACAGGAATTCATCGACATCATCCTCTCGTAAGTCGACATCGACAGCCCCCGACCACGACGATGCGAAATCTCCAAGTTCGAGTCCGATGGTTTGGATAGTGTGTGTAGGATATTAACAGTTCAACAGGAGGACGCAGCGTCGCTTGCCGACTCAGAGTATGTACAATCTGGAAAAAAATACGTCAATCATGGCATCATCGCTAACATCTACTTTGAACAGTTCGTGCTGGTTTCAAGAGTATGTCGTCTCGAACCCGATATTTTATGAGAATTCGAATAGAGCATTAACACGCGACACGGAACAGTCAGCAGAATTAGAGCCTTCTACACCCGTAAGGTCAAGTTTACACAGGAAACATGCAGCGAAAAGTTCGGCGCCATCGTCTCGAGCTTCCCCATGCTCACCGACCAGCATCCTTTCCACCGCGATTTGATGAACATTCTCTACGGTAGGAATCCCGCGCTCCTCTTCGACCGGTGATTTCAACGACGGATTACGAACCGCCCGGTCTTGTCGGGAATGATGGCTGACAGGATGACGGATAGATGCCGACCACTTCAAAGTTGCCCTCGGTCAGGTCTCGACCGCCAAGCACTTGATCGAGACCATCTCTCGTGATTACGTCCGTCTCCTCAAGTACTCGCAAAGTTTGTATCAGTGCAAGCAGTTGAAGAGAGCCGCCCTCGGTCGTATGGCCACCCTCATCAAGCGTCTGAAAGACCCTCTCGCCTACCTCGACCAGGTCCGCCAGCATTTGGCCAGATTGCCCGACATCAACCCTACCACCCGTACCCTCCTCGTTGCCGGCTTCCCCAACGTCGGCAAGTCTTCGTTCGTGCGTTCAGTCACCCGCGCTGATACCCCGGTCGAGCCCTATGCTTTCACCACCAAGAGCTTGTTCGTCGGCCATCTCGACTACAAATACCTCCGTTACCAGGTTATCGATACCCCTGGTATTCTCGACCACCCTCTCGAGGAGATGAACACCATTGAAATGCAGTCCGTCACGGCCCTCGCCCATCTCAGAGCCGCCGTCATGTTCTTCATCGATATTTCCGAGCAGTGCGGTTACTCGCTCAAGGCCCAGTGCAACTTGTTCAGGTCAATCAAACCCCTTTTCGAGAACAAGATGGTTTACGTTGTCCTGAACAAGATGGATATCAAGACCGTTGAGGAGCTCGACCCCGAATCCCAGGCGGATCTTATGGACCTTACCAAGTCCGGCAACATTCAGCTTTTGCGCGCCTCTTGCGCTACCCAGGACGGTGTCCAAGAAGTCAAGAACACCGTTTGCGAGGCTCTCCTCGTTGAGCGCGTCAACCAGAAGTACAAGGCCGGTACCAGCAGCAACGGTACCATGGGCTCTCGTCTTACTGAGGTCATGTCCCGTATCCACGTCGCCCAGCCCGCCGATGGTGTTCTCCGCGAGACCTTCATTCCCGACGCCGTCAAGGGTCTCAAGAAGTACGACAAGGCCGACCCCGAGAGGAGGCTTCTTGCCAGGGATATCGAGGAGCAGAACGGTGGTGCTGGTGTCTTCAACGTCGATCTCAGGGAGAAGTGGATCCTGGCCAACCCCGAGTGGAAGTACGACAAGATTCCCGAGGTCAGTAACTTCCCCATTCCGACTCGCTCGACAAACCGATTACTAACATATCTTGCTTTGAACAGATTGTCGACGGCAAGAACGTCTACGATTTCATCGATCCCGATATCGAGGCCAAGCTGGCCGCTCTCGAAGAGGAGGAGGAGCGTCTCGAGAAGGAGGGCTTCTACAAGTCGGACTCGGACCTCGGCGACGAGTCGGAGGAGGAGATTCTGCAGAAGGCCGAGTACATCCGCGAGAAGCACAAGCTGATCCGCAACGAGGCCAAGATGAAGAAGTCGCTCAAGAACCGCGCCATAATCCCCAGGAAAATGCAGAAGAAGTCGTTCGCCCAGCTCGAGGACCACATCGACCAGCTCGGCGTCGACACCGAGGAGATCAACCTGCGCGGCCGCGCCCAGGTGCGCGAGCCCACTCGCGGTCGCTCGCTGGCCCGCAGCCGCAAC
>RAON01000318.1:0-17836 GCA_009805295.1 Neurospora sp. FGSC 6877 | reverse complement strand
CATCCAACTCGAGACTGATCCAGTCGGACGAGCACTCGTCATTCTGATTCGCCAGATTGGTGCAAACACCCCCGGACCGCAGAGCGTCCCCCTAGCCTCCTGCCGCTCCCGCTGGCCGCACCGCACCATCTCCCGCCGCCCGCCCGCCGCACCCTCCTCTCACCACCGCCAAAAAGTTGTTTCCACATCCCAACACCTCTCCGACCCAAGAAGGTGCAACAACACTGCGAGACCAGTGACCCTCACTGGGACCCAACCGCAGGCAGCATGGAGAACCGACCGGCTTCCGCGAAGCCCGCGACCACAGCCTCGACCCCCTCGCAGTCGTCAACGCCCGACGTCAAGTCCCCCGCGACCCGTCCCCTCTACAGCAGCAAGCTCGGCGACCAGCGAGCGAGGACATCAGACGCAGTGCCGGCCACTTCGACCAGCCAGCAGAACAGGTAAGACACCATCTACTGTACCCTTCCTGCCCCTTCAAACGCCCTTCCGCCTTACCCGTCTTTCCCCAAGCCTTACGGCAGCCGCACACCGATGCAACAACAAAGCCACACCTTAACCCGACCCCCCGTCATCACGCCTGCCCATCCTCCCATCCTGTCAGACCCCTTAGACCTTGAATCCACCTCCAGATCGACTTCCATTGTAGTCGCGGAATCATCGTCTCACTTCCTCAATCCCCATCCCTTCCTCCCATTGCCATGCTCTTGCCCGCTTGACGGACTCCCCTTCGGCGCCGTAACTCGAGACTGACTTCCGCACAGACAGTCTGCCCCTCCTGTCCAGCAAAAGGCCTGGACTTCGGCCAAGAACCCCATCACCGGCCAGTCCGCCAGACCGCAGAACAACTTCAGCTCACAGGACAAAAAATCCGTGACTAGCTCCCTTCGCGAGGTTCGTTGATGCGCTTGTTTGCTTGTTGTTTTTGTTCCCCTTTTTCGAGATCCATGACATCCATGACATAGCTCCTTGGCGGACCCTACTACTCCCCTAGCCCAAAGCTGCTCCACCATGGCCGCCGTCCACGACAGCGAATGTCACTTGCGCCATCCGCCTCTTGCTACATGGACTGCCCGCCCGTATTCTATTGGTCGCCTTTGTACACAGTCTGACGCTTACTCAAATCATCTCCAGGGCCAACGAGTACGCATTACCCTCGCTAACGGCTCCGAGTTCGAGGGTACTTATGCCAACACCCAAGACTCCAACACCTGCCGCCTGACTACGGTAACGCAGAAGAAGCTGCCCAACTCGGCCGAAATGAACGGAGCTTCTAGAAAGGAGCAAGGAACCATGACGTTCCAGAAGAAGGAGATCGTTGACGCGCGTCCTCTCCTGATCAACAACTTTGGCAAATCCGATGGCAAGCCTACCAACGGTATGAACAAACCGGTTGCGATATTCAGCTTGTTTGTCTAATACTAACGTAGCTATCTCATAGGCAACCGCGCGTCCTTCCGTACTGATGCCGCCATCTCCAACTCTCGCTTCGGAAATGAGCGGACTCTGCACCGCTGGGTGCCCGATTCTACCGATGGGCTTGATGATAGCTTGGAGAAGACCAATACTTCTGGTACCTGGGATCAGTTCGCTGCGAATGAACGCCTCTTCGGTCTCAAGACCGACTATGATGAGAACATCTATACCACGACGATCGACAAGAGCCACCCTCAGTACAAGGAGCGGATGGCTGCTGCGGAACGCAAGGCCCGTGAGATTGAGCGAAGCGCCCCAGTTACCGCACACGTTGCCGAGGAGCGTGTCATGGACTTCCAGGGCGGAGATGATCGTGACGAGGAAGACAAGTAAGTCAAAGGTGTCAAGAGAATTGGGCATTAGGGCCGGCTAACGAATGAAACAGGTACAGCGGTGTTCGTAGACAAGACTTCCCTCCCCTGTCTGGCGGCCGAGAGAACAAGTACACGCCTCCTGCTCGGCGTGCTCCGGCTGCGCACTCTACCGTCAAGGGTGCTCCTGTAGACCCGGCTATCATCTCGTCTCAGTTGAAGGCACCCGCGCAGAAGCAACCTGCGCAGACTGTGGCTGATGTCAAGAGCTCCGTCCAACCGACGAAGCCATCGCCCGCACCTACCAGCACCACTGCGGACTCAAAGGTCGAGCCTAAGCCGGATGTGAAGACAGCTGAAGTCAAGGCTGTTGACGCAAAGGCTACCGACAAGAGCGCGGCTCCGGCTCAGGCCGCGGTTAGTACTACAGCGACTGCACAGACCCTTAGCAGCAAGCAGCAGGGAATTGAGCAAAGACTTCTAACTTCGTTCAAGGAATTCGCAAACATTCAACGCGGCAGTGCCTTGTCTGCCCAGAGGGCCAAGAATAAGGCAGACAAGGAGGTCAGGTTGAATGACCTCAGAAAGTTCTATCACGAGTTCAAGCTCTCAACCCCGGTGCCATCTGACCTTATTTCTATCATTGCCAAGGACCCAGCAAAGCAGAAGGAGATCCAGGAAAAGGCGTTGAAGAACGCCCAGGAAATGGCCAGGATCAAGGCTGAGCAGGCTGCTCTCAAGGCGAAGGAGGCCAATGCCGCCAAGGAGGGTGCAAGCAAGACCACTACAGAGCAAACCAGCTCGGCAACTACTACCACGGCCGATACCCGTACCGCGTCGCGGCCGACTGCCCCTCAGCACTCTAGTTCAGCTGGCGGCGTTCCGAGCCGTCACCAGGGTCAGCGCAACTCTTACCAGCATCCTCAGGCGGCTTATCACCAGCCATACACCCGCGGAAACCGCCCGCCTCCCCATATGTCCCAGAGCCAGCAGACGGGCAACCTGTCTCAGCGCCTACGGAACGTGGAGCAGCACAAGATGCAGCATCCCCATATGGGCCAGCATCCTCAGGGTCCTGATATGCGGCTCGCCCCCACTGGCCCTGCTAACAATGGAGACCCTTCCTTTGCTCGTCGCACCAGTGGTGTCCCACCGCCCACTAAGCAGTTCAACCCTCTGATCCACGAGTTCAGACCTGGCGCCACTCCCTTTGCCCCTGCCTTTAGCCCTGCTGGACCGAGCCAAGCGTCGAGTCCCCGCGCGTCGGTCAACAACGTTGTCGTCGAGCCTGCGGGCGCTTCGGCTCTTCCTCCTGGAAAGCTGATCAGGCGTAAGACCAAGGATGTGGACCCCAAGAAGTGCAATATCTTGGCCTTCTTGGAGAAGGAAGAGAAGCCATCCATGCATTCTCATGCGGTGAGATGGGAGGAGAACGGTGCCCTCCGTCCGGCCTACGAGACCCCGCCGACTTGGCGCCAGGCGGATCCTCAGAACGAAAAGGCTGATTCTACCATGAACATGACCTACACGGAGTACATGGAGAGATACCCGGTTCCGAGCACCGTCAACGCCACGCCCAACCCGTCTCATGCGCTTCCCCAGTTTCACCATCAACACCCGCTGCCTATCCACATGCAGCACGGCGCGCAGAATCTTGCCCCGAGGCAGTCGCCTCACATGCCTCCCATGCCGATGCAGCCTGGCCAGCATGGACATGCCCCTCATGTCCCTTTCACAGCTCCTGACGACCACAGGATGATGCATTCAAACTCCCAACAGTCGTTTGCATCGCCTAGAATGGGACATGCGGCCATGGTCTATCCCCAGGGCACTCCTGGTCAGTTCCAGTACAGCCAGCCGATGATGCAGCCCTACATGCCTGGCGGTGCGCCTCAGATGGGACCATTCCGCAGCTTCTCGAACAACCCCCAGTTCATGCCCCAGCAGCAACACCACATGGGGGGTCCCGTTATGATGCAACCGCAGTTCATCCCGGGACCAAATGGCGCCTTGATGGCAGCTGGTCCTCAGGTCCAGATGTATCCTGGACATCCACAGTTCATCCCCGCTGGTGGTGTACCCCCTCAGCCCATGAACGGGACGAACGGATATCCTAGCCCGGGCCGCCCAGCGGCACCCATGATGGTGCACCAGGGCTCGCAGCAAGGACAGCCGGGTGTTTATGGAATGAGCCCTGCTGTTCAGTACCAGCAGCCTGCTTTTGTGGCCCAGCAACAGCCTCAGGGCAAGTTCCCTAACCAGCGGGCTCAATGAGGGCGCGCTGGCCGCCAGCATGTCACGTCAACTGGGTGACTGCAGTGGGATTGCTGATGGCCACTGCCTTGTTGGATTATGAACTGCTCCTTCGGGCCTGGCAGGAATGGGGGTGTTATGTCGGGCTTGATAGAGGATGAAGCCATCAAGCCAGCCATTCAAGTCGAGCCAGGTTGGTCGGTCAACCTTCTGTGAGCAAGCAGAACGATACAAGGTGATGTATAGTGTCGCCTTGTCGAACAGTGGCTCGAGCGATGCAACTACGCAGGGTGGGTGGCAGGCGTGAGAAGAGATTACCAACCAAACAACCAGAAAGGCAATACAACGACAACTACCATCACAATTAGCCTTTGCTTGCCTTTCATTAAAGCTACTGGAAGAAGCTCACCTGAGAGTGAACCATCAATAATCTCTTTAAAAGCCATTTATATAGTCCTTCCTTCACTTGAAAGTGTGCTTTACCCATCGACCTTCGGCCACGCCATCTTACCACACCACACACACTACTATGAATTACTGTTGGACTTGGTCCTCTAACTCCTTGCCAAGCTATATGTTCTTGCTCGAGAGTGTAGCGGAGTCAAGTTCACACCACAATTGGCTACCCACATCTTTTCAGTAAAGCAGCTTTCAGGTGACGGAAGGAGTACCAGGGGAAGAGATGGACGCGTCGTCACGAGGGACGAAGAACAACGAGAACCAAAACGTCAGCAAACGGCTGGCTCTGACCCTCGCTGCTGATGAGTCCCATCGGGACCGGGGTAATACGTTATGAACAAGGAAGGATACGGGTGCGGTTTGTCTGCTGCTTCAGGGGCAAGTAGACAGACAGGCTGTCATTGATGAAGTGTTGAAGGGGAATCGCAGAGAAAGGATATTTATGTTAACGGAGATGCGGGAGTGATGACTCGCAGAGGAAGAAGATACGTCTGGTATCAAAATGCTGCCAGGCATACAACACAGCATGGCGTTGCATATGGCTAGCAAGCATATAAGCACGCTATGGGTGGAAGGAGGGGGGTGGCGAACAGAGAAGAGGAAGATGGCGGGGTAGTGCTACATAGTTAGCATAGCATCAATGAAGCGAGTAAGGTTACGTTGATGGGGCTGTAAGTGAAGTGAAGCCGTGATGAATGACAGCGACACTGTCAAGAAAGTTTGACGAAGGTTTATATCGATCGATTTAACATGAGTGAAAGAAAGCAAGATATCCGTCCAATGGACCTGGAATGGCACCCGACTTGATAACATAGCACGACAGACGGACAACGCAAAACAACACATTCACCTTGGATTTACTGTTGGACCCTGTTATTTGCCCTTCGGGTCCGGACGTACATACGCACTCAAGCGGGCAATCTATGTTGACGTTGACAGCTGCTGGTTTCCGTCTGCTTGGGACAAACATGAGGAGAGGGGAGAAGATTTGTGCTACATGGACGTAGCAACCTCCGATGAGCGGGTTGACGAAGCTATGGAAGATGATGGAATGAGGGAAATTACTTACTTAGAAGCGGTTATTAAGAAGGTGAGTCGTGGTATTCTGTTTCCTCCTTCTTATTGTTTCAGGTATGTACATAATTTTTTTTCGATTGAGCGGGCAACATGAAACGTTATGACCGAATACCGTAGAAACTCGTGCAACTCACAAGGGCAACTGTATGATTAAAAGATGTCCGGCAGTCCTGCTTTTACCTGTTGACAGCTACAAAGCGACTGATAAGCTCCCAGCAACTTGTTTAACACTGCGTCTGAGCCATTGTGAATTTCCCGAGTTTCTACGGTAGACTTGGCTCCTCGTGGAAGTTAGGTAAGTGTCACTCACTGCCTTGGAGTCTTGGACAGTCAAAGAGGGACTGGACACTGGAGACTGGACTACATGTCAAGGGGAGTATGACGCAGGCACGCGGTACGCATAGATATTCAGTTGCGGGTTATGATGTTTGCTTAAGTGACTCAAGGGGGGGCACGGTTAATTGTGATGGTGGTGACGTTCGTCGTAGTTGGTGACGAGTTTTGCTGCTGCTTGCATTGCTTGTGCAAGTTGTATGATTGCTTTTAGCTACGGTATTTACAGGTAAGAAACAAGCGTAATCCTGTTTCTGTTACTGGCTGCTCACATATACTCCTTTTTGCTATCTTTGCTTGCGTTGTTTGTTGATTGTTTTTTTTTTTTTTTTTTTTTTTTTTTTTTTTTTTTTTTTTTTTTTTTTTTTTCCTGACAGAAAGGGATGGAGTCGTGAGTGGTCAAATGTGAGATGTGCCCACGCGGTCAGTTTTCCTAGATCAGGGGGGGACTCAACTTTGCTCATCGGGCTTCCCCCTCCCCCGATTCTATCAATGGCATTTGTTCCCATGCGGCAGTTTGTGTTATGATAGATATTCCCCTTTTCACTCCCTTAAGATGCATCTTGTCGTCTCGAACCCCACGCTATGTGATTCGGATGCATTGCAAGTGACTGCCTCCCACATGCAGTTTGAAATATTTTGAGGCGTCGAGAGAGGTGTGCATGATCTGAAACTGGAGTATCTTTTTGTAGATATGTTTTGATGGGGGGAGGACTCATGAGAGAGTTTCAATCACTCGATGAGCTTGCGGTTTTTGTCCCAGTGTTCTTGGGGAAGTATTGGTAAGTACTGGTAAGTACTGGCGTGTTGCTTGAGAACAAAGAAACTCGGAGTCCTAAGGATATGTCAAGTCGGTCATGGCAGTTCAGAGCTCCAAGGATCAAGGGCAGCTTGATGGTTTTAGGACGCACGCTTGAGCCAGTCATATGTTTTGTGATCGCGTCTACTCAAGTGTCTTTGATGGTAGTCGAGCTCTAGATGGTAGATTGATGAGGGAAGCCACTTCGTAGATAACAAGGTATCACACAATTTGAGAAATGGTAGATGGATAGAAGGAAGAGAGAACTGCAAAGCCATCATGGAAATGGAAACAAAGAGAACCAGTCGTCGGCGACGTCCCATAGCTTAGAACAACTTCAGTTAAAGGTGCCTCGAGCGTACACATTACCAAACCTCCCACATAGCATGATACGCCTCGGCCGCATCAGGCATCCGCTTGATGGAGATGGTCCATGAACTTGGGAAACTATGAAAGCAGAGCCGAGCTCACCGAACATCCAACAAGCCCCCAATAGTCAACACTCGACACGCAGCCCCGAAACAGATAGGATCAATATTCGTCCAGATCAAATCCCAAATCTCCAAACAATGGGTAACAGCACGAGGATGCCTCGCCAACGAACAATTTGAAGGTGGCACAAAACGGGTGGAAATCCCAATGCCACACCATCGGGCGCAGAGGACTTCTAGGCCTTTTTTGGTATCTCCCACTCGACTGGAGGTCTAGACGCCTGTGATACGTTGGTGCTTTGAGACTTGAGAGGAAGAAGCCTTTCCCATCGGCCACGTGCGGATGTCACAGGCTCACGAGTGGATACATTGCGGTGCGGTATGAGTTATGTGCAAGTATATGTCGAGCGTCGAGTGACGAGTAAAGTTAGTTAGCGATGGAAGACAAGATTAACCGGGTGGTGTGCAAGACAGTGGGTGAGTGAGTGGTTGTGGTTATCGACTCGCGATGTTGTGCCAACAGTAACCAGACAAAACGTCTGACGTAGACCAAGAACCATATCCGATCGATTGCTTCGATGCTTCAATCTTACCCCGCGTTACCATGTTACCTAGACATCCCCCGCGGTGGGCAAGGCATCTAGTGTAAGCATCTGACTTGAGTGACTGAGTGACGATGCGATGGGTGGGTGTCACGACATGCCCCAGTTGGCCAGTTGATGCTATGTACAGAAGATGGAAGATGGATGACTCGCATGAGTTGGTAGCAGGTAGCAAGTAATGGCTTCTGCTGTGGTAAGACGGTATGTAGTTGCAATGGTCTGTCGTGGTCGTGTGGAAATAGCATTGTCCATGGTACCCTATCCCATACCATACCAAGCCATGCCGTACCAACGCTGCCGCAGTATAAAGTACGTGAAGGCAGTGATTCCTATTCTTGGGATTCTTACTTCCGCCAACAAGGGAGCATTCGATCGCAGCTATACAGATAGCACTGGCTGTATGGATTTGGAACCAACATTCCAACATTCCATTATTCCAATGTTCCAATTCAATCCGACAAGATCCAGCTTTGGAATCTGAAAACCGGTAAATGATCCAACAATTGACAATGTCGCGCTGAGTGACCACTCCCTTTCAGTCTTCCAATTGGAATATTCTCTGCAAGTTTCAATTCGTCCCGCCAATCGTCCCTCTTTTGAAAGGTGAAACACGCGCGCGAGGGTGCCAGTGATACACCCTCCATACTATTAGATCTTGCATTATCGGCAAAGGTTGGGGTCTCCCTCTCAAATTTCGCAAGTTCTCGCCAAGGCCCGACGAGTCTCGCAAGATCCAATGTGGCTTAGTCGGTAGTAGAAGGAAAAAAAATGTCCGAGGGGCGAGCTAGAATTAGAGGATAGAGGTTCATGCTTTGCTTCTTCTTATTGTTCCCATGACCTTGTCAATCACAGAAGCTAGGAAGCTAGGGAAAGCTTGACTTGACTTGAGCTTGAGCTTAAGCTTAGTAGAAAATTATAAGCAAGCAACTGTGGGAATTCTGGACAACAGCAACACCACCTCGGTGTGCAATCGTTCAGTTGTTGTGAACATGTGTTGTGTGTGTGTGTATGTGTGTGTCTGTGTGTACACTACCAGATTACATATGTGCCGCCGCCAGGGGGTCGGACAGGGAATCCCGTTCGGGAAGGAGGGGGGATGATGGGGTATGGGGGGGGATTGTTAACACGGACAGTGTCTCCTGAGTTGTTGAAGTAGGACAGAAAAAGGAATCCTTCCCGTCGTTGCGATGGTCGTTGTGGTCGTTGTACACCCATCTCGAGGTTGAGATGAGGTTTTACAGGCGCTATTTTTCGCCTTACACTACGATAGCAAAAAGCGCACATAAACCATCGTGGGTTTGATGCGCAGGTGATCTGTCAACTGGCGTTGTGCTGTGGTATGACACTTTCACGAGGTAAAGGTGAAGAAGGGCTGGCCGGCCTCCCCTAGTCATCTAGATGGTGGTGTTCGTCCCTTGTCGAAGTCTTGAGCCTCCATTCCAGTGAAAGGACGGCGGTAGTAACCACCCATCTCCTCTTTTTGCACTTGTTCATGATCCTTCTCCCCGTGCCCCCGTCACGTCGTATCCTCTCCACCTTTTGATATCGATGGAGAGATAGAGCTAGGGGGGTCCGAAGACATGAAACCGAAAACCTGGGGTCGGGAACCCCTGGATGGGTGGAGGAGGAGCTGACTTTCCAGTTGCTGGGGACGGGAGTTGAAGGCACTGCTTGAACTGGCCGGACCGAGTGCTGAAAAGCCAGGGCTACCTTTTTACGCAGAGACCTCCAGACTCCAGACTCCATCCAGAGTGGTGGCCTCAGCTAGCGGCTGAATGCGCCTCACACAGCCACTTTTCTGCGTCATGGCATTAATTCGGGATACGACTGGTTCGGGATCTGGATTCATTCTGTTCTTTTTCGTCTCCCCTGTTTGTGTCACGCTGCATATAGCGACTTTATTTTCTCTCTCTTTCTTTCTCTCTGTCGGCTGGGAAAAGGAAGGAAGCAGTTTTTGCGATTGCGTATGTTTGGGCGGTGACGATGAGTGCTGTTGGATACGCCGCTTGCCGCGGCAGCCATGAATTGTCCTGTGGATAAATATTTCCCGTCAAACAGGTAGTACCTACAGATACAGATACACCCGAGGCCATTGAAGGCTATAGTCCGCTGTAATGGGATACGGGCGTAGAAACAACGTTTCGGTTGATCATCCGGTGATGGGCGATTGCTCCGCGGTTAGATGCTTCAGAATCCGAGTGATGGTGGCAGTAGTTGCCGGTTGAAGTCTCGATACTGGCTCCCGTTCGCCCAAGTCCGCTGTCGTCCGCTGTGGTTCCAGTGGTCCCTGCCGATCATTCACCCACCGGGCGGCGTCCTCAGACAAGCGACTTGCTTCTGGACCATGGCGTGCTATCCACTCCCCGGGCCTCCCATCCACTGAATACATTATAGAGTGAGGGATTAACACAGCCCGGGAATATGGATATGGACGGGCATCATGGGTCATGTTATAGTGGCCTCTTGTGAATGGTCGTCAACAACTCGCGAGCCCACGGACCACTTGAATGGCCGGTGGACCACCGCTGTGCTGGTCGTTCCGAAGGTTTGGCCGGCTTGACAGGTGAAGCTCACCAATAGGAAGATCGGACGGGGGCTTCGAAATTGTCACTCTGCGGAGGCGTGGCACAGGCCTTTTCATGCGTGCGAGTCTAGCGAGGAAAGGGGCGAGTGTTTCAGAATGAGAGGCTTCCCTCCCTCTGGCCTAGCAGTGGATACTCTGGAGGCCCCTCGCTGCAACTGCTAATCGGGCGGCTCCATACCAGCTGGCCCCACCAGCTGCCACTCTGTTCCGGCCAATCATTTACGACAAAGGACCGCCAGCTGTTGGTGCATGCGTCAGCGTTTGGACCATCACCCAAAGTCAACGAAAGCCAGGCACCAAAGGAGCGGGATTGGATCATTGGATGTTGCATGCCGCTGACCTGACTGCTCACTGCGTCTGCTGCCGCTGCTACTGCACCACTGCCGCTGAAGCTGCGCCTGTTCTTTTTTATCTTTTTCGCGCTTTGAGGGATTGACAACCGGTGACAACGGCTAACACAGAATGGTGAATGACCAGTTGCAGCCCAAAGAATGGCAGTCACGTTGACCAAGGGCGCCATGGGGGACGTATGTCTCGTCTCATCAGTCTCATCGAGAGCGGCTCTGCGCCCAAGAGAAGCAGTCTTCTATCAAGTGATCATCCTCCATCACGGTCGAATGCGTCTCAAGTCTTGCCAATTCCACTTTTCGCCCATTACACATTACACATACACGTACGGTTGAACATTACACGGAGATCACACATATCGAAGCAACATGGCATCACAAGCCATTCACTGGGCAGGAGCCAGGACAGCTAAGGTATCACCGGCCGTCGTTCACCCGCCCACTCAAACACTTGCGGCCATATCTTCCCAATACGGCAACGCTAGGAGAACTTGGCGAGATTTCCAGAAGCCAAAACCAAAAAGCTTGATCCAGAGTGGCCATTCCATCACGAGCAAGCGAGTTGCTCCGGGATATCCAATACGTAACCGGTTGACCACTCAGCGTCGTCAGACGGCGTGGTACCTGCAGTGACAAGACCCCAAGGTGGAGGGTTGTATGGAAAACGCAGGGGGGCTAGGGGGGGCACATCAGGTTCACAGGCCGGACAGGGGATGTAAACATTGGGCTACACTAGATCCGCCGAGTGGGTGTCCAGTGGGTGGCGTTCGAAACAAAAAAAGTACCTGCATGGGTGCGCTACCGGCAACGGCCCCTCCTACCCAATCGACTCCAGACGAACCGACAGCTGGGAAACATAAAAGTCATCCAACTCCCCTCAACACCTCATCTTCACTCTTGACGATCACGGCACTCCCTTACACGTCTTTTCTCTCTCTTCGACCTTAAGTCTGTCCTTATTGTCACCCACCCCGTCAAGGGATTTCAAAAACACCCTTCTCTACATTCCAGTCCTGTTCGGCTCTTCAGCCATTGTCTCAGCGTATCACTAGCCTGGTGCTTGACTACGACCTTTCGTCCTGACTCAGACAACCCATTCTTCAGACGAACCATTCACACAATACCTGATTAGCCACCATACAGAACGGCACGACCTTTTTCATTCCTTCTTATTGTTCACTTGCGTCAATAGCATAGAGCAGTGCTCATCTATCGACCCGGCCACCATATCAACTCCCAAGACTCGTGCAACTCACTCTCTCACAAAAACAACTCGACAAGAAGACTTCGACTTTACGGTCCACCACACTCCCTCAACGAGAAAAGAAGAACAACTAGATCAACCATCACCATGATGTACAACACCTTCACCACCGGCCTCGTGGCTACCCTGCTTGCAGGTGCCCAGATGGCCTCCGCCCACATCGAAATGTCCTATCCTCCCCCCTTTAGGTCCAAGTTCAACCCCAACGCCAACCCCGGTAGCATCGACTACTCCATGACCGCTCCCCTCAAGGATACCGGCGCCGACTATCCTTGCAAGGGCTACCACGTCGACTTTGGCACTCCTTCCGGCAAGAGCACCGCTACCTTCGTCCCCGGTCAGACCTACAACATGACCACTGCCGGCACTGCCACCCACGGCGGCGGTTCTTGCCAGCTCTCTCTCAGCTACGACAAGGGCGCTTCCTTCACCGTCATCGAGTCCTACATTGGTAACTGCCCTCTTGCTGGCAAGTACGACTTCACCATCCCCGGCGATACTCGGCCCGGCGAGGCCATCTTTGCTTGGACCTGGCACAACAGAATCGGCAACCGCGAGATGTACATGAACTGCGCTCCCGTCACCATCGCTGCTAATAACAAGCGTGACGTTGCCGGCGCCGCTTTCTCCACTCGCCCTCAGATCTTCGTTGCCAATATCGGTAACGGCTGCAAGACCGACGAGAACTTTGACGTCCAGTACCCCCAGCCCGGCCCTAATGTGGTTAAAGCTTCGGGTGCTCCCCTCAAGGGCCCTGAGGGAAGCTGCGGTGCCTCTGCTGCTCCTGCTGGTGGCTCTGGTTCTGGCTCTGGCTCTGGTTCCGGTTCCGGCTCTGGCTCTGGCTCTGGCAGCGGTGCCTCCAGCTCCAGCTCTGTCGCTGCTGCTCCCATCACCACCAGCGCTCCCGCTCAGACCAGCGCTGCTGCTGGCGGTAACCCCGGCGGTATCTTTATCACTGCTCCCTCGGACGGTTCTGACCAGGGCGGCATCTTCCTCCCCTCTGCCACCGACATCGTCAACGCCCCTAGCTCCAGCGCCGCCGCTGTCGTGAGCTCCGCCTCTGTCTCCGTTCCCGCTGTTGCCACCTCTGCTCCCGCCGTCGCTACCACCCAGGCTCCCGTTCAGACTACTCTCCAGAGCATCACCAAGCCCAGCACCACCGTCGTCAGTGCTCCCGCTCCTATTGCGACCGGCACCACTCCCGGCAACGGTACCGGCTCTGGTTCTGGCTCCGGTTCTACTGTTGGCGCCTACGCCGCCGGCGCCGCCTGCACCTCCGAGGGCGCCTGGAACTGCATCGGCGGCACTTCCTTCCAGCGCTGTGCCAGCGGTGCCTGGTCCGCCATCATGCAGATGGCTGCCGGCACCAGCTGCTCCGCCGGCGAGAGCGCCCAGCTCAAGATGATCGCCAAGAAGCACCTCGCCAATGGCCCCAAGCTTGGTCGCTACCAGAGGCGTCACGGCCACGCTCACCTCTCTAACTAAGGAGTTAACATTTTAGAGGAGTGGACAGCACAGCACCATATGATACCCCACATGTAAAACACCTATCTTCCGTTTGTTTTGTGTTTTTATATCTTAAAATATTCAGATTTTGGTCAGCTAGCTGGCTATTTTTTTCACTTTTTGCCGATCTCTGATCAATTTCAAACTTCACTTCGCACATTCTTTTTTGCCGCAAGTTTACATAACTCGTGCTACACCTGGCAAGTTGTACTTGGATAGGTCGTACGCTTTTTTTTTTTTT
Source organism: Neurospora sp. FGSC 6877 (assembly GCA_009805295.1). Lineage (NCBI taxonomy): Eukaryota > Fungi > Ascomycota > Sordariomycetes > Sordariales > Sordariaceae > Neurospora > Neurospora sp. FGSC 6877. The sequence goes on along the minus strand of RAON01000318.1, from coordinate 4,153 downwards.
TTTTTTTTTTCAAAACCCAATTTTTTTCTGAATATTACAAGATCAAGAGACATCGAACAAACAAACAAACAACGGAAATTTTGGACATGTGTGGTGAGCAGTTGGTTGGTGGACTAGAGAGAGACAAGCAAAGACAAGAACAACATTTTATGACAAGGCGTTTACTTTCAATTTCATGATGATGACAAAGGGAGGCACAGCTGGCTTGTTCATGACGATTCAAGGCACAAAGGGAATACCCGCAACGGAACAAGGGCGGAAAAAGAAACATGGAATTTGGGCGGTATGGATGGATTCACTCGTTTCGGTGTACATAGACTAGGATAGGCAAAAAAGCAACTTTTGCATTCATTCATTTTATCTACTACAAGCTTGACTACGTGATCATTGGTGAATTTCACGTCATGAGCATCTTGATGAAGTGAATGACTGGTTCACAATGACTTGCACGAAGGTAGTGAATGCCACTAACTGAACTGAAGATTAAACGGTCGCTGTGGTGATATTGAAAATGAATGACTGGCTATGAACAACTTGTACGGAGATCATGAATGCCACCAACTGAACTGCAGATTAGATCCTCTTCTCGGCATTCAATGACCTCAAAGCTTAGCTCGATGACTGGCTCTCCGTGATCCCGGCGGAGATAACCGGACCTCCCAGGCCCGGGCCGGTAGTTTAGCATCTCGCCCGACCACCAATCTGGTGATGGAGATGGTATCTTTGCGTCTCGGTTAAGAACTGTAAATGAGCTTTACCCCGACCACCCTCGACTTTCTAACAGGATCCTACACTACACTAAAGGTCTCATAAATCCCAGAAGGTCTCATCACGGGCCGTGCCTTGGTTACCAATGAGGGGTGTCATCCAGAGTGGTGTTTATCATCCGCGTAGCTAGGCCGGCGTGCTCCGGAAATATCACCGGACAGCTAGGCAGCCTAGAACGAATCGAATTCGCCAATCGATGATAGAGGATGGGCTTGACGATCTCGAAGCTGAAACCGTTCCTGGTTATGGAGGACAGTGTGATGGGAGCTCCTTCCATACTTTTCTGACTATCAGGCAGTCTAGGTGTAGGAATCGGATACCGACCGTAGCTTCTCTTTGTCACCACAGAAAATGGAGGAGACCGCGGAGATTAGGATTCTGATACATGTTCTATCACTTCACACTTCTAGAACATCGTGACATCTAACTACCTGAGGAGCATATGCTGTAGCAAGCGAGCAGTCACCAAGGTCAAGCATGGAGACGACTTGATATAATACTTCTAGAACATCCTCCAATCTCCCACCAGTTCCCATTACGTCGTGTCACCACCAGGGTTGAAACACCAATGACGGCCATAATCCTACCACAGACCTGTACGGCCGTAGATTTCGCTCACGGAGGTTAGACACGGATCAAGTACTCTAACCGAACAACTCCCTGACAGCCTCTAACGACTAGATACATCCCAACGAGTAATCAAACCAAACATCGCCATCACCGGCCGACCCACGCCCATGAAAGTACTTATTCCCAATAATTAACGCCCTTAAGAACCCTTCCTCATTACCCACACTTGTAGTCTGAAGAGTCCCAAGCTGGGTTTATGCCCCGGCCGGATTCGATGTGGAGTGATAGACAAGTCGTCACTCAACGTCACCTCCTTGAGTACCGAATGAAGCGATCATCTCCGGAGGGCCATCTCCGCAGACATTGGGTCATCTCCGGAGGTTTGAACTATGCCATGCATGTCCGGCCAACCGGACGGCATATCTGCCATAGATAATCTCGGAAGACGGGAATTACGAGCGTACTACCGTATGATAAGATGGTGCTGTTCACATGCTGGAGACGATGGGTTTTGACTAGAGGGGCATTATGTCGCTGGAAGGGCCAGGGGGGAAGAGATGAAGAAGGGGCTGTCACTCCCACATACTCGATACCACTTTTGGCGTATCCTCCGAGAGTGAGCCCTGGGAATACAGGTGCATGTAGATGGAAGTACCTACCAGCTTGGTATATACCTAGAGTAACTACACAAGAAGTGGAGGTGCGGATGTCCAAGAAGTGTTATCCGGGTCTAGACCTCCTCGACTTACTTCTGGTCACTGATCAATAGAGGTGAGACACATTCCTTCCAGCCACCAGGTCTCAAGAATGACGGCATGAGGGCATGGCTCAGACCTCGCCGTTGATGGCCGACCCCTTTTCCTCACAGCTAAACTGAGCATAGGTAGTCGGAGTCATCAGACGCGGGGGTAGTGATGATATCAACAGCAGTCACAGCTGACAAGGAGATAAACAGCTTAAACAGTCTGATCTCAAGTACTCACCCCTTTACAAGAGAAGTGAAGTGACATCGTGAAGGTGTCATACATGTTTAGGAACTATCTTCCGAGGTCTAGACCTCCGACGGGCTATTGTTAGTTGAATGTGAGACACATTCCTTCCGGGTCTCAAGGTCTCATACATGACGGCATGGCTTAATCGCTGATGACCCTTCCGCCATATCCACTGAGCATAGAGATAGTCAGACTTACTTGAGCAGCTACGACTTTAGCAGCAGTCACGATCAATAGTGAAAGTAACGAGGAAATTGAAATGATTTGAACTATTCTTGTCTTCCCATGTTGCAAAAGAAACCCCGTCAACCGTACACCATCCATCCCCTCCAACCATCCCAGACCCTTTTTATCATCCGTCCATGTAACGATCCGCTCACACATTAAAACACTCCAACTCCAAGCCTAAGCCTTAACCAGAACAGCCTCAAAACTCTCCTCCAAAATCCTCAACCCCTCCTCAATCTCCCCCTCCGTCACCAACAAACTCGGCACAAACCTCAGGGTATTCGTTCCCGCAGTGATAACCAACAGTCCCCTCTCCCTCGCCGCCTTGATCACAGGCGTAGGATCCTCACTCAACTGCAGCCCCAAAATAAGTCCCTTACCTCTAACCTCCTTAATCAGCTCCGGGAACTTTTGCCTAAGCTTCTCAAACCCTTGCAGGAAAACCTCGCTCTTGCTCTTAACTCCTTCCTGCAGTTGCTTATCCGCCAACCGACCAACAATGTAATGCGCCAGTCTGCACGCAAGAGGGTTGCCGCCGAAAGTGGTGCCGTGGTCGCCGACCTTGATCTTGGAAGCGACGTGCTCGTTGACGATCGTAGCGCCGATAGGGAAGCCGTTGCCGATGGCCTTGGCAGTCGTCAAGATATCGGGGTGAGCTTCCTTGGGCAAGGAAGAGTGAGCCCAGAAGGTTCCCGTGCGGGCCATACCGCACTGGATCTCATCGTAATGGAGCAGCGCGCCCACCTCGCGGCAGCGCTTAGCCAGCGCCACCAAAAATTCCTCGGTGGCGGGCATCACGCCTCCCTCACCCTGGATGGGCTCGACGATGACGGAGCAGGTCTTTTCGGTTACCAAGGTAGGGATAGAGGCGATGTCGTTGTAAGTGCCCACTTTAAAACCGGGAACCATGGGCGCGAAGGGGGCCTGGTACTTGGGGTTGGGCGTGGCGGAGAGGGAACCCATGGTGCGGCCGTGGAAGGCGTTTTGGAAGGAGACGATTTCGATCTTGGAACCCGAAGGGTCGAGAACTTTGCCAACTTTGCGGGCGAACTTGATGCCGGCTTCGTTGGCTTCGGACCCGGAGTTGCAGATGAAGACGGAGGAGGCGTCGTGCATGCCGCCCGAGGCTTTAGTGGATTCGACGAGGAGCTTGGAGAGCGCGCCGGTCCAGGGGTTGTAGTAGAGGTTGGAGGCGTGGACTAGTTCTTGGGCCTGTAGGGGAGAGGGGTAGGTTGTCAGCTAATGTCTGGCTGGAGCACAGTGAGTAAAGGACGGAGCGAAGAATGACGCACCTGCTCAGCAATGATCTTGGAAAACTCCTCATCACAATGACCGAGTGAGTTAACAGCAATACCCGACGTGAAGTCGAGGTACTTGCGGTCCTCCAAGTCCCAGAGGTAGGAGCCCTTGCCCTTGACGAAGACGGGAGGAGGGCGAGAATAGGTGGTCACCATGTAGGGGACGTGCTCGCGGACCATCTTGCCGCTGGCCGAGTCCTCGGTCGGGTCGGGGTGGGTGAGCTGAGAGGCGGTGGCATAGGAGCGGCGGGCAGCAGCACCGACACCGGCGCCGGCAGCACCGACACCGGCGCCGGC
>RAON01000031.1:0-205194 GCA_009805295.1 Neurospora sp. FGSC 6877 | reverse complement strand
AAAAAAAAAAAAAAAAAAAAAAAAAAAAAAAAAAAAAAAAAAAAAAAAAAAAAAAAAAAAAAAAAAAAAAAAAAAAAAAAAAAAAAAAAAAAAAAAAAAAAAAAAAAAAAAAAAAACAAGGAAAAAGGAAAACCAAACATGACATCGCCAGGTCGGTTACGATCAGGCCTTAAACCTTACTGGGGGTTTACTTTACATATGACGTCCCGAGACTCCGGTCTTTGGGTGATGCTAGCAWTGCTAGCAATGCCTTTAATTATAGATTTGTACATATTGCGTGCCTAGCTAGCCTCAAGGGGTTCGGGCGGCAGGTGGCACAGTTTGTATCTACATAGCTCCAATGACTGACAGTAGGGGTACCGTTACAGAGGCTCGAGAAAGGATTTCCTCCAGTTCACTTGCGCCAATTCGTAGCTTCTCAGTTCTGTGGCTTGGTGAGACGCAATTCAGATTGGCCACTAGCCGAAACCTAACCCTTACACGCCCGCCTCCGGAGCGAACTGGAGTGAACTGAAGCAAGCACACATGAGCAAGCTTGAGTTTTAAGCGCACGCAAACTGTCGATCAACGGGTTCGTCTTGTAAGCCGAGGGATCTGGCATTTGGGCTTCGGCGTGATAGAAGCACGGTGATGTAAGGGGCTTGTAATCTGTCGAGGTACTCGTCAGGGCTCACATCGCCTTCTTACCTCCCAGGTCTTGACCATGACTCCCAACCGAAAAGGCTGAATAGGACAGATGGGAGAGAAGAATCTCCAGGAGCTGCTGTCGAGAGTACTCATATGCTCTTGACTTCACAGGAGAGAAGTAGACTCCGTAACCAACGACGAAACATTTGAGAAAGGCTCTCACGAAGGACAGAGGAAAAAACAAATTTCTCAGAGCCTACCATACCACACCGCACCGGGTTATGTTTCGCCAACGGTGAATGGTCAGTTTGCCGCTTTCCATTCATAGGTCTGTGACAATGCTCAGATAACATCAACACGCCACCGTCACCGTAAGGTCAACTTTAAGAAAACGCAGTAAAGGGGAGAAAGGATATGCAAAGAAGGCCATGGGAATCACACCGACAGACGGGCGTCGTCATCATCGGAGAGGCGGACTCATAAGATGACTTGGTGGCTTCAACGTTGTCCGGGGTGCGCGAGTATCACAAGGGCTCGAAATCGCCTCTCTGACTCTGTGACCAAACTTGTTGTTGTGTCCGCGGGGTGTTTGCGACTGCTTGCTTCCAAACGTCCCTTTGGCGCCCCGGCAATATTTGGTTTCATGATCATTTTTGCTGGGGTTTGGGGGAAACCTGGTGTCCCTCGTGACCATCTAGTATTTTCTTTGCGTGCCTAAACCGTAGTTTCTAGATACTGCCGGTGATGCACGATCTTCCCCAAAATGAACGGATGGAAGAGGCGAGTCCACGAGCGCGGCCTGATCATTTTGTGGTCGAGTGGCTGCCGTCTGTTTACCAGACTCAGACTACCACGGGAGAGCTGAACGGGATTGACGAGTAGCGACCGGCAGTTGTGACCGGATGAAACTGATAAAGGGCTATCGCAAATCACATTTGCCCGCTCGCAAGCCTACGCACGGAGAAGTTGTGATCGGTCACTCGATAACCTCTCAATGCCGCAGATGATCCAGATCCGATGATGCTTTCACTCGAAGGGCGGGCGCGAATTGGTCGGACATTTGTTTGACAAGTGTTGACGAGAGAAAAGCTCTGGCCAAGAAACTGCCCTATGAGGTTTCTCTGTCACCTTAAAACCAAAGGGTGGAACCAAGAGCCAGTGGGGTCTGTGCTCCACCATCGCGCTAAGAATGTGAGCGGAGACTTTTTCGCAAGAAGTTCTTGGCACACCCGCTGCGGGTGATGGCGGCGCTAGTGTTTCCGATTTGGCCTGAGGTTACAATGAGCTGATGGATTGGGGAAAGTCCAAGGGGTGGGGCAATCTTTTGGCGGGGGGTTCCTGCGTCAGTGCACGCGTCGAGGTGGTGTTCGACTCTTTCCATCTTTGTCCAATTCAGTCATTCCAGTTCTTCTTTTATTTTCAATGAGTGGTTTCTACGGTCCTTGGCCAACAATGTCGTCGAAATGATTATGTTCATGTTCGAACTTGACCCCTCTCCTGAGCAACAGTTGGGTTGTGGCTTGAGGGGCGATGAACACCCTCCCCCTCCTCCTCGGCTCCTCATCCACGAGCAAGCCTGACGCCATGCGAGACACGCGACAGGTGACTACTTACCTCTGCCTCTGCCGACTTCCGCACGTGTTCGCCATGGGCTTTTCACTTCCTATGGCCTTGTGTGGCCTCGTGTGTGGCCGCCGCCGTTTTCTTTTCGCCCGTAAAATTCCCACGACCGCGACGCCGCATCTTAGCCATCAAATTGCTGGCATTCCTCGTGTTGCGGCTTGTTGGCGTCGCACAGAAAACGGCGTGGATATGCTCAGCGCATGTGGGAATCTTGAGTGGGAAATGGAAGACCAGGAGAAGAAAAAGTGGCTGGCGCCTTTTCATCTTCCTTGAGACGATCATGTCTTGGTTCCTTCAGAATGATATCCAGATCGCAAGCGCTTCTGGATGGACTCGGGAAGGATAGGCACATCTTTCGCGGGAGTGGGCATCATCATATCATACTTTTTGTATGTATGTACATATGGACGTATGCACCATAGTGATCATCATCGCTGGCAGATCGAACGGGTCAGATCCGATGACCATGGCACGAAACAAGGGCACTCCAAGGTGAACGGGCGCGTCTCTTTGGGCCTCTTGTCTTTCTTATACGTATCAGTCTTTCCAGGCCTCTGTTTCACACACAACTCCATGTCATTGTCGGGAGTGTTTGATGAGGGGACTGGCGAAGACTGGGTCCAAGTCCGACCTATATCATGCAGGGTAATATGTAAGGCTGGGTGGTATCGACTGACACATCCCGGTCAATGAGGGCGGTATTTTGCCAGGGACCCGAAGGCATCCAGATCCCCGTAGTCCCCTTCATTTCCTCATCCCCATTCCAGACTCTCTGGACTTGGACGTGGACTTGTTGCGCTTCGGCCTTTCAATCCTTCACCCGTCTGTCTAACCAAAGACTCTTTTAGTTCTCGACCTCGGGTGTTTATCCTCTCTTTTACACTCCCGCTCCGTCAGCCCCGCCCCCCATCACTTCGTTGCCTTGCCTCTCTGATAGTTGCAGTCTGGTTGCTGCGGTGTTGCAGAGACCAGCTGTTCCAAGCAGAAATCCGCTAGTTCGGACGTCTTGCGCTCGAGCCACATCTCCAACACCACCTCACTTTATAGAGTCACTCGCTTCTGCTTCTGCTTGCCTTGCCTTGCGTCGCAAGTCTTGTTCTTTGAGCCAATTGGCTTCTTCCACACTCTTTTTGGCCTTCTGCTGATACCATTATCTTCCTCTTTTGCTTCCTAACGCACGGTCTTAACGACCTGGCTGCCTGTCCTTCGTTCTCCTTTGGCTGTAAGCTGTAAGCTCTTCGCCTCCACCGACAGACACCTGACAGACAGACAGACAGACAAACAGTCCGGTGCCCATCTGCGTTCAACGTACATCAAGAACAGGCCGTGGCTGCTGTCTTGTCTCCTGGTGCTCATTCCATGAATCCGGATTCTTAAGGGGAGAATTGTTGCATTTGGTGTGCCTAATAAAATCCGAGGTATCATCACCCACGCTTCCGGAGGACTCACCTTTCCCTTCTTTTCGGCTCTCCTTTCCCTCGCCGTCCTCATCACGCCGTCCTAGCTACCTGCAAGGCTGTGATTGATCGACAACTTCAGACGTCACCCCTTCTCACACCAAGTACGGCGTCCTTACGGAGTCCCTGCGAGGCCCCGTCCGTCCCACAAAGCTGAAACACCATCGGTCTTCTGGGGACACACAGCATCGGGTCCTACTCTACCATCATCAACTCACCTCAGGTCCAAGGTGTCCACTTATTTCACTTCCCTTCTCTTCCGAGCCGGCTCGTTGCCGGTCGTTTGGCTCCCGTTGTTGCAGACTCTCGGCCGTACGCGAACCCCAGCAGTCCAACCCATCTCCATCATCCACCCACCCATCATCGACATCCACCCGTTCGTCCCCTTCCTCGACTCGACCAGAAGCTTTGCTTTGGACCGGGAGCGAATACCATCCTGACTATTTTCGGGTGATCTTGGCAGGCAAAGAACCTTCTTCGGCTCTATTATTATTCACTCTTCTCCATCGGGGAGTATTGGCCAGTCCACGACTTTGAAAGCTCTCGAAATATTGCCAAGACGCCCAAGCACAAGCTGTAGGTAGTTTTCGAATTCTCTCCCTTTCCCGGCTCGGATGTTCAGAACCCCCTTTCTTGACTTTAGGCCGTGTAGCAACAATTTGGTACAGAGGTTGGATCTTCCTGGCAGAAAGCAACGAATAACCTCGAGAGCAGCTGCTCCCACAGCCCGGACATATTGGAATTGTCTCTGATTATCCCATGTTCTTTGGTGTACAGACATTGGCTCACTCTTCTCGATATTCAGACCCTATACGCATTTATACTCGCTCGGCCGGCATCTACCCTCTTCAAACTAACTTCAGATTTTAGCCCATCAATCGCGCTGTCTGTGAAGCTCAGCCCACGCGTCACGGAACAATTCCTTGGTTTTCTGTCTGGCAATTTCAGAAATCAAGCCCTCGTTCGTTTGTTGCGGATACTTACACCCAGAAACCGGTTCCACAACCTTGCCTTTAGAGTTGTGCTTCGACCCGTTTGCAACACCCCAGCTATATCAGAGTCAGGGTGCTGGTATTGTGTGACCTTTTCCGGGGGCAGGAGAACTTCGGTTACGAGGGGCCGTCCTACATTCGCCATTCAGCCCTTTCGATCACCATCTATCGGGAAATAGCGAGTCTCTGGTGGGTTGATTGTTTTTGGGCTCATACACCGCCGAGTGGGTAGTTTTTGGATCACCTGGAAAAGAGCTTGGAACTCCTCGATTGAATGTTCGATCAGTCGTGTGGCTTCACATAAATGAGTTCTCAAAATGGGAGAGACATGGACCGACAGCCACAGCTAGGATCTGTCAGGAGGGCGAGGGAGCAGGCTGGGTTAAGAAAGGGTCTTTCAATTCGGAGGGTGGAAGACAATGACTCGCCTCAGATAGCCCGGTCTATCAGGGCGCGAACAGCAGGAGTTGGGATGCAACAACAACAACCGCGGGCTCAACGGCCACCACCACCGGCAGGACTTCAGACAAGGGAAGGCGGTATCGGAATAGCCATCTCAAGACCGATCCCGGTGGTTCCACAGTGGCCATTGGCATCCCAAGCCGCAGTTCCTCTTACTGGGCAAGGGCAAGAGCCATATCGACCTCCTGCTGGGAAATCAAAACCACCAGTGCGGCCACCGCGACCGAGTAGAGTGCCTTCCATTTTGGACAACTCCAGAGTGCAGGACCCTACGCCAGTGTCGGGCTTTCAGTACAGACCACAGCAAGGCGGCATAGTAGCAGTGCCAGTTGATCAGCAGCAGCAGGAGCCATTGTCAACCGTCCCCGAGACTTCCCGACCATCCACGCTTTCGTCGTTGGGGACCATCCCCGATTTCCCGCTGCCCGGCCAAATGCCTGTACCACCTCCACGACGAAGCGTTACTCTCGGACCGCCACCATCAGCCAGACGCGGAGCGTCATCCTTCTACTCGAATGCCTCCTTGGTTTCGCCCATCCCCGAGGAAAGCCCAGGAACACGATCGAGATCCCACACGTCCTTTGCGTCCAGCGCGGCAATACCCGACAGCTGGGGCACCGTTTCCCCGGGACTCAGTCCACAGTATCCGTCCACGGACCACGAGGAGCACGTCATGGGAATCCACAACAACAACGACAATGAAAAGGCACCTCCGGGATACGAGGAGGATGCCGAGGACAGTCGACTGGTCAGGAACGCGAGCGTGGGGAAGAGGGCGAAGCCTACGTTGGTGACGGCGACAAGTCCACGCGCCGGGGGAGGAGCAGGAGGATGGGCCGGCGAGAATCAAGGGACGGGTCCCGGTCCGACGACTCCTGGTACGCCCTTCCGAGACCCCTTCGCAACGGGGACGGGCTATATCGAGAACTCCAGCTCATCGAGTACAAAGACTCCACAGAACAAGACACCTATCGGCTCGGCTATTACGACAGATGCGATTTTGGATGCGTATGATAATGCCAGCTCGTATGATCAAACTTCGTCGTCGAATGAGAGGATGCCTGGAGGACGGGCGTACAGTCGGTTTTCGGCCATTAGGAGACCTCCAAATCTCGATATGGATGCTGTCCGCAAAGCTCAGGCCAGGGGAAGCTTGACGAGTCTTTCGGAGCTGATACGGCGGGCAACTCGGCTGGAACAGAGTCTGGAGAACGGCAAGAGACCCGCGAGTAGGATCGAGGACCAGCTGTATGACGAGTTTGGGCACGAGAAGGAAATGTCCGGTAAGATCACTTTTCAACTTGTCCGTCTCCAAAGACCAATGCTAACCCCTCGCAACAGTAGAAAACGAAAAACACCAATCCGGCTTCTCCGACATGCTCGCCGCCTTCCCACCTCCCGCCCACCCCCAAATCCCACCCCGCCGCTTCCGCGACTCCATCCGAGACCAAATCCAATCCTGGCCTCTAGCTCTCAACCGCTCACCCAACAACTCCCGCGGCGACGGCAGCGACCAACCCCCCACCGATCCCAGCAACGGCGCCCGACGTGCCAACAAGAAACCCGGGCGACGCATCTGTCGCCTGCCCGTCTGGGGCTTCATCCTCCTCCTCACAGCCATCGTCCTCCTCACCGTTGCCGCCGTTGTCATCCCCCTCGAATTCCTAGTCCTGCAAAAACACAAGGGAGACGGCGCCGGCTCCGCCCAGCAACAGCTGCAACAATGCCAGCAACAAGTGACCTGCGAAAACGGCGGGACGAACATCGTCTCCCAGGGGTTCTGCTCCTGTATCTGTCGAGACGGATTCACAGGCTTCAACTGCAACGCCACCGCCACGTCGGGGTGCAGCGCCATGACCTGGCCCGGTCTGGACGGGGACGCGGCTACGGTAGGGGCGGCCATCCCGCGCTTGGTGCAAGATGCCTATCAAAACTTTTCGATCCCGTTGGGCGGATCGGAAATCGTAGCCAAGTTTAACCGGGAGGGGTTATCCTGCGACGCGCAGAACGCCCTGGTTACCTTCGACGGGAGAGCGCTCAGGCAAGGCGATGCGAGGAGTCAGGTGGTTAGTTTGGATACAACTGATGATAGCAATGGAAGCGGAAATGGCGGCGATGATGTAAATGTTAATGTTATTGTGGACGGAGTGGAGATTACGACCATTTCGGTTTTGGTCGGGCAGTTGACGACGATCACGCTGGAGGCACCGTTGCCGGCTACGTCGGTGCCAGCGGCCACGACGAGTGCTGCTGCTGGGGGAGGGAGTGGTGGTAGTGGCAGTGATGGAAGTGGAAGTGATGGGAGTGGAGGAGGATCGGGGAGCGGTGGTACCGCTGATTCTGGTAATGGAGGAGGTGGCGGCGGCGGCACTGGCGGAACCGGTACTGCTACGGCCACTGCGGGAAGTGGGAGTGGAAACGGCTCAGGCTCAGGTTCTGGTTCGGGTTCTGGCAGCGGTTCTGGTAGCGGGAGTGACTCCGGAAGCGGGAGTGACTCCGGAAGCGGGAGTGATTCTGGAAGCGGTAGCGGTTCTGGTTCCGGCTCTGGCTCTGGCTCCGGTGATGGCTCTGATTCCGGCTTCACCACCATAACCACAACCGGCACCGGCTCCGCCAGCTCCACACGAACCATCGCGACCACCCTGACCATGGCTTCCCAGGCTCCCGGCGCCAACCCCACCTTCGCCGTTACCGAAGAGATCCTCGACTTCGCTAGGGTCGCAGTCCTCTACATCCTGCAGGAGGAAGACCTCACCAAGGCCGAGGAAGCGCAGACGGCCATCCAGAAGGTGTTCTCCCAAGTCAGCTCGGCGATCCTGAACGATGGGAGTAAACCGGTAAGTCTGGATACCGCGAAAAACGTTACCGTGGGCAATGGGAACTCGGTGGATTTTGTGGGGTTCAGGGTTGATGTTGGTGAGGGGTTGGTTGGGGGTGAGTCGCATCCGACGAGGCTGCGGCGAGGAGAGGGGGTGTTGGGATGGCACTTTTTGCAATGAGACATGTGGAAAGGTGACGATTATTGGGTAACGCAGTCAACGACAAACACACTGATGTCGAGGAAAACTGGGAGTTTTTGCATCACTCACACACGCATTCGAGGCGTATCTATTTCCTTTGGGACTTGATTTTAAGACTCGCTCACCGGAGCAAAAGAACGTTTGAATATTTGGTTTTTTTCTTCTTGGTAGGCTGGAACTTAATGGAGCAAAAAACCTGTTCTTCTTCTTTTTCTTCCCCTTTCTTTTATCACGCATTTTATTTCTTTTCTTCTACCATGTATTATCAACACACATATCTTACAACTTTTTTTTGTTCTGCTTTGGTTTATGTATGATGGACGGATGGATGGATTGCATGGCATGGTCACTGGCGCGAGCGGGATCTGGACCTGGACCTGGACCGGGACCGGGAACGGGGACGGACACTTTGGTTTATAAATACGCCGACACCCACACACGATGAATGGAATGGCTTTTCCCTTTTTTTTTTCTTTTCAGTTTCTGTTTGGATTTCGACATGGCAGTGTATAGTAAGGGGGATGGTTTAGATAAAGCAAACAGTTGTAGGAGTACTAGACGTGAGGAATGACAAAAGCTGATAGCGTATCAACTACCAAGGTGGTTTCTGTCCAATCTGTCCAATCATCTTGCGAATAACGTCCGAATTGGGAAGGCTTGATGCTGTAGCTTCGGAGGTGATGGAGTCTTTTTGGTGCAGGTTACTTAGGTTGGTGGAGCCCCATACCACTGCAGCTTTACACCAGCATATCTGCATGTCCAGCATATCGAGACGTGATGATTACAGGCTTATGATACAGAAGACATCTTATCATCGCGTCTCGCTGCCATGGCGATCATACGGACATCGGTCGAAAATAAAGCACGAAGCAAAAAAGCGATTGGAGCAAGCTGGACTTGCGAAACGTGCAGTAACCATCCACGAGCGTGGCTATGCCGCCGATGATCACCTGACGCTTACGTATGCCTTCATTTCACTTGTGCTTGATTCAACGTCCCCTCCCTGACAAATTACATGAGACCCCGTTCGCTTGTCAAGAATATGGCCACAGGTCTCATCAATTCTGCCATGGGCGAGACAGACCGCTGAGGATGCTCAGTATGGCCCCACTTAAAGGCCTACTGTGACGCGTAATTGGCTCCGCTTCTTTGTCCGGATGGCCCGGGCGCTGGCTTGGCTGTGTTCTTTATCGATTGGCTATTATCCTACTAACAGGCCGCTGAGGCGAAACATGATGGAGAGCGGAAGTGTTTAGGGGCATTCCATTCCATTCACTGGGCTTCATTCTCCCGTCATCTGTGCCAAACCATAGTTCTGGTTGAAAGCTGAAAACTGTCCATTTCGTTTCATCTCTTTTCTTGAACATCTTGCCGCGTTTTTGTCCCCCCATCTTTTTCTCATCTCTTTCTCACCAACACCGTGTACTGCTGTTTCCCGAGCAATCAATCAGGCCGTGCGTCATTGTCGTGTTAGTGTCCAGCTAGCAGCACTTACACCACCATCCATTCCCCCCCTTATTCGGGACTTACGTCTGAAGCATCCTCTACCTCTACCCACCTAATACTTCGAACTTCTTCCACCATTCAACAACAACCAATCTCTCAGCCATCATAATCACCAACCATCACGATGATACCCAAGCACCTCACCACCGCCGCCGCCCTCTCGGCCACCCTCCTCTCCGCCAACGGCGGCGTTTCCGCCTTCCTCATCCCTCCCGAACTCTCCGACACCGACATCGCCTTTGCGCAAGAAGTCGCTTCTGACATCAACAACCCTCCCTCTGTCAACGGCCTCGACAAGCTCGACCCCATCACCGCCTCCGCCTCTCAACACCAACTGATCGAACTCGCCTGCCCCGGCTGCCCCGTCCTCATCAAGGACCGCCACCACAACAGCCACCACCCCAAGGTTTTGACCGACAAGCCGAACCACTTGGAACTGGACTTCAAGATTGATCATACCGCCGGCACCGCGGGAGGGGATAGATTGCTGGTTAACGGATTCGAGCTGTTTCCTAATGCTGATCCGTTGAGGGGGGAGTTATGGGCTGGACAGGTTTTGGAACAGGGTGGTCCTCAGCGCATCGCCACGGGCAAGGTTGAGAATAAGGAGCATAAGGAGGAGGAGGATGAAAGTGACCATGAAAGCGATCACGAGCATAACCATAACGACAACAAGCGCAAGCACAACAAAAACCGGAAGCACAAGAATCGCAAGCATAGAAACCGCCACCCCAAAACCCTCCCGCAAAACCTCGGTTTCGGGCTTCGCACTTCTCTGCCCCAGGTTTCTTCCGACCCCGCCGAGCAGGCTACTGCTGCCGCTACTCAAGAAATCATCGATCTGAACTTGCAAATTCTAGAAGTAGGCAACGCCTTCGTTCCCGGAATTCCTAGCGTGGAGATTAAATTGCTTCGGGATTCGGTCACGCAGAAGTTGATGATTGGTAAGATCGAAACTGCTGCTTCCAACGAGGATAGCGGAGTTCCGGTGCCTTTTATGGGTGTTGTTCCTGACCAAAAGGAGGATGAGTGTGACAACTTCTTGTGTCGCCTGTTGGAGGGGTTCAGGGAGAAGGTTAAGGAGGGGAAGGAGGCTTGGGGGAAGAAGATGGGTGGTTGTCATGGTGGTATAGGCCAGCCTGCTAAGGAGGGTGAGAAGGCTACTGCTGAGGACGGCCAGCAGCGAGAAATGCCAGTTGTGGAGATTGATATTGAACGTATCGACATCACTGAGAGCGAGGACGGTACTTGGGAGATTGTTGCTTCTCCCGTTGAGGAGGTTCCCAAGGAGTCTGAGGAAAAGAAGATTAAGGATCTACTCGACGAGGTGCCCGAGCAGGAGTCTGAGGAGCATGGTTGGCACGGTCACGGTCACCACCATGGTGGCATGCATCGCTATGAGCACAGCTGGGGGCAGTTGCTTAAGAGCATCACTGCCCATGTTCTGTTGCCGGTGTTGATTGGTATTGTTGCTGGCGTTTCTGTTAGCTTGTATGTTTTTATATCCTCTTTTCCCCCTTTCCCTATTTGAAAGGTCACTAACATCACGAAACAGCATCGGCATGGCCTTCGGAACCCTCATTGTCGCTCTCTATCGCTTCTTCTACCGCCGTGGTGGTTCCGGTCACAAGTGCCGCCGCCACGGTGGTGCTGGATGCAAGCGTGCTCATCGCCGCCGTCATCATCATAGCGGCAAGGACGAAGCTGAGGCTCCTGTTGAGGAAAAGGCTGGTTTGTTGAACGCGCAAGAACCTGAGGCTGAGGTCGAGGCGCCCCCGGCTTATGAGGATGCTAAGGTTGCTGAGAAGGGGGAGGTTAGGAAGTAATTC
This sequence comes from Neurospora sp. FGSC 6877, assembly GCA_009805295.1. NCBI lineage: Eukaryota > Fungi > Ascomycota > Sordariomycetes > Sordariales > Sordariaceae > Neurospora > Neurospora sp. FGSC 6877. Next base: position 193,678 of record RAON01000031.1, on the reverse strand, counting down.
CAACATTAGCTGCTTTACATGCCGTTGCTATGAGCCAGGAAGGGAGGGAGAAGGGTGATATGATATGGGATACTGTACGGTTTGGGGAAGCGGATGTTGAAATGGATAGCAATGCTACTACACCAGATTGTCAAGCACAAAGATAAGAGTTTAGTTAGCTGTTTAGGTACGCTCCTTTGGCAAATACCATTTCCATTTGTTGTATTTTAATCAAGAAGCATTAGCTACTACAAAACCTGCGCCGACCACTGCTAGTTCGCCTCGGCCTGTGGATGAGAATGTTAAAGTGTTATTATTGTGTTAATAAGTGAAATCATTTTTCGAAGTGTGTTGCTAGACAGTTGATTATTCCTTCGCTTTGTCCAAACCGCTTCCTCCTCTCCATGATATAAAATTCGTCCTCGCAGGCTTGATAAACTAAAATCCCCATATCCTATTCTTCGCTGACGCCAAATCGGTCGGTTGGTTGGTGGGTCGGTCAAGCGACCAGCTTCTCGAGTCGATGTGATGTGATGTTCTGTCCCCTTATACCATTCCCTCCCCCCTCTCAGTCCTAACCCTCCTCATCCTTCTCGCCAACTCGGCAAGACTCCTCAAGGGAAATTTTATCATGACTTCATAGGTATCCTTCCATCCGAGTTCTGGCTCTTGTTCCTCTTCTGGTTTGCCGGAGGTGGGTATGGACTGTTGCTCTTGGCAGAGGTGGTTGAGCCTGTTGTTGTCGAGCCCGGTTTCGAGATCGGGGAGAAGGTTGAAGTTGATCGTGGCGGTGCGTGGACGGAGGAGGTTGGGGGTATTTTTGGGATTGTTGGAGGGGTTGGAGTTGTCGGTGGGGATGTTGGTCGCGTTGGCAGATGGAGGCACTGACAGTGTAGTTCCGGTCGTGGTAGTTGGGGCCGTTCAGGGGAGTGGAGGGTTGACGGCGTGTGTCCCTTGACGATCGGGTGCAGAGGAGGCGTAGCTCGACAGGGTGCTGAAGCTGCCTGCCCCTGGAGAAGACATTTTGGGCGTTGCTTTGAGTTGAGCAGCTCTGTATCGAGGTGGTATATACTACTGGATATTCGACGGTGTTGTTGATGTCAAGATAAGCAAATGAGGACAGGCCAGGTGTGGCGGATGTTTGGTTTGTGGTTAGCGGGAAACAGAATATGGAAAGTGCACTTCCTTTCGAGATCTGATGTGGTTTTCTTTTATAGAAAAAAAAAGTCTGGTTTTTATGCAGAATCGAGTTAAGAAGCCCCTATGCCCGTGAAGAGTTACCTGGAAGAGGTTATTTCTTTTCCGGACCGCACCTGCCTCGTTTTGAAGCTGCATTCAGGTGCTTCACTGCACAATCAGGAGGAGTGGCTAATCACCAGCATAGAACCAAGGCTTTATTTTATGGTCAATTCAGCAAACTAATACAGAGACTGGAATTATTCACCACCGACATTCCCGACTTACACACAGCCTGTTGAATCTGACATACATGGACCATCAAGGTGATGGTAGTCTTCAAAATGACCCCCACTTAGCAACCACTTACACGACCCCTGGTGCCAAGCATTAGTGGGACACTCAGGAACTGCAGCGGCCCCGGCCGTTCGGATGGAAACGCCCCACACCCACTGCGGGGCATCGCCCAAAACTTTAATCGGAGCAAAACAGCAGCTCCACCGAGAACTTTCCTGTGTGTCGAGCCTGCCCCGGCAATGACGAAGTTCGTCTGCTTTCGCCAGCTTCTGTTTCGTCACATGCTGGTCGTTGCTTGTTGTTAGCCAGCAACAGCCTCCGTCCCTTTGTCTCAGCCACCACCACATACCTACCTCCTTCTAGGGCCGATCGACCAACCTACCGACCGACCGACCGACCGACCGTGACGAACGAACGGACAATGGCGGCAAGCGGGAGCATATTCCAGTGCCTCCTGCGCACGTCGCAGCAGACCTTAGGAAAGAGGGCAGCTCAGATCATCATCCCAAAACAGCCAGCAGCGCCGCGATTTACAACAGCTAGACTCAGCAGCAAGGCTACTCCTCCCCGCCGCCAATTCACCACCTCGTCTACGCGTCGACAGACTCAACAACCCGGCGATGATCCCAACTTTACTTCCATCCTCGATAACCCTCCCGAGCTTGTGCGGACCGGCAAGAGACATGGCAAGGGGTTGATTATTCTGGGTATGTCCGGACTTTCCATGGCCATTCTCAGCTTTACACGTTTCATTCCAACAATCCTCAAATTCAACACGCGCTGCCGATTGCTCTCAACGCCGTCACTAACCAAATTCCCTCCCTCACAGCCATCATCCCCATCACCGCCCTCTTCCTCGGCACCTGGCAAGTCTACCGACTAAAATGGAAGACGGACCTGATCGCCAAATGCGAAGACCGCATCATCCGGGACCCTCTCCCCCTTCCCCCTCGCGTGGACCCGGACGCCATCGCCGACTTCGACTACCGCCGCGTCTACGCCGAGGGCGTCTACCGACACGACCAAGAGATGCTGATTGGCCCGCGCATGCGCGACGGTGAACAAGGGTATATGGTCGTCACCCCCCTTGAAAGGGGCGATGATCCGAGCACCAAGGTGTTGGTCAACAGGGGGTGGGTGAGCAAGAAGTTTGCAGACCAGAAGAGCCGGCCCGATAGCGTTAAGCAGGGCGAGAAGGTCCGTGTGGAGGGCATGCTGAGGGAGCCGTGGAAGAAGAATATGTTTACGCCGGAGAATAGGCCGGATATCGGCGAGTTTTATTTCCCGGATGTGAAGCAGATGGCGGAGTTGACGGGCAGTCAGCCGGTGTGGATTGAGCAGACTCTTGGTGGGCATCTCTGTTTTGTTTCTTGCCAGCAGTTATGGACGTGGCTTGTCCTGTCCAGCCCCTATACTGGTATGATGACTATTCTAGCTGGGTATGGTACTAACGTACGTTTGTGCGCAGTTCCTGATATCATCACCTTCTACGACTACGAGGCTCGCGGTATCCCCATCGGCAGAGTCGCCGAGGTCAACCTTCGTAACAACCATGCGCAGTACATCTTTACATGGTATGTCTTCAACCATACCCAACTTCCCCGTTGCCCCCCTTGACATACCCTGTGGTATCCCAAGCACATCAGTGCCCGGCTAACGCATACTTAGGTACGGTCTCGCTGCTGCCACCTCCATTATGTTCTGGCTCGTGGTCAAGAAGCCCGCGAACCAGATTACTAAGCGCGTTCGCATGAACAAGAGCTGGTAAACATGATGTCGTGACTGGGTAAGGATAGCTTTGCTTTATTACAACATCAGTGGTAGCAAGCACTCTCACATCACCTCTTCATCCTCGCCTCCAGCCCCGGGACGGCTAGAAGAGGCAGCCTTTCGGCGCTTCTTGACCGGAACGGGCGGCGTCATCCTCAGTTCCTGGAGGAGCTCTCTAGGGAGGTATCGTTGCGCTAAGGCGAACGGTGTGGTTTGGGCGTTGGTTTGACGTTGTCTTTGGAAAATGTAAGTCAGCCCGTCGTGTACAATAGAACAAGAAAAGAAGTGTACAAAGAACATCACGCACAAGATATACAAAAAAGGATACCCAGGGACGAAAAAGCATCATACATACCTCTTCATCAGTGTGAGCATATCACTCATATCGATAGTCTTGCGATGCGCGTGCTTCGCATACGCCGACAAGTCATCTCCCAACTGCTCAAAGAACCAGTCCGAAGCCTGCATGATCGCCTTGAGCGCTTCAGGCGAGATGTTCCCCTTTGCACCGCTTGTCTTGGCGAATGTTTGCGCCAACCGTTTGACCATGGCTGGTGGCAGTGAGGTGTACTCGATGCCGTGTTTGGAGGTCTTTTTGGTGGCTTTGATCTTGGAGAAACCTCCCCGTTCACCGCCCTCTTCCCGAAAGAACCCGAGTTTCTCCCGCGCCGCCGCCGCTGATAATGATACCCTCGCCGCTGTTGGTGTGTAACCCGATAATCTCGTCATCTCTTCGTCTGAGCCTGCCTGGCCCTGATCGTCTTGGTTGTTGTCCAGATCCATGCCCATACCGTCGTCGTTATCATAATTGTCAAATGTCGGTCCAATGTCGTTTCCGTCGTCGTCGTTGTCATCGTAACGGTCGCTCCTCCGGTCCATCAACTCTGCAAAACCTCCGCCTTGACCGCTTGTTGCCGCTGCTTCAGCGGCACCCATCTCAAATTGCCTCGTGGGAGAAGCAATCATAAACGTGCTCTCATCCATCCCCACCGGCACCTCGATGTGGAAATCACTATCCCGCCCTCCAGCTCCCAGCAGCCCCAACCCAAGCCCGCCTTCCCCACCAATCGTCTCCCTCCTCCTCGTGTCATCCGAGTCCAACCTGCTGAACTCATCCGGGATCCTATCCTCGGCATTTCCGAACTCGTCATCGTCTCCAATCGCTGCAGGCGGAAAGAACCCCGAATCAATCCCATCACTTTGTTGCTGCTGCTGCCCGTGCAGTTGTGGGAAATCACTCAACCGTCCTATCGAATCCCTCATCCTATGTTGATCCTTCTCCACATCCACCCTTCTCGGCAACTCAATACTCTGCACCGTGAAATTCTCCGTTAGATCTTCCAGCCCTGCACTCCGATGTGGTTGCGGCAGGTCATCATCTTCCCAATCTCCCTCCTCATCCCCACCCCCTAACCCCAAACTCAGTCTCGGCCTCTTAGGCAATTCCTCCTCGTCATCCTCATCCCCATACCTACTTCTTGTAGAAATATCAAACGTCAACTCCTCCGACGTATCCCCTTCCTCTGCGCCCTGTCCGTTGTTGTTTCCAGACCCCGAAAGCACAGAACCAGGACTAGAACTACTACTAGGTATCCTCTCCGACTTGGGCGCCAACACTTTTCCTAATTGCAGCAAGAAATTGCGAGGAGTCTCGCGCGCTTCGCGCAATGAACGCCGGCGCGCGTGGTGAGGCGTGAGAATGGCGGCGCGCCGGGAGTCGATGGCGCGGTAGGCGGCGCGGACGTGAGGGGTCGCGTTGGCGTTGGGAGTGTTGTGGGCGGAAATGAGGAGGCCGCGGGGGGTGCGGGCGCCGGGGCCGGGGGTGTAGGTTCGCGGGAGAGCTGGGACGACGCTGGGGCCAGGGGTGGTTCGGACGGGGATTTGGGAGGAGGATTTTGAGGGTGTTCGGGTTGGTGGTTGTGGTGGGTTATTGGGGTCGGCCATTTGGATGGGAGCAAGGCCGGGCCTGGCCTGGTGAAGATTTAGTTGAGGAGTGTTGCGATGGGATAGGTGGGAGGGTGTTGGTGTTAAGAGATAGCCGGTCGGTTGGTGGTGGTGTTTGGAATGCGCTGAAGCAAAGTCGCAAACTGCTCGCTCCAAGAGAAGGGTCGTCGTGGGGCGTGGTGTGGGCTTTCTGGTATTATGATTTCGTAAAGCTCGGTGTTGTGAACCCCGATGACGAAAGTTGGGAGGACAGACGCGACGACGCGTTTGGACTTGCTTGATTGATTGCCAATTGATGAACGGAACGGCGTTGATTGATCGGCCCCGCTTTTCCTTGGGTTGAAGCTACCCCACAACTCCGTAGTGGGGCGGGTGCGCCCGACGGTCAACGCCCGGGCCAGCCAGGCTCCCCGTCGCCAGGGACTTTCCCCCTTTGGATCATTCTCCACCAGTGAGAACATCCCGCTGATCTTGTGCTGTTGTGAACTTGTGTTTCCGTTCTGCAAAGTCTCGCTTGTTTTGCTCAACTTGTCTTGGGCCATCCGTACTCTCGGGAAAGCGGAGTGATGGACAATGTCAGTGTCGGCTTCGTTCAGTTCTGGAAATACCTACGTCACGATGCTTCGGACACTGCGGATTACTGCGTACAAGGCTCCCGTTCCGTTGTATATACGTCCAAGGGCTCGCTCCGACGATACAAGTACACCGCCAAAAGACGAAGGTTCCGTCCGATAAGGGGAATATCGTAGCCGCTGTCAATAGTGATAGCGATAACAATGTGAGAACTCGTCTTTGTGCTCAGGCATATCAGACAGTTCTATAAACCAGCCATTGCCTGGCGTTAGCTTGTCACAATTGGACTTGGCTAAAAGCGAATCAGGGGCTCCCCATACAACGATGCCCGTAGCCTCGCGCCTTTCCATGGCTTGACTTTCTTCCTCTTGGCGGTTGCTCTGACTGGAGATATGTTACAGATTGTGCTTCAAGAGCCGAATCTCAGACGCAGCCATCCGTCGTCTGTTTCTTTAGTCGATGGGCGACATTCCGTGACAGCAAGCAGCACCATTAGAATACTCCACTTAAGTCGAGTTGAAACCTTTGTGTCGGCAATGTCCAGTGCCGCTATCCATTAACAACTACGCCGATGATATCACCAACAGATCGAGCTCCTCTCTCTTCACCAAGTTTCGAACGGGTGAATTCGGTCACCGGGCTCTGTTTCCCCTATCCTCCGACTGCCAAGACTTTACAACAACAAAGCTCCTGATATGGATATTGGTTAGCGCGTTGCTAGAGGCCATCCACAAGCGTCCCGAGCATTACTCGGTTGCTTGTTGCTTCTAGTAAAGAGATGTTTGTCTTTTATACCAAGGTGATTGAAGCATTTGACGCCGAGGTGTTAAGAGACATTGACCAACTCCCCAATCGAATACCATGCCGCCAACAGGAAAAGTGACGGTGGAAGGAATGATGGGATCGGAAAGGCTAAACAGCGCTCCACTCGACTTCAATCAACAGAGAAACGGGCTGCCCTTGTTGTTCAGTGCGACTTCCCCCGCCACGCCGCCACTTGCAGTTCAAGTTGGGAAAAGGACAGTGCGCATTCCCCTTGGTCTGGGCAGTCTCTTTGAGATGTCATCTCAACTCGTGCTTTTGGGCGCACTATTGATGTTAGTGACTGATGATCAATGGTCCGTCCTCTGCCACTGTGAGATGAAATCGACCCGACCAACTTAACTGAGTCTTCGCTTTTTACCGCAATACACTGCCAAGTACTCGGGCTGCCAGACTGCGATAAGTCGTCAACAAAAGAGACCAATGGTGAGACGCACAGCAGCGACTCCAGCGTCACAAAGAAGCTACTTCCCAGACCGTGATACAGTAACAGCCGTAACCCTGGACCCCCTCAAGCACTGACCAGTGACGGGGCTACAACGACACGAATGGCAGCGACCAGCCAGCGGCCACCAACCACTGGGCTCTAACGTAACGGGCGCCCAGTTCAGGCGCGCCCCAGGGCCAATTCCCAGCCTACTCCCTGTCTCCGCCCGCTTCCCGCCTCTTGAACGAGGACCACTTTGACCACCTGCGCCAGTCAAGCCAGACCAGTGCACCACACAAGTCCACAAGTGCACCACACCTGCCAGCCTCAACCGATTGCACCGACCGACCCAACCCTTTTTTTTCTGTATCCCAAAGACTTTCTGCCACTCCGGTCCGTCACTGCTGCTTTCACATCGACTACAACAACATACCAAATCTCTAATCACGAGTCCCTAATACCAATCCCACCCACAAAACAACATCCCCAGCCATTCCCACAATGGCTGCTATCGGAGGCGTGCAGTCGATCAAGGTTCGTAGACTTCAAGAGTCCTCTCCTCTGACCTCCACCACCGCTCCGTATCGACACCGACACGGCCACCGCAATCGCTACCATCCTCGTCGCGAATCCATCAAGAACCGCACAATGTTTACAAGAGAGATGCTAACACTCCATCTTCTGCTTTTAGTGCGTCGTCACTGGTGACGGTGCTGTAGGAAAGGTAAGCTCACACCCACCGCTCCCCCCTCAGAGTCACCGCGTCCCGCATCGCGCAAGGACTAACCCTCGATTGCCAGACATGTCTTCTCATCTCATACACAACAAATGCCTTTCCCGGCGAATACATTCCCACAGTGTGCGTTAACCCATTCGACACTCTTATCCGCGATAACTAGTCCACACCACCCCGGAAACTGACACGCGCGCTGCGATAGATTCGATAACTACTCGGCGAGTGTTATGGTCGATGGCAAGCCCGTGAGCTTGGGTCTCTGGGATACTGCTGGACAGGAGGATTACGACAGACTGCGCCCGCTTTCGTACCCCCAGACCGACGTCTTCCTCATCTGCTTCTCGCTCGTCAGCCCTCCGTCGTTCGACAACGTCAAGTCCAAGGTGAGTAACTCTGCAATGAGGGGGGAGGGGATACCACGCATATGGACCAAAATGCTGACTTCCCCGGCAGTGGCACCCCGAGATCCAGCATCACGCCCCCGGCATCCCCATCATCTTGGTGGGCACCAAGCTCGATTTGCGCGAGGACCCCGATACCATTCAGAGCCTGAGCCAGAAGCGCATGGCTCCGATAACGTTCGAGATGGGTGTCAACTGCGCCAAGGAGATCGGCGCGAGGAAGTACCTCGAGTGCTCCGCTCTCACCCAAAGGAATCTCAAGTCCGTTTTCGACGAGGCCATCAGGTAAGTCCATAGCCCACCCGACCCCCTCTCCATGAGATACGAAAACGAAACGCAACGAACTGACCCACATAAAACAACAGAGCCGTGCTCTACCGCGTCGATACGACCACAGAAAAGAAGAAGTCCAAGTGCACTATCCTCTAATTAATTCACCACAACCAACCAAACCAAACCAGACATACCACCACCATCACACCGCCATCACACCAACGCTCATGAGGCCATTTACCGAGGGCGCAACGCACGCTTTGACATCAGCACAAAACAACAAGGTGTTCCATGGGGATAATCGTGAGGGGACACCATCTATACCCGGCGGACATAATTACATGTTGATGAGATTTTCTTTTCCTGGTTGTTCCGATCATCTCGAAATAAACTCGCAAGCTGGTTTTCGTTTTTTTTTTTTTTTTTCCGTCCTTTTATTTTCATTTTTTTTTTGGATCTATCCCTCCTCTACTACTACTACCCCAAACAGAAAGCAGAAGTGGACGATACGATCTCATCTACTAGCGCCGACCGATGAGGCTGGTGTGAAGTGCATCCATTCATCCTCCTCCACGTAACGGATAGGGCGGGCGGGCTTATAACACGCGACGACACTCTTTTTTTCAGGCAGGTGATCATGGGGGAGCTGATGCGAGGAGAGGTCACAATCGGCGGGTATGGGCGAGGAGAGGGAAGGAGTGAGGAATGCACCGTCGGTTTCTTGGTACAATTTCTCTCGCTCGAGTAGAACAGAATATACAAGAGGAGTTGGGAAGAATGGGGGTGGATAGGAGGATCGTTAGGGGAGGAAGGGGAGGTTAGACAGAACGAGAAGAGAAAAGAGTAGGACGGGGGTCAAGGGGATTGTAGTCGTAGGTCGGTAGGCTAGATCGTGGGAGTGCCATGCAAACTAGTTCAGATCAAGTCGTGGTTCACTGCTTTTTGCGCATTCTTCTCGGTTGACGGATCAGCTCCTGTCCACCATATCTGTGGTCTATCGAGACCCTCTTCTATCCTATCTGATGCCGTCATCCAAGCTCTTCCTTTGCCCATCTCCATTTCTCATCATCTGGTCACCAACTCAGGAGAAGACTGACAATTTCACACCGTGACCCCGATCTTCACCTTCATTCTCTTATCGCTGTTGTCATTGAGAAGCAAAGCTCGAAGGAAGTGTAAGGAGACCAAATACACAGAGGATATCCCGGCATCTGTGTCCTCCATCAAGTCACCATTGATACTAAATAAGAGCTAAACTCGAATGAACGTTTAAATAGACCCTTGGTGACGGACTGATCAAAGGCAAATACAAAGCCTACGGTAATTACTTTCTTATCATCTGTTTCCGGTGTTGTTGGAGCCTCTGCTCGTCAAGATATTGTATAGACAGTGAAGCTCATAAGGCGCTGAATACACCGACTACCTATCGAATGGGAACAGACCGGTGCAGGCCAGAAGCCCAGTTGGGAGAGTTGATTCGTAAAACGTCTCTTTCTCTGTCGGTATCCATCTATCTATCTTTTCACGAAAAGGCTCGATGAAAGGCACAGGTTCGGGGGTATCATAAAGTTCCCTTGCTTTCTGACTCCTCTTTCTTGACTGAATCTGGAGTTTGTGATATGTATCCATTTCTCTTCTCCACCTCCTAGGAGGAAAATGTAACCAAATCCATAATGCAGAGTAACAATAATTCTAAACAAAACGTGGACAAGAACACGCTGATAATGACATGAAAAAAGGAAAAATAAGAGACACCCGCAAGAAACCAGAACCAACTGAAGTCTGGGCAAAACTCCCATCCAGAAGCGCTTTTATGCTCCGACAAAGCATAGCTTGTCCAAAACGTATTCAGGAAGCCATAACCAATGCGACTTTCAACCCCGGATCAAACCAGCCGAGCCGGAGCTTTCCCATCTCCAGCCATCCATCGCTCCATAGCTCCTCAAACCGTCGCAGAAGCAAGTCCTACTACCACTTCTTGTAGCCACCACGACCACCACCCCCACGTCCACCACCGCGACCACGTCCACCACCACGGCCACGACCACGACCACGACCACCAAAACCACGACCACGACCACCAAAACCACCACCACCACCACCACCACCGTACGAATCCTCCTCATCATATTCACCACCACCAGGGTTACCGTCGTACGCGACACGCGCCCTCCTTGAAGGGTGGATAGCATCCTCGTCGTTCCTCTCCGGTACAGGAGCAGCACCATCAGCAGCAGCGGCATCGCCGCCATTGGCCTTGGTAGCGGCCTTCTCCAGCTTAGCCTTCTCCTGGTTCTGCTGGCGGTTCAGGCGCTCCTCGTTGAGCTTGCGGTTCTTCTCCTTGATCTTGTCTTGGCGGTGGGCGGTCTTGCCTCCTCCGCCGGCGCTGTGTTTTGAGGGGTCATGTTAGTAAGTCGTTTCGGAGTAAATGAAGAGAGAGGTGAGGTGAAAAGTGACGGGGTAAAGGTAAGGCAAACGAACCTCAACTCAACATTAATCTTCCTCGCCACGCCCTTGTCGTCCAACATCTCGCTGTGATGGAACTTCTCGAGCGCCGTCTTCATGTGGTCGAAGCGGCCGAACTCAACGAAGGCGGTGCCCTTGGACTTGGTCGGGTTGTCGCGGTGGGTGAGCAGGCGGACGGAGATGGGGTGCACCGAGGCGAAGTGCTCCTTGATGGTGTCGGCGGTGGCCGAGTAGGGCATGTTGCCGACGAAGATGATGAAGCGGGCTCCCTTGGCACCGTTGGCCTGCTGGGGCTGTTCCTCCTCGTTGGTGGCCTCTTCGTCATCCTCCTTCTCTTCGGCCTTCTCCTCAGTCTTGTTCTTGTTCTTCTTGTCCTTCTTCTTGCTCTTCTTGTCGGTGGACTCGGCCTTGGTCTCTTCGGCGGCGGCAGGCTTCTCCTCGGTCTTGGAACCCTCAGTGGTAGCGGCGGTCTTGTCCTTCTTCTCCTTCTTGCCCTTCTTTTCCTTCTTCTCCTTGGGCTCCTCGGTGGTCTCGGTCTTGGACTTCTTCTTCTTCTCCTTCTTTTCCTTCTTGTCCTTCTTCACCTTGGGAGCCTCAGTCTCGACCTTGGTGACCTCGGCCTTGCCAGACTCGTCGAGCTTGCTCTTCTTAACAATGGCGATGGAGTTGACATCCTCCTCGGCGGTGCGCGAGCGCTTCTTAGAATCCTTGGTAGACTTGCCCATGTTGACTGATTGAGTTCTCTGTCGAGTAATGTAGGGAAATTATTGGATTGAATTTTTCGGCAAGCTGGAAAAAGACGACTGTTCTTGACAGATTCTGGATCGTTGCACAAATGGGAAATGGAAAGAAGGAGTGCCTGCTTGTTTTCCCCGATTATTTTTTCTGCCGGTTCAATTGCAAAGGCGGAGAACGATAAGAATTGGGGTTCGCACTTTTAGTCGCAGCGCGTGGAGCTCGTCCCGCATCGGTGGGGCCGTCCGCTGCAGTGACAAAGAACAGTGGAGAAGTACCCACCGAAATGCCATCCAAGGTCCCCCCAGAATCTCTTATCTCCACCATCTTATTATTTTCAACATCATCATGGCATTAGAAGCTACCTACAACATAAAAGTTTACAGGATCTCATAGCCAATTCAAGCCAACGAACGATTAAACGGAAACCTGGACCATGTTCACATCCACGTTCTCCTTTCCAACGCCCCGTTCTAGGTCCACAAGCCACCGAGTCTCCTCCTCCGCGTCACTGTCCAGCAGGACCGCCCTCGATCTCGAATTGGCACTCAACTCACGAACCGCGTCTAGAAGCTCACGGAATGCTCTCTCTGCCTTCTCTTCGTCCTCCTTATGAGGATCATACACTTTCCTCCACCCCTCAAAGTACTGCCAAGCGGTACAGCCAGAGTCATCAACCATATCCGCATCTATCTGGACGTCGTGCCCTTCTTCCGCCCTGTTCAGCTTCACGATGAACTCTCAGCGCCTCTATTACACCCGCACTTCCCATCATGGCCGCTTCATGCAGCGTACCTTGCCCGGTGTTGTCAACCACGTCAATCCTGGCCCCAAGACTGAGCAGTATCTGGACCATCGCCTCTTTGCTGTACGTGATGGCAATCATGAGCGGTGTCCAGTCTTGCGTCTTTGTCTTTGCTTAAACGTTGGCTTTGCCGTACTTTACCAATGCTGCAACGTTTTCCGCCCGACCATGAGCCGCCACCAGGTGCAGAGATGGGCGCTCATAGATGTAGTCTTTGGCTTCAACATCGGCCTGCCCTTTGATGACGAGGAGCTTAACGAGGTGTTCATTATCAGGGACCTTGGAGACTTCATGCAATAGCGTGGGTCCGAAAATGTCGCTAGCTTCGATGTCCGCTCCGCTCTCAAGCAAACGCTCAGCAACTCCCATCGATCGGGACTTCATAGCCCAGTGAAGCGCAGTCTTCTTGTTCTTATCCGCAATGCTCGTGTCAGCGCCAGACTCTAGTAGGAGCTCGGCTACGACCGGCTTATCGAGAGCAGCAGCCCACGCAAGTGCGGTGCGGCCAAACGAATCAATGGCGTCGAGAGAAGAAAGGTTGACCTCGAGATGTTGGGTGAAGAGAGCGGGATTCTCCAGGGTCCCGAATATGGCGAGCTGCAAAGGCGGGAAGTTGACTGTGTCCAAAAGCTCATCGTCTTCGAACAGGCGGCGTATCTCAGAAAGGGTCTCGACCCGAGAGGCAGCCGCAGATGTAGGCGCAACTTTCTCAACGGCTATCGCGGAGGCGAATGCACCGGCGTGGTCCTCAAAGTTCTTGTTCACCCACTGTTCGAGTAAATATTTGCACATATCAGGCCGTTCAAACTCGACAGCAAACTACAAAATTGTACGTCAGCGTTGAGAGCTCGTTAATACACTCGAGACGAGCCACGGGAGCAGGTTCACTTACAACTTACATGCAAGAGACTTTCCATCCGGGTTCATGTCGCAAGGCGACACTTGCCCCTGGCTTAAGATCCCAGCGAGCTGCTGTACGGTTCCGTGGTCGAGGATTCTCCATACAGGGACCGCGCCAGTCAACATCGTAATGTGCAGAGTCCACGAGCCATTGGTACCCTGGAGGCTCTTCCTTTTAAGTGAAAAGGCTAGAGCCCGGGATACCAGCCACGTGGGAAATGATAAGTGTATGTGGTCATTACACTGGTCCCTTTGCCGGAGGCTTCGCACCGTTTATGGTCGCAGGGAAGTTTTCCCCAGAGTGGGAGCCAGTGTAGCTCACAAAGAGCGTTCCCACAACGTTCTTGAGCCATGAGGGAGTCTGTAGCTCAGCCTTGACGTGGCAACGGCATGGGCACCCCATCTTGCACTTGGTCTTGATTTGGAAGGCAGTAATACTTGTCATCGTGTAGTTGATACCTCTGGACAGCGTCCGTGTGAACTTGGTCAAATTCAACACACGCCTCAGACTCCATTCTCAACCTTAGACGCCCAAGGAGTCAATGATATAGTTACATCTTCCTTACATTCAATTTTTGTGTCGGAACCCCTTTGTTGAAGCTGAGCCGCGCGTCGCAGATTCGTGTGCCGCTCTCTATTAGTTCAAACGGCTAGTCGCCCGCAATGTACTTCTTCTTAAGAGTCCATAACAGGCCTCACAGGCCTAGCGTGTAGAACGATGAAGTCGGCCAAACCTGTCTCACAAAAATAGGACGTTATTCTCCTTGCTAGCGAAACTCGGATGTGCGCACTATATCGGAATGTCATCCCTGACACTGTCCGACGTTATTGAATACTTGCAAAGTTATACCAAACACGAACGATGCTTGCAAGACTTAAACAATACCAGAAACCAAAACACTAAAAAAAAGATCACCAAAAAAAAGGTATCTTCTGAATCCGCGCCTAGGTCGAACAGGTACCTAACCCCAACTCAACCATTCTCCTATCAGGGGTCCTAGAAGCGGACCATAACCTGTGATGCGTCCACCAAGGTATGTGCTTCTCGCCAGAGAAGGAGGCCTAACAATGGGGCGGCAGACAGTTGCAAGCCTTAGCTCACTCCTCCATCACTAGGGTGCGTCCACCTACTAGTAATACAAGGTTCAAACTAATCCCACAACAAGTCATACCGGCGCAATGTTCGGACACGTGTGTGCAGTTCAGGTCTTTCTCCGTCCCTGCAACCTCTCACAAGCCGGGGCGGATATGGAAGCCTAGGAGACCTACCGACGAGTTGCTCTTGCGCTGTTACCTCTGCTGATTATAGTGCAGTATCCGGTGTCAGGGACATTGTGGAATATAACCATACTCCGGGGCCAAGGGAGTTGGAACATTCGTGTGTGACTGTGCCTGGATCTGGAATCGAACAGGGAACCTCGTGCGGTGGTAGAGGCCATACCGGCTTGTGGAAGTATGGGTTGAACAAGGTTGTGTGCTGCCCATTACACCAACGGACTACCGCTCGGGTGTGTGGAAGACTGGATGTGGTGGAAGGAGGGCCTGGAATTGAGGGTGACAAGGGCAGGTGCGGCCGGTTGAGGCGATCGGTTGGGGCCTTGGGGGGCGGATGAGACGGGACTGAAGGGGCGGCCGGCCGGTCAAAGGTGTGCCTGCCGGCTGGGAGCCGGATGGCGAGTGACGAGTGCCGGGCGGTTGTCAGTTGGAGGGAGAGCGGCGGAGGACATGTCCCTAAGAAGGAGCGAAAACCTTGGAACTCCAAGATGCCCCGGAGAGAATGATTCCACAGCCCTTCAACATGAACATGAATCGTATGGTCAAACAGCTAGCACGAGGACACCTCAGAAAAACATCCAGTTCCGGGACGACCACCAAGCAATGACGGATATGCAACCGCAAATACAAACAGCCCAGTCGGCATCCATGTCGGCACTTGAATCAACATCCAGATTCCGTCGTGCGAGGGTCAAGTTAAGCTGCCCATCTATGTCCCCGGCCTGTGACACAACCCTCGGCCTTTCTGCTGTCTCCCGTTTCCTCCAGCCCTGCTCCTTCCATAGCCATTCCCGTCCCCCCTTTTTTTACCTACTCCCTTAAAGGCGAGTCCTTCAATCATCTCCTCCCTCCCCTCCCCTCCCCTCCCCTCCCCAAAGCCTCCCGTCTTCAACCCTCAAGCTCCTTCAAAGCCCTATCAACCATCCTCCGAACCTGCATCCACCTCATAGACAACAACCCCCTATGACACTCCCTCCCCACTACTCCTTCCTTTCCCTCCTCCCACTCCAAGTTGCCCAACCCCTCGATCACCTTCTTCCCAATCACGTACCACCTCCAATCCTTCAGCGCTTGCGCCAATAGCGCATTCAGCTTCGCTTGCTCCTCTGGTGATTCCTCCCAGGGGTCTTGGCCGTAGTCGACGAAGGCGCGGAACTTCTTTTCGCCTTGGGGTCCTGGGTTGTCTGCGAGGGCGGAAAGAGCGCGAAGAGCTACCTGTGTGCGAAAGCAGCCTGTGGGATTGCGAGGATCGAGGTTGTAGTTGCCTAGGAAGCCGGTTTCCTCTAGGAGGTCTTTGGGGGACTTTAGTGGGTGTTCGGGGGTTTGTTTGGGGTCTTTTTTGCCTCGTTCGTTAAGTCTTCGGGTTACCTTTTTAGGGGGCGGTTGTTGTTGCGATAGTTGGGATTGGGAGTGGGCTTGGTCGAGTAAAGGGAGGATGGCATCATCTATGCAGACTTCATCCCAGACGTTTTCGTCAAAGAGAAAGCCGTATTCGATCAGGAGGAAGTCATTGGAGTGGTTGCCGTAGCAGATGTAGACTTCTTCGCCAGCGGCGTAGGGGCGGGTGGTGGTGATGGTGAAGGCGGTGGGGGAAAAGGCGACTGAGCAGGTCTTTTTGTTGCCTTCCTTTTCCTCGGCTGATGGGTCGTAGGAGGTGTGGTTGAACAGGTCGGCGACTGGTTGCAGCACCATTCTGTCTTCCTTTTTGAACTTTTTTGTTTTGGATATTTCGTGGTAGAAGGTGCGGGTATTGACGAGAAGCCAGGCGTAGAGGTAGTCATCCCTTGTTATGCTCTTGTTGGGTTTTCCATCTTCCTTTTGCTCGGAGCTTTCGTCCTTGTCACCGGCAGACCTTGGAGAGAGCAGCTCAGACTGTTGGACCATAGACCAATCTTTCTCAAACTTGGTCTCCTGCTTCAAAAGCAACTCCAGCGCCCGTTTGGGCAGAAACTCTCGCAGCCGGCGGTCCCATGTTAAGGGCAAAGAGTCCCAGACATCTTCGCGTGTGGGACAGACGGCGTTCCATTGCCGATATTTGGCGGAAGGAGAAGGGTCAAAGGCGAGATCGGCGGCTAGGAGTCCGTGGATAGATATGTCCTTCGGGAGGGCACGAGCTATGGAAGGATGAACGGTTTCATAGGTCCGGAGGGTGTTGGATGGAACTGTTAGGATGGTTTGGTTTTCCTCATGAACGTATTAGTTGATACTAGTTATTTGCCCGATATGATGAAAATGAGTTACCTTGAGTGGCTTGATAGCTACTATTCCCATTCCTCGGCCTGGTATCCGTCGGGGTTCGACACCATCGAGGATGATGCCCTTAACTTTTGCCCATACGAGTAGCTCTTTATATCCTTCCATCTTCGATGACCTTCCCTGAGCTTTCTCCCGGTCGTTCCTCTTGTTTCCCTCCTCCTTGACTGTTGCTTCACGTTTCCTTTTTGCCATTTTCATCAGATACTGTGAACGTGTAGTACAAATGGGAGACAATCCACGCAATTGAAGATTCGTATAAGGACCAGAGTTGGGAATCAAAGAGGGAAAAGAGAAGAGATGTATTACCGTGTAAGTGAGGGTGAAAACGACGGCATAAATCCTGGGTCTCTCTGCATCCTGTGTCAAGCAGCCGGCTGAAACCCTTCCACTTGTTCCCTTTGCTCGCTTACATACCTGTTTCGAAACGTTTTGATCAGAGGTCTTGAATGAAAGCTAGATTTCCTCTTCGGGTGTTGTTCGAGCGGGACTGGTTGAGCCCTTGCATAAGATCTAGGATGTTTTAGTGGTCGTTAAGAAAGAGCGAAATGAAACTTACCCCGTTACCCTGTGCAACGTATTTTACGGTATTTATCATCCCCCCACGGAGAGTTTGCACCCCTCGACTCTCACCGAGCGAGAGCTCCCCTCACCTTGAGCAAGGTACCGCTGTGGTGCCGCTACGTAAGTCCTTATCGCTATCGTTATCGCAGTTGGACGATGCTCGGCTTCCGCACCCGACGGATCGAACCACCACTTACAACTTAACAACCACTCGAGCTCTGGAGGAATTGCGTGTTCCTCGCCCATCTCATTTCCTCATTCAACACTAGGTATCTTCCTAGGTGTTCTAATTGTGCTCCGTAATGGAAGCGACGGCCCTCAGACACTCCGCGGCTCTCGTAGCTCGCGCAAGCACCCAGAATGCGATCCGGCCTGCCGTATGCGCCGCGATCAGCAGCGCACCATCAACACCACAGACCCATATTCAGACACAACAAACAAGACAATTCTCCGCCCGCAACCGTCCACCACCAAACTACCCAGGCCATGTTCCTCTCACCCGCCTCGAGCGCTTTGGCCTCTTCGTCGGCTCAGGTTTCATCTCCCTCGCCGACCCACGGCGCGGCGGTCCGTCTCGTCCCGTCCATCTCCTTCACTTAGTCTCCTGCCCAACTAAACTAATCACCCTCTTAATGTTCCCACAGACCTAATAGCCTCCTTCGCCGAAGCCACCGCAACGCCCTACTTCATCTACCGCCTCCGCGACGCCATGCTGTCCCACCCCACGGGGCGTCGCATCCTGCGCCAGCGCCCGCGCATCACCTCCCAATCTCTCAACATCCCCTACCTGCGCTCGCTGCCTCCCAACACCGTCGGACGGACCTATATCGACTGGCTCGACCGCGAAGGGGTATCCCCCGACACGCGCTCGGCGGTGCGGTACATCGACGATGAGGAGTGCGCCTACGTGATGCAGCGGTACCGCGAGTGCCACGATTTCTACCACGCTTTGACCGGGTTGCCAATCGTCAGGGAGGGTGAGGTGGCGCTGAAGGCGTTTGAGTTTGCGAATACCCTGCTGCCCATGACGGGCTTCAGTGTCTTTGCGGCGTTCACGATGAAGAAGAGCGAGCAGAAACGGTTTAGGGAGATTTACTTCCCCTGGGCGGTCAAGAACGGACTGCGGGCCAAGGAGGTGATTAATGTGTTTTGGGAGGAGGAGTTGGAGCGGGATGTGAATGATTTGAGGAGGGAGTTAGGCGTCGAGCCGCCGCCGGATTTGAGGGAGATTAGGAGGCGGGAGAAGGAGGAGAGGAGGAGAAGGAAGGAGATGGAGCGGATGATGAGCGGGCGCGGGCGGAAGGATGATGTCCTCCAGAAGGCGGAGAAGGAGGCTGAAATGGTGGCGGATCGGGTGAAGGAGATGAAGGATGAGGTTGTTGAGAAGGTTGGGGAGGTTGTTGGGCCTTCGTCTATAAGAGTATAGACGGATCGTATGGCACGCGATGGGGAGATGGTGGATTCGTCTCCCTTTTGAAAGTAATGTAGAACATACTTGTATTATTTTCATACCCCCATCGACAACGACGCCCCTTTCATTCCATCACTTGCATGTCTCCAAATCTGGACTTGGACTTGGACTGCAATCCTCATGTCATTCGTAACAAACCAATAATGCCATTAAAAACCGTTAAGGCCGTAAAGCTTCCTGTTATCCATTTCCCTCAACCCGCATTAACCACCTTCATAGACACCCCACGCCTCCTACAAATCAAACAAATCATCATCATCATCCAGCCCCCACCCCTTCCTCCTCGTCACCACAATCTTCTCCTCCTCCTTGTTGTCCGCCATGGCGTTCAGCAGCTCCTTGAGCTGCTCCTCCGTGACTTTCGAACGCAGCTGGCCCGTCTGCGCCAGCATGATCAGCCGGTTCTCGATGTCGGTCGCGCGCTCCTCCTTGACGAGCCGGATGCGGCCCAGCCGGTCGGCGGCTTCGGGCATGAGGATCTGGTTGAGCATGGCTTTGCGGGCTTCGGCTTCTTGTCTTTTGGGAGATTGGGGTGGTTAGTGATTTGTTGGTAAGAGGGGCGTAAGGTGAGGGAGAAGTAGAAGTAGAAGGGGTTAAGAGAAGGGGAAAAGAATGAGGGAGGGAAGGGGAGGGAATGACATACTGTCTAGAAGCTTCCTGACCACCTTGACCACCGGCGCCAGATGGACCGCCCGCCTTGGGACCACCGCCGCCGCCGCCTTGCGCCTTGAGCTGTTCAAGACGGGCCTTTCTGATCTGTCAAAGAGTAAAAGTGTTAGTACCTATGGAAGGCGGTGTTGCGGTATGTAGCCATCAAGGTGCCACTCCTGCGCCGCATCCGTGAATGTCTGTCGATGCTACCACAGGCGAAGCTGCCCTGCGCTTGCGCTGCTGGCGGTAAAAGGGTGATGGGATGCGCACCTTCTCGAGCTCGGAGTCGTCCATTTTTAATGAGTTGGTTGAATTCGCGGTAGGTTGGCGACTAGGTTGATGGTTCAAGAAATGGTTCCTGACTGTTCGTAGTGTGGTAAAAGAGCTTGGTTTGCTGTAGGAGGTTTAGGTTGTTGCGATGATGGATGGATGGGAAGCACCGCGATCGCGGGGTTAGTTGCTTGGGGTCTTGAGGGAAGTTTTTGGTGGGGCAGGCGTACGGTAGCGATAAGTTACGTAGGTAGCGGATCCTATCAGGGGTCATAAAATAGGGGTATCACAACGGTATTGTTTACGCAGTAGCATCTAGTTGCTGGAGGCATCTCGAACACCAATGGAATTGTGACTCCCCAAGAGTCAAGGCAACGCGGCCAATGTCAATACGGAGATACACTTGAGAGCAGTATTAGACCGGATCTTCACAAATGCTATGCTGTTCATATGCAAAACTAAAAATACAGGTAGGTACAGGATGATCCGTCTCCAAAAACGACCACCTCCGCCGAAACACCCTTTATCGCCATGATTTTGTTTATCCGTCTATATATGCAGTAAATATTGGTGAAATACCCCGTGATCTATACATCATCTGATCTTGTCGAGAATGTTCTTCAGAGGCTCAGGCCAGAGCCTGTCGGGATAATGGGTCCATGGCTCTGGAACATGAGGAACAAGTTTTGGCTGGTACGGAACCTCGAAAGGTACCTCCCTCTTCCTCCTCTCTGCCAAAACCTGCTGCTTGGCCTTGACGGCAGACCAGATACTCTCAAGAGCGTTCACTGAAAGCCCCAACGTCTTGCCGCGCATGACGAAATAGCCAGTAACGTATCCGATATCCGTATCCAGACCCCTGGCAGTCAACCTGCGCATGGGGCTGTCAGAGGTTCCCTTTCTCTTCAACCTGTGGAACACTTCGGACCGCATATACGGAAGGGCATTGGCGACGCGGAACTGCTCCAAGCCCTTCAGCTCAGGCAAGTGGGAAACCACATCGGCAACCTCGGAAAGTAGCTTGTCCATGAGCTGACGCGCGTGCGGGTTTTCGGGGATTTGGTCGTAGGTGGAATCCAGAATCGTCGCCAGAGGATCAGCTACCGCTCGGAACGCCACCGCTGGTAACTTCAGCTGCAAGAAGTCGTCCGTTCGGTGGCCGGTAGCATTGAGATCCGGAATTGACGTAAGGAGCTTGATCAGATGTGAACCCCTCCGCTGGTACAAGGTGGGCGGGTGCTTCTTGATCACAATGGGCGCGACCGGGCCGATATTGTCTGATTGAGGGGTGTAGACAGTCAGGAAGAGTCTTCCAGGTCGCACCTCACCGAACTCAAATGTCTCGTCGCCCAAGCCCAAACCGGTTGTCATGTGGCCAAGGATAAACACCGGCCGCTGGCTTTCGATGGTGAAGTAGGCTTTGCAGATAGCCTCGGCGACGCCCAGTCCCTCGTGGATTAAAACAATGGTCGAGTTGTGGTCAAGCCGGTGCTTGATCTGGCCGAGTGCTTCGACAGTGTGCCCGGCTGGAACAGTCACTATGAGGTTGCTGATGTGTTCGTCCTTCCTCTTCCGCGGATCATAGCCGTGGGTTGGCGGTGTGAACTGGGCCTTAATCCTGTCGCGGACGATAACTTCCTTTTGCCTGTGAAGCTTCAGGCACTTTCCCGACTTCTCCCACCTCTTGACAAGATTCCATCGGTTGATCATGAAAATCGGCGGCGGTATCGTCTCGGCACCGGCCAGTGTATGTGTAACGTATCGTCCTTGGATATTGAGCCCCATGACGTGAATCAAGTCCGACGGTTTGAACAGATCAGTCCATGGCTTCTTCTCGCCCTCTTTTCGGATCGTCTGTGCCGATTTTTGCTCATCCAGCTCCGCCTCTTCCAGCTTGTTGAAGAACTCCTTGGTCGGGTTTCGGTATCGTTCCTTGGCGACTTCTGGTTCACTCCCCCCATTCGCAACTGGTTTCAGCTTGTATTCTGGTGGGACCTGCGCATCGGAGTTCTTGGGAAGCGGCGCATCTGGTGTAGCCGACGGTGTAGCCGAACGGGAGTCTGCCTTTGACGAGGCCTGTCGTGTTTGCTGCTGAAGATATGGCGCAACTTGCACTTGGTTGCCTCGGGAGAGGAGGTCGCGGAGGGGAGGATACGAAGCGACGAAGGACCGACTCTGAACATCAGGCTGGATGGAACGGAAACCGCTTGCGCTGGCCCCCCGGCCCACCGAGGTGTTACTGGGACACCATCGTGTGTGCCTGCAGGGTATTCGCCCAAACACCCGCAAGTGCGGTCGACTGCCGGTAAAGGAATACAGGTTGGCGGCTTTCACGGACGACACCGGGAGCTCATGATATGGTATTATCGTGGTGGTGCAGAAACCCCGCCGGAGGACCTGTCGCAAGAGGTCCTGTCAGGATTTATGTCCCGCGCGGGAGCATTGAGGACCGGGGAGGGACCAGGGGCGAGAAAAGCGAAGCCGGTGACCCGGGAGAGTAGTCGGAGTGGTTGTAGTGGTGGTGTTTGAGGTGGTGGTGGTGGTTTGCGGTATTAAGACTAGCTGAATTCGGTTGCCGGATGACGATGATTTTGTTAAGACACTTTCCGATCAAAAGTTCAATGGCCGCCAAACTTTTTTTTCTCGGGAGCGCGTCCGCGGTTGATGCACTATCACACTAATCGGCCGTGGAAGAGAAACTGCTCTTCTCTGATTGGCTTGCTCGGCCATAGCATGGTCTTGACACCGCACTGTGGAAGGCTTGTCGCAGCATGTGGGACCCAGAGATCTGGAACCAAAAAAGTGCAACTTGGACGGTTCACAACTGTGTGGGGCTGCTTTCCTCACTTGCATCCAGATTCGCATCTTCGTTCATCAAAACGCCATCAATGTCAACAAACCGCCGCCTCATCGCATCTGGATATTAATATTGAAATTATCCCCCTCAATCACATACTCCAAGCCCAAAGTATTATTCACCTCCGACGACTTTAAACATGGACGTGCCCGACATTACCCCCTCGCTGGAGAATCTCAACGTCGACCTCGACCAGCTAGAGGCCGCTCTCAAGCCCGTTCTCGGTGATGTCGGTGATGTATCTTCCAAGTTGCCTCTTTTGGACAAGGCCAAGCTCTACGTTATGGTGACTTATGCCATTGAGTCGATTCTCTTCTGTAAGTCAAGTCTAGCACATTAATAATGTAAGTAACTTGTTGCTAACCTGAGAACAGCCTCACTACGTCTGAACGGTGTTGATGCCAAGGAACATGCCATTTTCACAGAGTTGACCCGCGTCAGGCAGTATTTTGAGAAGATTCAAAAGATTGAGAGCCCGCCCCAGGAGCGTGAGCAGACGGTCAACAAGGAGGCCGCTGCCCGCTTCATCAGATCTGACTTGGTATGGGTTTTCACCACGGATTTGGCTGTTGGGCAACGCTAACAGACCTACAGGCCGATGATGAAGCCATTAAGCAGAAGTTGACGGAGCTGATTGCCAAAGAGAAGGCGAAGGCAGAGGCCAAGGAGGAGAAGAAGCGAGCAGCAGATTCGAGCTCCGAGCCCACTGCCAAGCGCCCCAAGACCAAAGGCAACAAGAAGAAGTGAGAGATGCGCACACTGCGCTCTTTGTTGAGTCATTGCGCGATGACCTTGACCACGGCGCGACGTTTTGGCATGGCGCTTCAGGCTTCGTGTGAAGAAGCCCCATATATGAAGCATGCCGTGCGTTGTTCTTTTGCGCTTCGCGAGGCCGCGGAAAGGCCAACACGACCCGGAGATCGTTTGCCCGGAACCGCACGGGGCTACCGGAGTTTTGTGTTGGCCACTTGAGATACCCACCAGCTGGAGTTTCGAACATGAAACCATGACTGGATAGTGTCCCAGCATCGATATGGCGGGACACTGCGTTGTTAGTTTTGAGAAGAGGGACGAATGTGCCCCGGAAACATCAGGATACGCCTCTCGATGGAGGCAACCGGTTGGATTTAAACACAGGAAAGAGTTAGACACCGGAGTTGATGAGTCACGGATAGACAATCTCCAGTTCACGAACCTAAGTATCTCCATAGAAGTGAACAGTTGATCATCGAAGTCCCTGAAGAATTTAAACATGCGGCTACAACCCTAACCCTCTGACGATGGTCACGCGCCCTACAAGCCTCAACAACATGCTCTCTCGCCTTCGATTGGCTTCCAGTTTAGCTCAAGACCGTCCCAAAAGCGCGAAGAAAGGCCCCAAACTCACCCAAAAGAGATTGTTAACAGGGGAAAACAGGGGTCCAAGCTCCAAGCTGTTGTCTCGGCTTTCAGGGCCTCGGCCGGCGCGGAGGCGGGAGGAGGGCGAGCGGGCGCAGTCGCAATTGGAGATCCCGCGGAGTCGCAACAAATGATGGCAAAATGTCGCCCGGCTGATCATTCCCCACTAGTTTTTTGCCGATAGTACCTTTTATATCATTGCTGCTTATCCCCATCACATCCCGCGCATTTCCCCATCCCATCATCCATCATCCATCACCACAACCACACAGTCACTCACTCCAACTAAAACCGCCAAAACGTCGGTCGCTTTAATCTACGCAACCCAACAATAACCACAACAACAAGCCAAAATGCCTCGCCAAAGCCGTGGTTCCGCCCGCCCTTCCGTCCCCGCGCGCAAGCCCGTGGCTCCCACCAACCAGCAGCAGCACCGTCCGGCTTCCACCTACGCTCCTCCCACCGCCGCTCCCCACGCTCCTCCCGCCGCGCCCGTCTCCCAGGGCCCTGGTCTCTTTGGTCAGATGGCTAGCACTGCTGCGTACGTCTCTCCTCCCCCGTCTCTACCTACCCATGCCTTCCCACTCAGTCCCCTCTTCCCCTGTCTCACGACGTCGCGAACCTTTACTAACAGTATTCAAACAGTGGTGTCGCCATCGGCTCCTCCATCGGCCATGCCATCGGTGGCATGTTCTCCGGCGGCGGTTCCTCTGCCGCTCCCGAGGCCGCCGCGCCCGTCCAGGCCCAGGCCGCCGCTGCCCAGAACTCGTCGTGGGGCAACAACTGCTCCGAGGCGACCAAGAGCTTCACCCAGTGCATGGATCAGCACCAGGGCAACATGCAGATCTGCGGCTGGTACCTGGAGCAGCTTAAGGCTTGCCAGGCTGCTGCTAGCCAGTACTAAATACCAAGCTCTCCTTTTTCGTCCTGAAAGGGACAGAAGGGCTGAGGGTTTAGTACGAGGTGTGACATGTGAAGGGTTTGGAAAGGAGAGAAGAGGATGTGTATGATTAGTTGAGAGGAGGAAAGCAGGAAGCATTGGTGGCTTTTATTTGTTTCCTCGGCTTTGTCGTCTTACCGCGAAGACGCCGCTCAATCTACGTTTCTCGCCACCCTCTCGAAGAAGCTCGACGAAGGGTTTTCGCAGCATACCACAACAACAAGATATCAGCATGGGAGTTCAGGAATTGGTCTCGAAGGTGGTGATATATCATTAGTATTATTACAAGGAGAAAAAAAAAACAACTGCAAAAATACAAGATTTCTGTCTCCCTCTCAGGAGGAATTAAAGTTTTTTGTTTCTTCGCTATGCCTGATCATGACTATAGCACGGTTGTGCTGTCTTCTTTCTTCTCGTAATTCCCCCGAGTGGCTGCAAGATGCCTTTCCCTCTGTGTGCCAACATTCTTACGACGGCTTTACTTATCATCATCATGTCTCGGCTCAAAGTTTGTCTGCTTCTTGTCAGCTGGTGCTCTTCATCCACTGCTCAACCAAGTGAAAGGTGAACTTACCGAGTTCCCGTTATAAAACTGCTGATCGTTCCTCTTCCGCTCCTCATCCCTCCTCTCATCACCAAATCCCTTAATCCTACTGCCCGTGCCCCTATTCACAGCGGCACCCGCGCCACCTCCACCAAGTGACCTCCCACTAGCCCTCTCCGCCCTAGCAGCTTGCTGCTGCTCACCCCTAACCTCAGCAGCCACCTGCTCCGGCGTAGGACTAGTATTGGGCGGTCCAGAGACACTAAACAGCGTCGAAAAGAACACCACCACGGTGTTGAAGAAGGCAACCAAGAACCCAATCAACCGCTGAAAGATATTCCCTCCTTCATCCGCCTGAGTCGCCGCCCCATCTCCCGCAAAGCTAACCCGCGCGCCATTCCCAGTCGTGGGAATCAAAATCAGCGTCGAGCTCGGCGCCAGCCCCAACTCCCCCAACGTCTTCCCCTCCTCCTCTTTCTCAATCCTTCTGCTCGGCTGTGGCGTCAACAACACCTTGAATGTATACCTCCCCTTCTTCACCGAATCATTAGAAGGGACAGTAGCCTCAACCCACTCCCTAACCTCCCTGACTGTATCCTTCTCCGGCGAGAACCGAGACCTAATAGTCGACCCATCCGTCAACCTCACTTGCAAAGCACAATGCCCTGTGCTCTTGACTGGCTGGTTTCCACGGGGTAACATCGGACTGGCTGGTGCGAAGGGCAATCCTTCTTCCTTGGCCTTCCCCTTCTCATTCTCTTCCGCAGATTCACCTGACTTCTTGGCGGCCTCCTTCTCCCGCTGCTTCTCCAACTGCCTTGCCTTGCGAGCGGCCTTGTCGTCCTCGATGGCTTTTAGAATACGCTGCCGCTCCTCGCGCGCTTCTTGTTGTTTCTTGCGCAGAGCGTCGGCGGCTTGGCGGGCGGGGGAGTTGGGGTCTTCGGCTGCGGCTCGGGCGCGGGCGGCCGCGCGGGCGGATTCTTCTTGTTGTTTCTTTTGCGCGGCGAGGCGGGCGGCGCGCTCGGCGAGGATGGCTTGGATTTGGGCTTGTTGGGACGTGTTGATCGTGGGAGTGGTCGTGGCTGGGGGCTGTGAGGAGGAGGCGATGGTCTCGGTGGTCGTAGTGGTATTAGTGGGAGATTGTTGAGAAGTTGAAGCCTCGATAGAAGATGTAGCCGGGGCAATTGTCTGTTCCGATGATGGTTGAGGTGCTGGCTCCGATGATGCCTGCTCTTGTCCCTGTGCTGACTGGGATTCCTCCACCGAGGCTGAACCTGAAGCAATACCTGTAGAAGCTGCCAGTGGCCCACGAAGAGCGGCCCCAAGCCTCCTCACAAATTCCTCCTTCGTGACTCCAGCAGCAATGTACTCCTTGAGTTGCCCTCCCCTATCTCATCGTTAGCATCACGTCATATCCTCCCTCTTTCGTCATAAGACCCAAGGCAACTCACCTAAGAACAACCACAGTAGGCTTCTTCGGCACCGGAAACAACTGAGCCAAGTATCCTTCCTCAGTACTGCCTGCGACCAGCTTCAGCACCACGGCGCTGGACTCGATGAGAGGGGAGATGGCTTCATCCTTGAAGAACTCGTTTTCCCATTGTTGGGATTCGGTGTTGTCATCTGGATCAGGTCAGTATTTGGTTACTAGCATAGAAACAGTGTCCCGGATAGGGATAACCCAAAAGTCGAAGAGAAATATCGTGAGAGATACATGTGAAGGGACATGCACACACCGGTGACCCGGGGGCGGTACAGATTCGGGAAAGAGTGGAAGAGGTGTAATAACGAACCGGTAACAAAACAGACCAGACTCTTGGTCTGTTGAATAGCGGCAGCAATGCCTTCTTGGAGGGTGCCTGTGAAGAACATATTTGTCTTTCCTGTCGTCTGGACAGCTCGATTGTAAGATGTGGGAAGATGGTCAGATAGCTAGAGGTAAGCTGGGTCGATAGTTTCCGGGACTATGTAGTCGAGTAGACTGCTATGATCCACAGCTGAGTGTGATTTCGAGTCGATTAACTAAATGACCCAGATCTAAGTTATAGAATTGGATGATGTGACGAAAAACCTGCAGTGGAGATTGAATCGAACGACGGGATGTAGACAGTTTGAAGGTTGTGGTGTTAAGGTTGAGGTTGGGGTCGATGTTCGAAGCTAGTGGTACACGTTGTTTCCGCTGACGTATTGTTGTAGCAGCGGGTAGCTCAGTCATCCGCTGTAGATACAGCGTTTACAGAAGTATCTCCAGCTGTAGGTTGACGCTCTAAAGGTCGCTGTCGGGTGTAGCTCTTGAAGGCTGTTAAAGGACACGTGAGCCAATAGCCGGTCGTTCTGCAGACATAAGGACCCACATCTAGCCCCCTGACGCTGACTTCGACAGGGCATTGATATCATTCATCTATAAAAGGATTTCACAGGCCTGATTCAAGAACTGGTCGATATATAATAGTTTATACAGTACTTCACTTCTTTCCTATGGTTTCAACGGTTATTCAGGAACAGGAGGAACTTATGCGAAGCCGAGTGTTCACTCATCCAAGCACACAAGCAAACAGGAGACGGGTCAGACGGGGTATCATATCAAGCAAACATCCGCCCCAGAAACCGAGGATAGGAAGGCCAAACCCCATCCAAACACCACCGCAACGCCATCTAGATCAAACGGTAAAAAGAGTATCAAGTATCGACATCAAGATATTCATCATCTTCGTCAACTGGAATAATCAAGCCGCTGTCACAACAGACACCATCATCATCATCGTCATCAATCACCTCAGCTCACTTAGTCTTACATAAAAGCGCCATGCAATGAGAATGCCAAACCGCCAGAAGAACTTTTAGAAGAAAAACATCCCATATGTAAAACTCAATTCTCGCGTGTTCTCTGCTCAACAACTAATACGCAACTCTTTACTACTCATCCATCCACCAACCCTTTGATCCAGCCAGCCATGTTTGTGTGTGTTCGCCGTTTCCTAAAAATCTATTGCATTCAACGACGAAGTTTCTTCCCTCATTGGTTTCCCCGGAAAATGAAACTAAAGCAAAGTGAATCTGTACCCATCCCATAGCGAAGAAATAGAAAACCAACGTGCAGAAAGAAATGGAAAGAAACTCGAAAGAGAAATAGGCCCAAAGGGAAACCATATCGATACGCCGTTGTCGACTGACCGAGTGAGCAAGTACCACTGCTGGCTAATCCAGCTACATCTGGTAGCCCAAAAATAGTCGAGTAGTCTGGTTGACGGAGCGGTCCATAGGTGGTTGATAGCCGTTCCTCCAGTCTACCCGCTTTGGCTGTTTTTGCCGTAAACAGATGTACTTCGAGAAGAACCGGCCATGGTCATGCTCTCCAGGATGCTTTAGCCGAAAACAGTAATGCTGGTCCATTCAGTCGATTCCGCCAGTCTCTGTGTCGTCATGGAGGCACTCATAGTAGCAGGTGCATGGCATAGTTGAGGGTCTGAAGGTTGAACGCTGTGTGATGGAAACGGGACCATAAGACCCCCACGCTGGCATCCTCCTAAAGTCATCGCTGTACCAAACATCAAACATAACCACAGACATATGTGCGCTGCGAAAGTGCCATGCCAAAACCAGATTGGGGCAATATTGATGTTTTCCATATCAATTTTTTCAATCGTTATCGAAACAGAAGAGGATAGCACAGACGAACCGAACCGAGATGGGAAGGAGGTCCGTTCTGAGCCTGCTTTTAGCCGGGTTTCGTTGACGGCTATCCGATTGTAACCCACGAGGTCTGTTGCCCAGTAATATGAAGCTATTCAGATTTGATAGTCTTCGGTCGAATTTAAAGGTCCGCGAACTCGGTGTCGTCTCCTTCCTAGAAGCGCATGTTTTCCGTCTTAGAGCCTCGGCTGCCCTGCTGGTTGCTCTACTCCTGACGAGGGCGCTTGGCCGGATGCGCGTTCTGTCCCCAGCCTTCCGACTGGCTACCGGCGTTAAAGAAGCCTGCGTTGAAGGGCTGCATTCCTGGGAAGCCTGAAATATCACGATTGTGTAAGCTTCGTAGGACACGACAAACACAGCCGAACTGATCATTGGGACTTACCTCCCATACCTGGGTTCATCATACCCATACCCGGATTCATACCACCAGCCATGGGGTTCATGCCGTGCATGGGCATAGGCATGCCTCCCATCATGTTGTTGTTCATTCCGCCGCGACCGCGCATGTTAGGGCCGCCACGCATGTTGTTGCCCATCATACCGCCGCGCTGGTAACCACCTCCGCCAAAGCCGCCGCCATAGCCACTGCCGGCCATGGGGTTGTTGAACCCGGCATTGTTGTTGTTGAAGGCCATGTTATTGCCCTGGAAGTTGCGGTTGAAGTTCGGGTTCATGCCGCCACGAGGACCATTGAAACCGCCACGGCCACCACGGAAACCACCGCCAAAGTTGTTGTTCGGGACGAAGTTGCTCTGACCGCGGTTGTCGAAGTTGTTGGGCCCGTTGGGAGCACGGTCACGGATCTCCTTGACAGCACGGTTCGGGGTGTCCTTGGGAAGCGTGCGGAAGGGGTTGACAACGGGGCTGGAGTAAATCACAGAGTGGCGTTTCTGGCCAGGTTGCTGGCCGATCTCGCTCGACAAGTTATCAATCACATGCTTAGTTGCGCTCGCGGCTTGCTGGGAAGTGAATTCAACGTAGGCTTGTCTAAAAGATACAGTTAGCAGGCATATTCCTGATATAACACTCGCGGGCAGTTCCACATACCCCTTGCTCTTGCCGTTGACCTTGTGTTCACTAAACGTAATATCCTTCAGCTCAGACTCGCAGTTGGCCTGGTGCACCCAGCCGCGGATATCGTCGTCTGTAGTCCACCAGTGGAGATCCGAGATCATAAGGGCAGTAGTAGCGCCCGGATCGACGGGTCGCTCATCGGAACCAGGGGCGTCCTTGCGCTTCACGCCTTGCTGTCGTTGCTGGGGCGCTTGATTCTGGGATGTTTGGTCCTGGTTGTCATGTGCGCCGGAATCCTCTCCATGGTGGTCCTCGTGATAATCCTGGTGCTGTCCGTCACCGTTCTCGGCATGGTTGCCATTGTCATCGTAGGCGTGGTGATCACCGTCACCCTGCTGCTCGCCGGACTGGTCATTGCCAGCATCGGCATAGACGTCGATCTCGAACTCCTCCTCGGCCATTGTGAATACGACTGGTCCTTGACAGGCAAGTGACTAGGTTGTGAGACGCGGGTGCCTGAGTGTTCAGGTCAACGAGTATGTGTTGTCTCTCTGGAAAGCAAGTCTGAATTAAGAACCTGGCTATTGATCAGAAGTACAAGATTGTCTGTAGTGCGAGATCCCCGAATCAGTAGCTGACAAAATAGGGTTCTGAAAGAATAGTGATGAAGCCGATACCCATACGATTTCTGGCTGAGCGTTGGAGAAAGGCAAAGACGACGACGGTACGCGATGACGAACGCGTCACGGGAAGGAAAAGCGGCCATGACGAAGAAAGCAATAACAACCAAAGGAAAAAAGACAGGGAGAGGAAGGAAAGACAGAAAAGGTATAGAGTTTGTGAGTACGTACATTCCGATCCCCAATGACGACGGAAGCTGTTAAAGTTTCAGAAGACAGGAGAGGATGGCCTCGGTAAAAGAGATTGTTTGTTCAAGACGGAAGCTCTGTGCTTGCAGTCTTGCGTTGTTCTTTTGCTTCTTTTTCTTCCTTTCTCTTCTTGTATCCCGAGCAGGTCTCAACTTCCTCCTTCAGATTATGACAGTTCACCAGAGACGCCTTCCGTGCTTGACTCGCGCAACGCTATGGGACGCGACAACTCGCAGTAACCTTGCTCTGGTCCTGTTGTGGTATGCTGGTCGGCTGGAGACAAGGAGACCAAAGGAACGGGAGATAGCTGGATGGATGGTAACAGAGATCTGTACGGAGGTTAATGGCAAAATGACTTCTGGTGAAAAGCAGATTTTTGGGTCTCGTCGGTGCTGGATGAGAGCGGGCAGCCAAATGTGCTGAGGGAGCCGGACGGGTTGACAAAGGGTCGTCGATTGGGGCGAGTCGAGCCAAAGTGATCGACTGGCTTGGGTTTCTTCTCCCCGCGTCGGTCGCTGCGTCTCTACGGGGCAAACAGGCGTTGGACCTGGGCCGAGACTGTGATCGTACTCAGGTGCCGACTGACGGATCTTGAATCCACTGGTGGGCAGAGCGAGCCGAACCGCCTTGCGATAGAGATTGCTTTGGAGCTTTTCGGTGCTGTGTGGACACGGTTTGGTCGCCTGTTGTTGTCGGATCGAATGGAAGAGAAAGGTTCAGTTGGAAGGGGAAAGATGGGTGCACGGGAGAAAAAAGTGCCCTGTTGAACGGGGAGCTTCGCGGCATGCAGTGGACGGGGCTTCCACTTTGGTCCAACACGGTACACAGCCTGGCAGGTCCGGGTACCTCTTGCGCTCGGGCTGCACGCGACGGCCATCAGAAAGGACCTCTCCGGCAATGGCACGCTGTGCCAATGGCTGGGCGTGATCGGGCTTTGGGGCACTTTCCCGGTACCAATTTGCTCGCGGCAGGCACATCCACCGATTGCGGGACTGAACCGTATACTGTGTACAATCTCTCAGTCGACCGCCAGCTGGCAGCCTGGCAGGGTCTAATATCACGGGTTAGGGTTGGTGTAGGACTTCCTCCCCGATATCGTGCCAAGGGGAGGTCTTGCACCACGATGTTTCTGTTTGTTTGTCTGTAGATACTGCCTGGAATTTCCTAACCTCCTGGCCGTCATGGACCCTCTATTCAATTACATCTCGGATCAGAAGGCAAAATGTTGTGCATAATGTTACCCATCCCTCAAGTACCAGACCATCAAAGAACCCAGATATGGAAACTAAAAATATCCATAGGAGTACTCCTCAGAATTCGAAGCATACTTCCGAACGGGGCACGGGTTGCTTCAAAAGCTGACGAGCAAAACATCATGTGGAGCACTGCCGTATCCCCAATCAGAAGAAGTCATCATCGTCATCATCCACAAACCCTCGCAACCCACGCCAGTTAAACAGGCCCTCGTCCGGTTGTATCTTTTCGTTAACCGACAAACCCATTCCCGGCTCGGCCTCGTCAACATCGTTCTCATTGTAAGAGTGCAAGGTCGCCGTTCCAGCATTCATAGTCGGTCCATTCCATGACGAAGCTAAGATGGAAGGTTAGACGAAAACTGTCAAGAACAGGGCATACAAAAAGAAAAGTTCAAGATAACTCACCAACAAGCAGCGGCGCATTAGGATGCCAACCCACATCTCTAACAAGCGTCATCCACTCTCTCCTCCTCGCCGCTGACGTGTATCCAGGAATCCTGAGACCCTCGGTGACGCTCTTAACATCGATCTTCGCCGCAATAGTTGCGTCCAGGTTCCAGACATACACGAACCCATCGTACGAGCCCGAGTAGACATAGCGCGAGTTGGTGCTGCCGGGCGGCGAAAAGTGGCACCGGATCAGCGTCCTCTGGACTTTGTGTCCCCTGAACGTGACCAGCGAGTTATCGTGCGGGTGTGGCTGCCACATGTAGTCGTGATATTCTGCGAACCGGTAATCATACTGGTACCGGCGCCTGGCGGTGGGTTTGGTGGCGTCGAGTCTCTCCACAACAGCTGTGGACATGGCCATCCGAAGATCCCACAGCTTCATGGACTGGTCTTTGCCGTTGCTGAGGATGTAGCGCCCGTCACCTTTGCTGTCGATGTACGTGAGGCCTTCCATGTGGCCGACGAATGCGCCCGCTTCACGACGGGAGGACATGCTTCGGGTGTCCCATACTTTGATGGTGCAGTCGTCGGATCCGGAGTAGAGAATGTGTGGGGACTGCTTGTCGGCGAAGCAAACGGCGTTGACATCGTTATCGTGACCCTCCACGTTGTAAAGAGGCTCTCGGCGCTCTATGTCGTAGACAACTATCGAATCGGCGCCTGTGCCCGCCACAAGTGTTCGTCCGTCGCCTGAGAAGCGAATGGAGAAGATAGGAAAGGCATCCCTCCAGCCTTGACGTACCATTCCACCGGCAAGATCAAGCGTATAGGGGTCACCTGTGTCATTGGGATCCGTAGGGGCGAAGCAAACTTGGCTTGTTAGAGATGTATATGCAAGCCACTTGTTGTCAGGACTTAGATCCGCATCTGTAAGAGTCCATTGACCAAAGGGGTATCGAACTGTCTTGTAGTGCGTCCAGTTGTACGGGTTGGAAGTGTCGTACATGCGTACTTTGAAGTCCTTGACACAGGCGTAAAAGAAGTTGCCATCATCGGAGAACTGGCCGCAGCACACGGGATCATCGTAATGGATGACCATCTCTGGCTTCGATGAGGGAATCATCTGTTGAGCCATAAGAGCCAGGTTGGTCTTCTGCTCTGTCCTATTCCCCAGGCCCAACTCCCGATCCAGTAACCGCCGAGTAAGTCTTTTCTTCTTGCTATCTGGCTCCCTGAGATCGAAGGCGCCGAAAACACCGGATTCCATGAGCTTCCGACCTTGTTCACTGGGTACTTTGGGGAAGGCGGGAACATAGCCCGGCCTCATCCGTCTGGGCGGTTCCCAGTAGTTGTCATCGTCGTCAATGTCATCCATATGATGACCTTGGATAAGCGCCAACAGTTGTTGCGAACCTAGGTGAGCACGACCGCCGCCTCCTAGAAAGCGAATATTCACCCGTTAGCAGATTCTTTTGCGTCCTCTCAAGAGGAGATATCGCTTAACGGATGGCTATGGCGAGTGAATGTCTTACCACGTATTATCTGAAGAATCCTCCTCTGAAGTGCATTTCCAGGCTCATTGGGATCATCGTCGTCGTCATCTTCATCATCATGGGCGCCCGGTGCTAGTTCGTCAATAACCAACTCAAACTCAAGACCACCACTCCCATCGAAATAGTATTGGTCATCTTCATCATCTTCGTCATCGTGCTCGTCCTCGTCATCGTAGTCCTCGTCTTCATCATCGTTTTCGTTCTCCGCTGAGTCTGCATGTTCTTGCGCCGGGTGATACACATATCCGGCGTCGTCCGAGTCCCCTTGTTCGTGGTGCTCTGCATAAGATCCACCACTTTCCACATTCCCGGGCAAACTTTCATGTGAGCTCTCAAACGCGGCGTCGCTTTCATTACCTCCCCTGGCGGCTACCACTTCCGGAGCCACGGGCGGCTGTGTTATCGGGCTGCTGCTCATGGTTTCCTCTGTGTGGGGGCGGAACTCTGTTTGACGTTTGAGTGATAAGCGATGACGCCGAGATGCTAAAAGAGTCTGATGACGGGGATAGCAAGACGGATGTATCAATAACTTGAAACAGCAACGACGGTGATTGGGAATGGGCTATAATTCGCCAGACGATATTGAGAAGGTCACATGGTTGGATGAAAGTCAGTTACAAAAGACGTCGACCGACGGGATGGAGGGGAAATCGGCTGCTTAGTTCAGCAAGAGCGATGGTCGGCAGCCGTGTCTCCAATGAAATTCTGCGTGTCTGATGCCCGCGCTGCCGGTGACGACACTGTTCTCTGAGCAATCGGAAAGATCCCAGCGCATGTCTTTCTCCAACTGTGGGGGAATGGTCCTCTGTGACCCCGCGGGTTTTACTGTTTAGGCCCGGAGATAACGAAGTCAGATGAATAGGGTTAGGGTTCTAGATATCTCACATCTCGCTGATTTCTTGTTACGCACCCATCTGACCACCTTGTTCCGGATTCATGCGATACTTAATATTGGATACCTATAATCTTGCTTTCCATTATTCCATTCATTCAAGGAAAATTTATCTAGCCCTGACCGCATGATCGTCTTGACTCTTCTTTTCCCAAGGCCCTTGAACGTATAAAATAGTCTAAGTAGCTTAACCCCCACGCGAGTATTGAATGTGGCATAGAAAACATGCACAATCTTTGCCAGCCCCAAGATGCAAATACCGTCATGGAATTTCTCATTTTACCCATTCTGTTCCTGTTCCGATCCGTGTTCACTAACACTTAACCTGCTCAATCCGATGAACAATATCATCCCCGCTCTTATTGACCTCCAACACCAGCGCACTCAACTGCCTCCCATGCCCGCATCCCGAGTCGAGACCGTACGCATATCGAGTTCCCTTGAACTTCTTCGGCTTCTTCCTACTCCTTTCAACTTCCAATTCGTTTCCTCCATCTGATGATCTCTTCCCGACCGTTCCCGTCTCCGTTGCTGCTGCCGCCGCCGACGTCGGCGCATTCGTCACCGTAGTAGTCGTTGTCCTCGATATAGTGCTCGTCGCCGGATCATCGTCGTCATCATCATCATCATCACCACCCCCATCCCCATCCCCATCCCCAGTCTCGATTTCGATTTCCACGTCTCCTCCGGCGGTAACGTTAACTGTTTGGTCCCCTGCTCCGGTAATCTGGCGGGCGCTAATCAGAATTGGGCTCTTGCCTGGGTTGATGGTGATGTCCCTGTCGACTTGCAGACCAGAGCGAGCGTCGTGGCCGTAGATGACGGCTACGCGCTTGGATGCGCTGCTGATCAGGTTCTGGTAGCGGTTCCAAGCGCGGGACCAGGGTTCACCTTCGCGGGTGTCGAGAGGAATTGTGGTTATTCTTTTATGAGTGATGGCGGTGTTGATGCTTCCGTCGTCGTCGTCTTTCTTACCGGTGTTGTCGTCAGAGGTTGAAGAAGTGGAGCTCTCGTAAGCCAGGCTTCGCATGTTCATCACTGCCCACGGGTCTTGCTTCTCTAGCGGGAGAGATGGGATAAGACCCCCGTGGACGACGACCACTTCTTTGGCGTTCCATGGCGCGGTCTTGGCTCCGGAAAGGTGACCGACTCGGAGGATGATGGGAAGAGAGGCGAGCCAGTGAAGCTGAGAGGGGCTGAGGGAGCGGGCGACGGCGATGTGTTCTGGTTTCACCCCATTAGGCATTTTGTTTCGTCGTCGTCCTGAGGTGTCGACAGTGTCCTTCGCTTCCTCTTTCCCGGACATTTCCTCCTCGTCGTCTCTCACACTATCGCCCTCGTTCTCCGCCCTTCCCCACCATTTCTTGCCCTGTTTTATGCGGCTTAACCACTTCGCGGCCTCGAGCACCTTGTCGTCATGGTTGCCTCTCACGGCACTCGCTCCTATGTCCCTAGCGAACTGCACCAAGCCCTTGCTATCCGGACCTTTTGTTACTAAATCTCCAGCAAGAATGAGATGATCTGTCGTGTTGTCGAAGGAGATTTTGTCCAGAAGAGATCGTAGGGCGGTCGGGCGACCGTGCGTGTCGCCTATAATAACCAGACGTTTGTTGTTGGTGACAGCGGAAGAGGATGCGGACGGTGGTGAAGGGCTGGTGATAGATGGGAGATGTTTTTTGGAAAGGTTCGATATTAAAGTTATAGGAGTGTGGACTGCGTCGATAAGTTCGAGGTCTGAGATAATGGGAACTTGGTGTTCATCGCCGTTGTTCTGGGTTGTGAAAGGTTGCGAGGGTTCTGTAGTCATCGTTAATGAAATGTTCCAGTAATCTATCGGGGGTGCTGTTCAGATCGCTCTGGAGTTTGAAACCTGACAGATTGGGCAAAGAAATAAAAAAAAAAAATTATAAAAATAAAAAAAATTTTTTAAAAATAAAAATATAAAAAAAGAAAGAAAAAGAAAAAGAAAAAAGGTTGAAGAGCTTGTGAAGAGGCTATAGACGCAGTGTGCACTATCGCAATATGAGACATGTGACGATGAAACATTGGAAGAAAACAAACGGACGCATGATGTGCTTAGTATGTGGGGACAGAAATGAGGACCCTTACGGTACGACGTCATATCTGGGAGCTTTTCAGAAGCCTTTGTCGCCGGTCGATGGAAGAGCGACGGTTGGCCTGCGTTGTTTAGCCCGAGAAGGTGCATCGTGAAGAATGTCAAGATGGCAAGCAATATGAAGCTGGTGCCGACAGCGGCGGAGCAGCGCCGTCGACGCAAGAAGCGTGCCATGGCTTCGGCGATCATAGCGTGGGGTTTAGGTGGCGCATGTTCTTTTTAAGTTGGTTGTAGGATTGAATGTCGTGAGAAAAGTACAGGGAAAGATGAAAAGAGGAATATGCGGGGCCGGTATAGAATGTTCCAAGTTTTCAGCATGCAACAGAAAAAATTCCAAAATGAACAGGAGATATATAAGAAGTGGAAGCAGTCCGATGCAGAGCCAATGTCTCAAGTCCCGATAGTCTGAACAATAGCATCTTCAGTTTTTGGATCATGTGTGACGGAGTGAAGTCCGCCACTCCATGATTTAGCGTCTGTCTGCGCCAGCTTTGACGAAGCATGGATCTTCGCGAACCGGTACACGTACCCTTTCACACCTACTTGTCTACATGTGTAGATGAAAAGCGCTCTGATAGGTGCGCCGTTCTTGGAGATAGAGAGGGTGTTGGTCTCAACTTTCGAAGAGATTGTGGACTGACCGTTCTCAGAATCAGACAACCGCGGAGACTTGGGTTCAGGTAAGTTGACAATTCCGCCGAAATAAACACTGAAAGTTTTTATGATTCTAAAATCAGGAATTAAACATTCGAATCTGTGACTTGTGACAAAATCGATGTCTTTCTTTCTTGAACCGGCATTTCCCATTCGGCGAGCTCAACAGAATTGTTAGAGTTGTGAGCTGCTCTCTCCTTGGTGACTTCGAATCGTCGCAACGCAAGCGCAAGGCAGTAGAAGACTCAGGTCACGGCACCACATGTTTTTGCGTAGTGATAAGGCGACAGTGGTACGGTTTTAAACTCGTATTTCGCCGTAAATCCAAAACGCCTACCAATGCTGATACTTGTATTCCACCCATAGCCCGTGGGCCCTAACGCTTGCAAGTCGTACACGCCTGACAAGGCTTCATC
This sequence comes from Neurospora sp. FGSC 6877, assembly GCA_009805295.1. Classification (NCBI taxonomy): domain Eukaryota; kingdom Fungi; phylum Ascomycota; class Sordariomycetes; order Sordariales; family Sordariaceae; genus Neurospora; species Neurospora sp. FGSC 6877. The sequence goes on along the minus strand of RAON01000031.1, from coordinate 155,298 downwards.
GTTCCCGTCTGTGCCTCTAAAACGAAACCGTTGCCTTCCTTCAATCGTACAGCTTATTATCCTCGCTTCCGTGTGTGTTTTGTGGTTTGGTGCAGGCGCAATGCCCTCGTATCGTATGATTCGATCACTTCTTGTTCGCCGAAGCAGCAGCTTGCTCTCTGTACTTCTGGTTCTCCAACTCTCTCCAGTCCGGCTCGGCCGAGCTGTTGCCATCTGTGACGCCCTTGCCGCCAGCAAAGGCAGATTTGCCGGCATACAACTGGTAGCCCTCGCCTGATTGTTCGGTCTCCTGGAGCTTCTGGAAGGTGATGGGCTGGTTGCCGCGGAATCGCTTGCGCATGTCGATCATGCCTCGCCTGCAGTCACCGAAGGCTCTCTTGAACTGCTGGCATTGGGTCGGGAGGGTGTCGACGAGAGGAGGACGGAGGCAGTCGGCGGCCGAGTTTCTATGGACCATAACACATTCCGACTCCTGGAGGCATTGCGCCAGGGCGGCACCTGGAGGAGAGAGCGCAGTTAGTGGTCCACCTCGACAAAGCAAAACAAACCAAAGGGCTTTTGGCAACTTACGGATCTCTTTACATGAGCTCGGCATGGTGACTGCGTTCTGCGGTGGTTGGTCAGGGAAACGTTGGCGGGCAACGAGGGACGGGCGATCGGAACTCCAATCTCCAGAACGCGGCAGAATCCCATCGCTGGGGTAGGCTAGTCGCGGGGCCGAACGGGTGTGCAGGAGCATAGGGCACAAAGCGGTCTGTGCACTCACGGACACTTACACCGCGCTCTTCAGAATCCCAGGGGTTCGTGTCGACAGAAATTCCATTGGTCATTGGTTCTTTTTTGTTCCTTCTGTTCACTTTGAACATTGACATGTCACGGTTACTGCAAAGGCGCACGGCATATCATCTTGAGTCCATGAAACTCTTGAATGGCAAGTACAGTCCCCCAGGGAATAAAGTGAGCGGATACACCAGATCCAAGATCTCTCAGCCCCAGGCTTTGTGCACCCCTAGCCCCAGGAGCCAGGACCCCTCCACGATCTCCAGGCCCTCCATCGCCCACCGATCTCACACAGTGACCGGGTTTGGGTCACATCTCCCATGGTTAGTCATCCTTCAATATCATGCGCTAAACGGTACTGAAACGAGGAGCCAATGATCAGATCGAGAACACTTCACGGAATGTGAATCGTTCACATATGAAGATTACAGTCCTAGCTTTTGCATGTGACCCTGACGTTGTGACATCACCTTAGTTCAAACCACCCCTTCTCGATCTTTCGCCGCCTTTTTTATTTTTTCTCTCTCTTATCACCAACCGACCGACAACTTCTTGACCCCATACATTATATATAATAACTTCCCATTAATCGTTGGCGGCACATCTCTCTTGTATACTCCTCCGCACAGTCCCAACCTGGACAATCTCTATTCATTATCCCATACGCGCGCTCTCGACGATGCTTCTCGGGGGCTACTAATTGTCATATTCTTGACCAGGCCTTTTATAGCACATCTATATCTATCGATTGCTTGAACTCCCTAATCTACCTGACCTTGCGCCAATGAGGGTATAGTTGCCGAAAGCCGCCAAAATGCCTGTTCCATTTCTCGGGCGACTCGATATGTGAGACATGCCTCTGTTTCCCTTACTTGACCATCCCGTATCTCGGTGCACTTGTCTAACGTCTTGTCTCCAACAGCACCGAGTATGTTGCGCTTATCGGGTCCTTCTTGCTCGTGGGACTCGAGGCCCTCATTCGTATCCTGACGCTTGCCCTACCTAATTCCCTAATCACCCTTTTCTACCGTTTATCGAGACGACTGTTCAATAGATGGACAACACCAGCACAGAAGCGGGCGGAGGAGAGGAGACAGCGTATGTGACGATCACTCCACTCCCTGTGCCTTTGTTGGTTGTCATGCAAGAAACTAACCCTAACCGATATGTACAGCCGTCTCTGAAGCCGTCCGAAACGCCTCCGATTTTGTCGATCTCTGCGCCCTATTCGGATACACCGCAGAAGAGCATGTTGTGCAAACTAAGGATGGATATCTGCTCGGTCTGCACCGGCTGGCTTACAGGAAGGGCGAGGAGGATACAAAGGTCAACCGAGGACCGAACAGCATCAAGAAGCGCGTTGTCTACCTTCACCACGGTCTGCTGATGAACAGCGAGGTTTGGGTCTGTCTCACGGACGAACAGAGGTGCCTGCCCTTTGTGCTCGTTGAGCGTGGCTTTGACGTCTGGGTACGTTCTTCGCCCTTACTGTGGCTGGGAAAATAACTGACAAAAGTTTACTTTCAGTTCGGAAACAACCGTGGCAACAAGTACTCCAAGAAGTCCGTCCACTGTTCGCCCATGTCGCAAAGGTTTTGGAACTTCTCGATCGATGAGTTCGCCTTCCACGATATTCCCGACAGCATTAGCTACATTTTGGAGACCACGGGGCAGCCGTCCTTATCATACATCGGTTTCTCCCAGGGCACAGCCCAAGCTTTTGCTAGTCTGTCCATCCACCCGAAGCTCAACGACCAGGTCAACGTCTTTATCGCTCTTGCCCCAGCCATGTCCCCGGCCGGTCTATCGAACGGCATTGTCGACGCACTCGTCAAGGCATCACCGCAGGTGCTATACTTGCTTTTCGGAAGACGCTCTATTCTAAGTTCGGCAACTATGTGGCAATCCATCCTCTACCCACCCATCTTCTCGAAGCTCATCGACATGGGACTCAGCTTTCTCTTCAACTGGAAGACCCAGAACATCAGCACCTCGCAGAAGCTTGCCGCATACCCGCATCTTTACTCGTTCACAAGCACCAAGTCGGTCGTCCACTGGTTCCAGATTATCCGCACCAAGTCCTTCCAGATGTACGATGACGATGTCCAGCCCCCGCTCATGCTCTCCTCCAGCAGCAAGTACACCAAGGTCGCCAAGTATCCCACCCGCAACATCAAGACGCCCATCGTGCTGGTCTATGGGGGTATTGACTCCCTCGTAGACATCAAGGTCATGCTTCGCGAACTACCCACCCAGACGGTGGCCACCGAGATCCCGCACTACGAACATCTCGACTTCCTCTGGGCCCGTGACGTTGACGCCCAAGTTTTCCAGCACGTCTTTGATGCGCTCGAGAGTTTCACTGGAGCCGAACACACCAAGGAAGAATACGAACGCTACCGCAGCGCCCGACACGTCAGCCTGAGCGCCAGTGGCTCCTTGAATCGCTTCATTCCCGACAAGAACGGTGATAACACGGCTGCCGACAGTGACGTCAGCACTGCCGTGGCCGGGAGTGTCCGCGATGGCGAGGAGCAATTTGTTAACGCCGATGAGCGCCAGGAACGGCTGGACCAGGTCAACGAGCTACGGAGCATGAAATCCTTCTATAGCTCACCGGATACGAGTAGTAGCCCGAAGAAGCAACAGCTACTCCAAGCACCGCATCAGGCGCGCGAGAGTTCCATTACGACTCTTGTTGGCAGCCTCAACAGCACTTCTGGTTCCAAGCTCGGAACCAATATCCTTAAGAGACCAAAATCAATGCCAACGAGCCTCATGTATCCCGGGTCCTTGGATACGCGCTTTGAGAAAGACTCGAGAGCCGAGTCGCCGTCGGGCAGGAGTCCCGACTCCGAATATCCAGGTGCGTTACCTTCAATTACGCCGCCCAAGAGGAGGGGAACGGGCGCCAGCCAGATGATCTTGAACTCGCTCAGGGGTGGGAAGGGGATCAGTCTTGGTGCTAGTGAGTCTCCTTGATTCTACGTGCGAGCGTGCGAGCGTGTTTGTATATTTCTATGCTTTTGGTGGTTCTTCTTCTCCCCTTTTGGTTTAATACGGGTGTATGTTGATGCAAGTCGAGTTGGATTTTCTATACAAGAGCTGTATACTAATCGGGGAATTTCCTTACGACATATAGGCAGGGCAGTAGGTGGTGTTACTACCAGTGGTGCTGAAGTTCCACTTGCTGCGTTGGCCGGGAGCAGCTCGGATGAGACTGGGACGTTGAGGGAGTTGAGGAAGAGCCCGAATAAGAGGTAATACCCTAGGAGCCGGAGCCGGAGCCGGAGCGGCAGTGGATCGTGGAGTTTGTTTGGTGCAGGTGAGAATGGCTGCCGGGTAGCGTAGCGGTACGGTGATGATGAGGATGACGAGTATGAACAATAGCAGCGAGTAGAGCTGTATGGTATCCCCAGCCTTGCATGTTATCTGCCTCGTTGCTATGTCGTGTGTCTCCTCTCTTTGACTCCCGTCGTCTGCGTCCTCGGCACCGCTCGTTCCCGTGACATTTGTGGTTAGATAGACGAGTCACCGCCGTTAGCAGGTAAATACATGTGCAATACACTACTTTCAAAGTTCTCAACTTTGTTCTCGATACTAAGTTAATCACAAAACCACATTCCGATAATCACCGTACCGCCTCTTTACTCACCGAAGGTCCGAAATAACTTCCCCGAACTCACTCCGTCTTCTTCGCTCCCTTCACAACCTTGGGCCTATCCGGCCCAAACCACCCAAAAAAAAAAAAAAAAAAAAAAAAAAAAAAAAAAAAAAGGTCAGAAAAAGAAGACTCACAGTAACCCCCAAGTTCCCCCAAGTCATCGCATTCCACCCGCTTACATCCATCGTCCCCGTCCACCCTAAGCCCTCCGCCGTGATCATCATGTGTCCCAGATCCGCCACCAACAAAGCAATCAGATAGTTCTTGATTACCCTGAGTTCCGAAGAAGAGTACAGCACGCCTACCCCGACCAGGAAGGCGAGGAAGTACATGTTGCCTAGTTGCCGGGTGGTGGTACGGCTGGTGGTGGGATAGGCGATCAGATCCGCGGAGGAGGGGGGATGGGAGAGTTGTTCGTGGGTGAACCAATCGGGGGAGAGGATGGCGGGGAGGAAGCCGGATAGTCTGCGGAGGTGTTAGTTGTTGCCTGGAGTGTGGTGATGGCGATGAGGTTGATTTACAGTGAAAGGGGCTCGAATTTCGTGAAGACGAAGCGTGGGAAGGGGGGGAGTTGGGAGGCCATTTTTTTGGTGATTGTTGGTGATACTGCTGGTTGATGGTTGACGAGTGATGGTGAGTGAAGATGAACGATGCAATAAGCTACAGCTGGGCCACGCGAGGTCTGCTTTCTGGAAGTGAAGATGAAGATGAGGGAGGTATCGCGAAAAGTTTAAATGTAGTCCGACGCTTATTTACTTTCACCGTGTAGTGTTTCGCGGGTAACGAAACTGCCGTCGCCTCCCTTGCTGTCCATCAGGGTCCTCCTCTTTTTGATTGTTGTTCAGGGTAGGCAGCAATCAAGCGAGAAGACGAGTGGAACAGCTGCACTTGGCATTGCTTGGATCCAGGCGCCGAGATCATTCTTCCTTTTTGAATGGGAAGCCTACCAGGATATCTCATCCGCTTTTTAGGCGTTCTTCACTTCCATCGCGCTGAAATAAACGTCGTATCCATTGCACATATCGGAGTCCAACTTTCATCAATCCAGTGCCGTTGAAAAACGACCGAGGCTGGGACGCAGCGTCCGTTGAATTTCCGGTCGTCGAATTGGTCAGGGTGAGGGTTCAGTTCGACAATAACCGAAGGTATCTTAGCTCGCATTACATACCGCAAAGACTCGGGGCGTTGATTTTTAGGTTCCAGGGAAATCAAGCACAGTCTGCAAGTATACTGCAACATTCATGCCCGCCAGAAATTCCCCACCCTCCAGCGCCCTTGAAAGGACAGGGGGAAAAAGACAGGGCACTAGAAGAATCGAATTTACAGTGCTCTAGGGTGGCAACATATCCCCGGCTATTTTTTGCGGGCAAAAAATGTGCAGGTTCGGACATACATATGACAGCAACTACAGCGCCCTCAAAACACCTCTCATATGTATAGATTTGAGTAGACTTTTCCCAGTTAGCTGAAAATCAACGCCCCGAGTCTTTGCGGTATTGTAACCCCGTTGAGCAAAGCCTCGCAAAGTGTTTCTCTTCTTTTCAAACCTTTACGGCTTTTCGAGAGAGCCGACGAAGAGCAAGACAGTTTACAAGCAGTATTGCCTTAGTTACTGGCGCTTGTGGCGGTGCGCGCCGGTCAAACGGTTACTTCAATCGGATCGGTACGTCACCCGAGATGACTCTTATCGGCCAGCGACTCTAGCGCGATAAGAATGCCCCGCTGATGCCCGCCAGGGAACTTTACAGTTGACGTCTCATAGCTTCAAGCCCGTCAAGGCCGACATCAACATCAGCATCGAACGGTGACCCTACAACCTGCAAACAAAGTTCATAACTGAGGGGCGCCTCATTTACAATCACTCGCCGCTTCAAAAACTTTTTGCTTCTACTATTTACCGAAGCAGCCATCATTTCCCTCCCCCAAACGCCGTTAACGCTCACTCTTCCTCATCACATCCGACACTATGGCCAGCAACCAGGAAGACCTCCAACGGAGGCCCGTCTATCTATACGACATCGACACCGATATCCTGAACACGATCGCCCTCAAGTCAGATGCGGATATTACAGCCGAGCCAGTCGACGAAACCGCCAAGCAGGCAACCGATACCACAGCATCTGAGCCCACAGCATCGGGGTCTCAAGCCAGCTGTTCACTATGCAGCCTCAAGTTCGACAACGTCCAGGAACAACGGAGTCACTTGAAGACCGATTTTCACCATTACAACCTAAAACAGAAACTTAACGGCCTTTCACCAGTAACCGAGGCTAAGTTCGAGGAGCTCGTCAACAATCTCGACGAAAGCATTTCAGGTTCCGACTTATCAGACAGCGAGGATGAAGAAGAGGGGCAGGACAAGGATACGAATATGCTATCTGCCCTCTTGAAGAAGCAGGCCAACATTGTAGGAAAGATGGCAAAGGAGGGTGGCGATGATGGTGAGAATGACGGGGGCAAAGTGAAACTGTCAAACGGATCGCAACCATTGCTCTGGTTCAGCTCCCCGAAGTTGCCAGAGAACTCTTATTATGGTGTCTACAAAGCCATGTTCACCCAAGAAGAGCTGAAGAAGGAGGACGGTATTGTGGATGCTATCAAGTCCAGGCAACTGGCACCCATCACCATGGGCAAACCGCCAAAGGATGCCAACGACATCCCACCAAATTACACCGGCAAGCACATCTTCATGTGCATGATTGGCGGCGGACATTTTGCCGCCATGGTTGTCTCGCTGAACCCACGAAAGACCAAGCATGGAACTACTGGGCCTCTTAACAAAGAAGCCGTCGTCCTGGTGCACAAGACCTTCCATAGATACACCACTCGTCGCAAGCAGGGTGGCTCCCAATCCGCCAACGACAACGCCAAAGGCGCCGCCCATTCAGCCGGTGCCAACCTCCGGCGATATAACGAGCAAGCTCTCGTCGAGGATGTTCGTGGACTGCTGGCCGAATGGAAGGGACTCATCGACACATCCGATCTACTCTTCATCCGCGCCACCGGCTTAACCAACAGGAGGACATTGTTCGGCCCCTACGACGGACAGGTCTTACGGGCGAATGACCCCCGCATCCGTGGTTTCCCGTTCATGACCCGGAGAGCTACCCAGAACGAGCTCATGCGCGCCTTTATCGAGCTTACCAGGCTGAAAGTGCGACAGATCGTCCCCGAGGCAGCCGCTCCGGCTGCCGAGTCATCCAAGAGACCGAAGAGCCCTAAGCCGGCTGCGGCTTCGAAACCGAAGCTGTCAGAGGAAGACGAGACACTTCTCTTGCACACCCAACAGATCCAAGCCCTGGTCAAGCGCTCCAAGGTGCCCGCCCTTCTATCCTACATCAGCACAAATGACATCTCCCTCAAGGAATTCCGCTTCTTCCCAGCAGACCATCACACCCCTACTCCCCTTCACCTGGCCGCATCCCAAAACTCGGCGCCGCTCGTCACCAACCTCCTCACCCGCGCCGGTGCAGACCCTACCATCCCTAACGGCGACGGTAGAACCGCCTTCGAGCTTGCCGGCGACCGTGCCACCCGCGACGCCTTCCGCGTCGCCCGCTCGGAGCTCGGTGAGGAAGCATGGGATTGGGAGGCCGCCAAGGTTCCCGTTGCGCTATCTCGGGATGAGGCGCTGAAGAGGACGGAGAGGGAAAAGAATGAAGCGAAGGAGAAGGAGGACCAGAGGAGGAAGGCTGAGGAGGAGAGGCTGAAGAAGGAAGGGCCAAAGGTTGATGCGACGAAGAGTAGTGGGAAGAAGGCTGGTGGAAGTGTGTTGGCGGCTGCGATGAAGTTGACGCCGCAGGAACGGAGGGAGGAAGAGGCGAAGGGGTTGACGCCGGAGATGAAAATGAGGTTGGAAAGGGAGAGGAGGGCGAGGGCGGCGGAGGAGAGGATTAGGCGGTTGCAGGGTGGGCAGTGAGTCTAGGATGGGAAGTTGGGGTGGCTGGGAGATGGGAAACAGAGGAGGGGAAGTGGCGTGGGCACTTAGCGATTGTACTTGGGGTATACCAATTTGGGAGTTGGAGAAATGGTTTCAAATCATGAATTCTATTGAGCTAAAAGGCTGCCTCATCCACGAGTTTTACATCGCGCCTTGTTCTACGTTTGTGGATAACTTCGCAAGTTCAATACACCCTGGGGACTTGCCTTCTAGAATCACGAGCAAACGCTCACTGAAAGGAAGCCAAGCTAATAAAGAAACCATCATCTGACGGTATATGGAGAAGCGCTTGGGGATCCTACGTGGACAGCCACGTGTAACATGCTTGAGAAAGATTTTGAACCAAGTTTACAGATGGATAGCCCAAGTTTAAGGTGGCTGGAATTGACCATTTACGTCCAACATCATCGACGATTTGCGGTCAACTAACAAGCAGTCTCTTATGGGCAATTACTCAGGCCTGAGCCAAGACCAGGTGAGCAAGCCTTGCTACTTTGGGCAAGCTGAATGTTGGCCTACATATAAGATGGGTTCCCAAACGGGAAGAGCCTAGGGGCAAGAAGTAGAACTTTGAAATGGATGTCGGTCACTATCGAGTGAAATATGGACATCAAGTCTACATTTCCCTGATAAATGTCTGCTTACCAAGATAAAAGGCTCAAGCTGAATACTAGATCGGAGGCTTTCAGGCGTGAACCTACTTTTTAAGCCACACATTCCTGTCATGGTTTTCTTGTTTAGAAATATGCCGAGATAAGAACACATGAGCAAGTCGAGGGTAGGTTTCATCCGTTGGAACGTCTGCTCTGTTGACATCGGACTTGTGATCGCCGAGATCTCAAGAAAAGCCCCTCATGTCCAGATACTTGGAAGATATCTTTCCCATTGCCGATAGATATAGTTGCAGTGTATAGTATCAGGTACTCGCTGTTCTTGCATCTGCTTTAGTCCTTACCCATCCTCTTTTTCAAGGCATTGCTCATGCATCGCAATGACTAGTATCATATTTTCAGGTGTCACCTAGTTCAAGCCATTGAACTCCGAATTTCTTCTAGGTGTACTCAAGCGGATACCATCAAGTTGTGGACAACTCCCTCTCGTGATACTGAGTCGCACTTCTTGAGTGATTGTTGACCAATTTTCAACACCTAGCGATAACTGATGAAGTATCAAGAGCCGGAAATTCGCCTTCGGTCGGATTCAAGATTCGAGGCTCCTCTTGCTCGTATCATCCCATTCACCCACACCCTTTCATCACGCCGTCGCAAACGGTTGGTGATGGCTCACCGGCTACATTCTCGTTCCACGACTATATAAAACTAGTTCCTCGAAATTTGAAGTTCTGCCAATTCCTCTCTCCTTTAACCCAACTCGAGAACTATAGGCTACTCACGCTCACCCAGTCCACCGACTTCTACCATACGCCTTCAACTAAGAATCACCAGCCAGCCCATCAACCACGCCAGGATGTGTCTCGAGAAGCACAAACTCTACACCGTCTGCGGCCACCAATCCTCCGGCATCCGGCCCTGCCCTCGCCAGCGTCAATTGCCGGACGATCCTGAGGTACAGGCATCACGTTCGATCCCTAGCGGCAGCGACAGTGGCGGCACCCTAGCCTCCAAGATCGGTTTCTGCCCACGCCTCACCAGCTCACAACCCCCCGAACCCAACCACCCTCCTGCCGCCCACCACATCCCTACTTCACCGAAACCCGCTTCGGCTTCTGCTGCCGTTGCCAAGCCTACTACCGCAGCTCCGGCTTTGCCTCCTCCGAGTCCGACACTCGCGGCGACCAGGTCATTCTCAAGTACTAGAAGTACAAGAACGTCCGTGGTTGGAACGAGCCGGTGGATGCGGAGTGTGTGCCTGGGAAAATTATTTTTGATGGCGGGACGGAGTACGTGGAGGACCCGAGGCTGTCAAGAGGGGAAATTATCATGCTGGGAAGATTGGTGCCGTTTTGCGGGAAGGATGTGGGAGGGGGGATTCAGAAGTTGGAGGATATTAGGTGGAAGACGATTATGTGGGCTAAGGAGGGGAGGAAGAGGAGGGAGTGGCGGGGGGAGTTTGAAGAGAGGGAGAAGGAGTGGGAGAAGGAAGAGCGGAGAGAAGAAGAGGATGAGCGGAGGGATGTGCAGTCTGGGACTGGTCCTCAGCGTGATGCCGCTACGCAGGCCGATAAGGTTAAACCAGTTACCAACAGGGCACTGATCTCGTCGTATCATAACGTCCTGACAAGGCTCGCTGTCTCTACTTCCGAGCGGCAGTCTAGCTTTTCTCCTAACCACAGCCAGGACACCAACCTCACCCATTTGGTTGTAGGAGAACAAGACAGCGACGAACACGAACGGCTCATCAACGGATACACCGTCGTCGAACAGAATGACACCACCAACATAACCGACGACCTGCAGCTCGAGTCTTCCGCCTCCAGCATTGAAGACCTATATAGCTACGACTACCACCAGTTCTCGGAGATCCTTGAGGAGAGATCCTCTCAGTACACCAAGTCCCGGCCGTCCAAGGAGCTGGCATCCAAGCCATCTTCCGGCTCAACTTCCGGAGTCATTGCCCCTAACCAATCTCCGGTCCTGAGGAAAAAGACTGGCTTTTCCCCGGAGGGACAATCAACCACGAATTTCAGCAGGCCTTTGACGGGGTCCATACGCCTGACGAAGAGTAATTTAGCCCGTCTCCATGAGACACAGGAGCCAAAGGAAGAAGACAAAACGCCGGGTACATCCGCTCAAGGTTCGATCGCTAACGCAAGCATCGGCGCTACCATCCGGCCGCTGAACACCGCTACGCCGTTCTCCGTGACTGCTGTCGTTAACAGCACCAATAGCTTGGGATACCCTACCCCCCCAACCCCACCGAATCCACAGCCCATCCACCACCCCTCTCGCCGAGAACGGTCTACAAACTCACAAGCTACCCCTAGTATTGCTCCAGTCCAGTCTTCTTCCAGCGAGGCTCCCAACAATGCTCCCCCTATTACGGACGCCGCGCACTCAATCCAATCATGGGAAAACTTCACCATCTCGACCCCTTCGCAGTCCATCCACTCATTCTGGAGAGAGCCATCTCAAGTAACCGAAGCAGGCGGAAGTACGAACAGCGTCACCCTCAATCTCAACCAGCTCGTGCTCACCACCAGCCCGAGCCCGAATACCTCTGGTCGAAGCACACCCCGCCTTAGACGCACACCACGCATTTAAGGCACGTCTCGTCTTCAAGCTTTGAATGAGGACATCTACCTCAGACCGGAGCAAGCTGATAACGATGACGAAAGCCGTTCTGTCTCTGGTTCTGGGGCGTTGGTCTTTGGGGAGTTGTCTGCGGGGATTGTTGCGAGGGAGAAGGGAAAGGAGAAGGAGGGAGAAAAAGGGAAGGACGAAAGGGTTGGTGAGGTAGGGAAGGTGGAGCGAACTAGTTAGGTAAGGTAGGGAAGGTGCCACCGATATTGGAGGGGAGGGGACGCGAGGGAAGGGACGACATCTTGAGAAATGAAAAGGACGGGAAGGAGGGCACTGGTTAGTTGAGTGGCCACAAACGCGATCTTTTTCGATGTAGGCAGATTCATGTCACCGTCCAGTCGGTTTTTTGAGATATATGCAATCCTAGGGGGCTTAAACAACCCTACCAGACGGGACCGTACTGTAGTTGCCTGCATGAAACCATGAGGCGTCGTGATGAGAGTTCTAGAAGTCTGAATCCAGAGTGCCAGAGCAAATACGGACGTAAGAGAACGGATATGGACGATAGTTAACTCGCCGTACCTTACCAGCATAAGATACAAAACTTTTATCATGTAGGTATACTAGAAGGCTCCTTACCCAACCAACCAGAAACATCACAACCAATATGTGTGTCCGATTGGATCACCGCATCCTCCTTGCATCGTCTTGGCTTGGTGGGTTCTAGAAGATGGAGGTCTGTTGAAGCTGGTGATTAGCCCGTTAGGTAAGCTGCTTGCTTCTTCAGAGGTTTCTTTTTTGTTTCCAATCCAATCAGTTTCTAGCCTATCGGTCACCGGTGAAGGATGCAACCGTTAGGAGCCACTGAGCCTCCCGGCCTCAGGGAGCTTCTCAGCTTGTTTTTGGTTGCCTTCATGTTACTGATTGGACATCGTAAATGCAGTGAGAAAGCAAGTAAAGCTGCTGGTAAGAATTGTCTGAGAAGAAGTGTGAAATCTTGAGTCGAGATGTCAGCAAGCTTGCCGTGACTATGCATGTTTGGTGATCTGGACTCGAGTGATGCGAATTCATGATGTGCGTATCCTTTGTTTGCACCGCTTACCCCTATTTTCACTGCAAATTCAGATCATCATTGTTGACCTGTGTAAACTCCACGACCGCAATCCCAAAGATCCATCTGGATATTTGAGGAATCCACAGACAAGTTTATAGTACTTACTAGGTTTAGTATCCAGTACCTCCAGTGACTTTGGAAAGCATCTCCGCTATGGAAAGCAGCATGACGACGATCAAGTCTCCAAAAGAAACAAGGAAGCAAGCAAGTCAACTAACTGACCGAGTCCCCTCTTTCCCTTTTGCTCTTTGTTTTCGATCCACAGGACCCCTATCCAGTATCCAGTTTCTCCGCCTTACCTGCTTTTCCTGTTGTCTTTCGCTTCTCGCAGACTTTCACCACTAATGGAGAAAAGCACATGTGAAAATCAAGGAAATGTACGCTGGGACACACAATTGACACACACAACCCAGCTATCACCTGCAAAGTGTCGTCGTCTTAACGGGGTATCCGATATTCTTTTCTCCACTTAATCGATGCCGGAACCGAAAAGGGCGTTCCCAGTTCCCACTCTATACGGGCTTTTTGCTCGGCCCTCGGGGCAACGGAGGCCTCTATGTAAAACGCATTACTCGCGAACGACAAAAGCATACTCTGCCACTCTCCTGCTCTGCCACTCTGCTATTGGACGTTACTCCGCCGTTACTCGTCGTCACTCTGCCACCGCTGCCACCGCCGCACACCCGACGGCCGACACCGACATCCTCCTCAAGCCCGGTTCGAACTAAACGAAGCGATTGGAATCCGAAGGATCTGCACTGCATAGATAAGGAAGGGAGCGGCATTTAATGTCAATGCCTCTAATGGGATGGGGTAATAGAAAGAAGAGGATCGTTCAGGTCGGTGTACAAATGTACATAGTACTGTACCGCTCGTGCGAAATACCATGAAACCGACGCGAGGTCGATGGATTGTGGCAACTGCCATTTGATAAACCAGTACCATTCTGGGCCTAGAGGTGCACTGCCGAAGAGGCTCGCCTTTCCCCCCAAAATCTTTAGAGCTGACGGGAGAGGACGGATGGCTATTTTGCAATGTGAATGTGGTGAAGCTGTCTGTAATAGCTGGGTGATAATGTCTAAATGCCCGCTGAACAGCAGGATGCAGACGCAACTGGTCAACACATACTCCCTTCGGGAGATAACTCAAAGTGTCTCGGCGGAGGTTTTCATCACTGTTCCTCTTTTAACGGCCAGTCCTCCGGAAAACTCGGGTAGACATTGAGATTGTATAAGCCGGACGGAGGGTACTACCCTCGGCTCCGTCGATGTTCGCCGCCAGATTCGGCGTCTGATTTTTCACGGTCGGCATGACAGCCGACACACGGGAATCTGCCCGGCTCCGCGAAGAGACGAAGGTCCAGATCTGGTGAGGGACTATGTATAGGGAAGCTGTCAGCGATAAAGATAGAAGACACTAGTTTGAGGTGGAGAATATCTGAAACAAAGGCCCTTTCAGACGACTCGTTTGGAGATCTGCCGTTCATGCCCAGATCGCTAAGAAGACTTGTGGAGTTGACTCGAGAGTCTAGGCGGTTTGAGAAAAGTTGATTTGTTCTTGTAGCGGCCGTCTCGAGATGGCGGGGAAGAAGAGCTTCCGGTATCAGAAGGGTTGGGATGACGGGCTGGGCAGATAGTGATTCAGTAAGAAAAACGAGATGAAAGGTAAAGGTTGTGATGTGTGATGGACGCAAGACCCCCACCAAGTGTCCCAGAACGGCCGAAAACCCGTGAAGTCGACGGAGCTGTCTGGTTCTGAGTGAGTATAGACTGATGAAATTCCAAATCTGGTGATGTCATCCGAGGGAGAGCAGGAAAGCAAGGGCTTGATGGTTACCGACAGAACGGAAAACAAATCCGCAGGAAGCTAAATGCCACGAGACTCCCAGTAGACCAAAAGCTTATCGGTGCAAACATGTACGGATGTGATGAGCGAAGCCATGGACAGATCTGAAACAGCCCAAAAGCTCAGCCACCATCTGCCGAAGAGAAGGTTGAGTTTGGGGGTCTGAGAGTCGACCATTTTGAGGATGGTGTTGAAGTTCTAGTCCTTCTCAGGAAACGTGCAGAATCAAAAATGTCGGTTTTCTGGGATGAACATGGGGTGCACGAGGGTTCCAGGGCCAGGGGGTTTTGCCCGTCTTGGGTTGCTGTGTGAAGATGCGTAGCTCAGGAGAAGCGACCATTGCCAAGAGCCCGAGATGAAAGATGGAGGGGTGATGAGTTGCATGGAGTCTCGCCGTCAACAAGCCTTTTTCTCGTATCCAGAGAAACTAAAAACCATCCAGAGTGCCGGGAGCCGTGTTTGAATAATTAAGGACCCGGAAAGCTTGCCGTTGTTTCTGGAATGAGGCTCAAAAGGATGAACAGGATGCTAACGGGTGTGGGGAGTGTCAGATCTGAAAATCAACGAGTGGAGAGAAGCTCAGGGCATTATGCAAGAGGCAATTGTACCTGTCGATCAGTGCTTGAGACCCGCTGAAGGGTCGCTGATTACGGATCCTTGGCCCTAAAGCTGGAGCGATCAGCAAGTTGCCCGCATGGCTGTTAGTGTTAGTGCAGTGTCGCGTCTTGATGTCAACCTCATCGCAGGTTTTGACTGTGAATAACATCATGTCTCGACAACTTGGAATGACCGAGAGACAGATGCCCAAGTTAATCAATCCCGTGCTGAGATATGGAAGCAGTCGGTGTCTTTGCCTTTAGCCGCATGCTAAAAATGGCAAAAATGTCGATAGGTCGCACCGCGTGAACTGTATTGATGACAATTGATTAACGACAGCTGCTGAGTGTGGAGCAGGCTCATCAACAGCCATTCTCGCCGGCGTCGCTTTGGCGCTGCAGGTGAGACGACGAGACGTTGACAGAAGAATATTCTCCGAGTTGGAGAGACAGAAGAGTGATGGAAAGCGGGCGACTCGCCGTCAAGACACATGTTTCGGGAAATTGCAGTCCTTCCGTCGAGGTCACACGTCATTCAGGGCCAAAGTGACGGTCGCCGTCCGATCCGGAAGCGCACAGCATGGGGAGCTCAGCAGGTCAAGAAGTACAGAACCGCTCATTAGCCTCTTAGCAAATCCGGGGAGACTAGAAGCCGCTTGTTGTTAATATCCTATCTGAGCTGCATGTGGAATGACTGTCGCTCGGACGTCATCCGTGCGCTGTGCAATGTTACGCTCCAATATTGGCGGTGGGTTCAAACCGAGTTCTTTGTTGAACAACAATCATCGAAACATCCACCTTCTCGCTCAGCTCGTCATTTCCACTTCTTCAAAAAGGTCGGCGTAGAATCTTACCTCATAAACGAAGGAAAAAGGCCGTCGAAATCCAGAATCGAAGCGCCCGGGATGACGCTGTTTGAAGCCGCCGAATAGCGTGGGCGCTTGGCCTTGGTGCTTGACCATTGGCTACAGAGCAACACTTCTCCTGGGCGCCATTGCTGCCAGTCAGGGGAGCCGATGGGAAAGTCTTAGTGAAAGTTAGTTTCATGTTTCAGCACCACCAAGCCACAATCGGGTTCCATTCGGTCGGTTGTAATCCGACATCTCGCCCCCTCTGCAAGATGTTTTCCGAACAGGATAGACGTTCGCCAGAGCTGGACCAGGGAGGAGATTGTTGGCCGGTCACTCGGACCATCTGAAATGACGAGGTCGCCCTCAGCATGGTAGAGTCCATTGGTAGTGAAAAGACTATCAGAACCCAAGAAGTTCAAAGCGGCCACTATAGAAAACGCGGGCAGGGTCGGATGCTGGATTAGGGAATATCAACCGTTGCTGGTGATTAATTCGGCAAAAGAGCTTGGGTCCAAGGCGGGGTTGCTGTCACCAAGAGGAAGCGAAGTCAACCGGGGATGGAGAGTGCTGCCGAGATGGGAATAGTGGCGAGGTGGACCGCTGTTTAGTCGCTTGCTCTTCACTCAGAACATCCGAATCCTGGGGAGACAAGCATAGGGATTCCTCCACCTTTTCTCTTCTGGGCCGAAAGAAGTCCGTGAAGTGGAAATCGTCCTGATCGAGAGGCAATCGGGGAGGACATCGTCGATTGGGTATGGTGGCATTGTGGCCCCCTCCACCCTTCATTCTGCCAGTACCTGCAGTAGCGTATGCGGCGTGGCTGAGCAGGTGTTTTCGTTTCAAGATCCAATGCGTCCTCGCTTCAGGTGTACCATCTTGGAGATGGCTCAAGCAGTTGGCTGTCGTGATGGTATGGTGCTCATGGTGATGACCTACATACTGGGACGCTGGGACACAGATGTTAATATCAAATCTGACCAAGATGTTAAAAACGGCCAAGGGTGAGATTGGGCCATGCTGGTCTCTGGCACAGAGGGGAAACAAGCCAAGAACCGCTTGAGATGAGAATGATATCAGAATTATTCACAACAGGGCGGTCTGATACTACTCGACCGGCGAGACACTGAAGGAAAAGTCTGTCAAAGTCGCAGATGTCAAGTGCTGACCTTGTTCTGGTTGAGGTAGCCATCTTGAAGTTGTCTCTTCCTTCCTGTTTTTGGAGTTTGTAAGGTAATTCCTTCTCGCCAATGGGGCATTTTGGACCAAAAGACAAAAACAGACATGGAAAGAGCAGCGCGCTAACAAGCGATTGGACATGTGGACGGAGGGCGACTGCAACCGTGCAAACCCCTAGCCTAAGCCAAAATAGGACTAACCAGGAGTGGTCTAACAGATGGAGAACCCCTGTTGGTACCCACCAGAGACAAGATCGGACTGAGGAAGGGACCATCTGACCAACCAGAATAGCCCTTTTTCTTAGCAAGAGACCCCACCGGACAATGCTTCGACAATGGACGACGGAGCCGCGCGACAGCATGCACACCTTGCAAGCCATTGCGGACCCTGGCAAACCATGAGCTGCAACACCATGGCAACAACGTCTTCCGAACCACTCGTCGACTTCTCTTCTCTTTTTGCAACTGACCTCACAACCGCTCAACACTGAACCATTCGACTGCCGACGTCCGCCATGGCGCCGCAAGTCGTATCGCCCGCAGGCAAAATGTTGCCCTCTTTGTTTGGTCTTCTTCAAACCATACCCTTGTTGGCAGTTTGATCTTTTTTTCTGGCAGCCACCTGTGACTGGTGGTTCTCGTAGCCCATCCCAGAGTATGAGCATGGGATATCAATATGACTTCTCGAAATGGTTACACTCTCCTTGAGAGAGAGCCCGAAAGTAACGGAAAAGTCTAGCCCCCCCGTCCTGTTGGCGATGACCTGCCAATGCTTCCGTTAACCCATCCAAGTGTTTCGAGTTGCTATATGAGAGCAAGGCTTCCCTCTCTTCGTCAGACCATCTCTCTTGGTTGTATTCCACAAGATCTTTTTTTCCATCATCTTGTTTGTTTCCTCTCTTGACTCTCTTGGTATCACTCTTCAGCCCTTCTCAGGAGTCAAAGCCATTCGCTTCTTTGCTCCATCTTCTCTCTTGTTGTTATTGTTTGTGTTCGCCTTGACAGGTTATCACCACCATTCGTTGATTGAATCACGTACCACACTGCCTATACCAGGTTAACAACAAGAACTCCGACTCCGGCGCAAACCAGTGCGCCCATACACATAGGACAACTGTTCCCCTTTGCCGAATCATATCTTTTTTTCTCAGATTTAGAAAGTCGTCACCATGAAGTATTCCGCTTCTCTCTTGGCCTTCGCTGCTAGCGCGGCCGCCACTGTAAGTCTATATATCCAACCATGTCTTCAACAGCCCAAAACTAACACATACTTCTTCATAGTTCCCCTTCCACAACGCCCCGGCATTCACTTGCCCTCAGAACACCGATAACAAGTGTACCGACCAGCAAAAGATTGGCTTCGCTTTCGATGATCTCTCCACTGGTCCCTTTTCTCAGTACAAGGACTTCAACTTCAACGGCTGGACCTCAGGCGCTGGCTTTGGTGGTCGCTTTGGAAAGCGTACTAACAGGGGTATCAGCGGTGTCTGCGGCTCTGACAAGAGCAAGGCCCCTTCCTTCGGTGCCGGCGACAAATTCTCGCTGGGCTCTATCCACGTTACGCCCGAGTTCGACTGCGATCTCGAGTTCCACTATGATATGCCGGATGGATCTACTTGCAAGCATCGCAATCAGTGCACAAAGGGCGGTACCAACGTCGTGAACAAGCAGTGCGGTGGTGCTACCAACGTCACCATCATCTACCCTCCTCAGCCCGAGAAGCCCAAGCCTAGCTGCAGTGTCATCATCAGCACCATCTCTTTTGACTGCAGCACCAAGCAGAGCACTGTCCCTCCCAAGACCAAGACCACCAAGACCAAGACTACCAAGGGCGCCTCTACCACCTCTGCCGCCGCCACCTCCAGCGTCCCCAGCGTCCCCGCTGAGACTACTAGCACTTCTGCTGCTCCCGTCGCTTCTTCCAGCGCTCCTGCTGAGAGCGCTCCTGGAAGCCAGACCAGCACCGCTCCCGCCGAGATCACCAGCGCTCCTGCTGAGAGCGTCCCTGTTGAGTCCAGCCCTGCCGAGTCCAGCGCCAGCTCTGCTCCTGCTGAGAGCGCCCCCGCCGAGAGTGCTCCCGTTGAGAGCGCTCCCGCGGAGAGTGTTCCTATCCTGACCACCAGCGCTCCCATCAGCGAGGTTGTGTCTGCTCCTCCCGTTACCAGCACCATTGTCACCAGCTTCGACAGCACCTCGACCATCTTCGTCACTGAGATCCAGACCATCACCAGCTGCGCTCCTACTGTGACCAACTGCCCTGCCAACCACGTCACCACCACTGTGGTCACCATTGCCACCTCCACCACCGTCTGCCCTGTCACCGAGACTCACACTACTGTGATCTCGGCCACCTCTTCTGCTGCCCCCATCGCCAGCTCTGAGGGTCCCAGTGAGATTGTTATCTCCACCTCCATCGGTGATATCATCTCTGCTCCCGCCGGCTCCACCTCTTCCGCCGCTGCTGTTGAGTCGTCTGCTGTCGCCTCTTCTGCTGTCGCCTCTTCCGCTGTCGTCTCTTCCGCCGTTGAGAGCAGCACCGGTGTCGTTGTTCCCACCTCCGCCGGCAGCGTCGCTAGCTCTTCTGCTGCCGCCGTCGACACCACTTCCAGCGCTGCTCCTGTCTCTACCGCCCCGGTTGAGCCCCTTCCTTGCCCTGGTGTCGTCCCTTCGTGCTTGAACACCTTCCTGTTCGAGACTGGCTGCACTGACAACTCCGATGCTGCCTGCTACTGCCCCAACGCCCTCTTCGTCAAGAACGTCTACGAGTGCATCTATGCCCATGGCAAGTCTGAGTCGATCATCTCTGAGGCCATCACCTTCTTCCAGGGTATCTGCGCTCCCTATGTCAACACCAACCCCGGCATCGCTACTGGCATTCCCACCTACGTCACTAGCACTGCTGCCCCTACCTCTGTTGCTCCCGTCTTCACTACCATCACTGTTAATATTACCACCGTTGTTCCCTGCACCGATGAGGCCGGCTCGACCATTGCCAGCTCCAGCACCACCGTCATCGTCGACACTACCATGACCGTGCCCCAGATTCACTTCACGAGCACTACTGATGATGTTGCCATCGTCCCTGCTCCCACCGGCGTCCCTCTCGTCACCGAGACCGAGGCGGTCCCTGTCGTTTCTGCTACCGCCACCAAGACTGGTGCCGTCGGCGTCAGCACCAGCGCCGCTGCTCCCGTCAACAGCGCTCCTGCCGTCACCAGCGCCCCCGCTATTCCCATCGGCACTGCCGTCGGCACTGGCGGCCTTGTCCGTCCCTCTTCGAGCGTCATCAGCCCTCCCATTGTCACTGCCGGCAGCGGCCGTGTCAACGCTGGTCTCGGCCTTGCCGTTGCCGTCGTCCTCGGTGCTCTTGCTCTCTAAGCTCTCTTAGGCTTGGGCTTGGGCTTGGAATGAAAAGCGTGTACAATATCAACATATAAAACGAAAGACAGACAAAAAAACAACATCAACAGCGGTATCATTCTTACGATCCTTAACGAAGAAGAGCATCAATCACATGTATGCATTTGGCCATCGGGGTGTTTGGGGCGGGCGAGTGGATTTACAACCACTGGTCTCCTTGGGTATTTCAAAGCCGGGTTTCATTTCTTTGTCTTGTTTGGAAGAGCAAAAGGTTTTTTTTTGGATTTTGGTGATGATGATATAAAGTATCGTACATAAGCATACCCCTGGTGGATATAACCTGTCATTCCACCCGGCATCATCCATTGTAGGTTAATAGTTAATTTGAGTTATATGGCTAGGCCATTTCCGATTTGTTACTGTTCGGTTCCTCCTGTTCAAATTGTGATTCGGTGTTTGATTTCTTTGAATATCTCTTGCCGTTCGCACTCGTGAATCTAGAGCATACTTAATACCCTTGTCCGTGCTGATGTTCACGCTTTCTCCATGACTATCTACAGATCTGCATTTATTTCTGTAAATCTCCTCTCAATGAAGCCTTACTTACCCAGACCCGTTTATTCTGCTCAACTTACATGCCTTCGCCCATCCCATCGCCCATCCCATCATCCATCCCATCATGACCCTTCGTCACAACTCGTCATGATGACCATGATCAACAAAAACATGAGCAACAACAACGACAACAACAACAATTCCGTTTTTATTTTGTTTCTGTTTTCTTTCTTCCCAACAAACCACGCCTATCTTCTTGGCTCCACTCCTCCCAGGACTTAGCCGACTCAATTGCCGTCACGTATCATGAAGAATCCCTCCCACATCACCTCCCTCAAACTCAAACAAGCACCGATCGGCCGAAGGTCGACGACGGCTTTTACGTAAAACCTGCTTCCAACCTTTTTTCTTATCTGTTAACCTTTCACAGGCAACAGCCAATACTCGCACCCCATTACCCTACCCAAAATGATTCCCATCTCATCACCACCATTCCATCACCATCCCATGATCCAGTTCATCACCCAGCATAACCACTCCTGCAGATCTAAACCGTCCACTTTCGCTCAAGTATTCGTGAGCTTTCATGACTGAGGAGATTGCCGGTCACTTCATGGTCGATTTCGAAGATCTGACGAGTAGTGTCCGTTTCTGGATAGCCACCGCAGATTTCCCATGTCAAAACCTCCATGTCGAGTCGTGTAGTCCCATCCGTCCATCCGTCCATCCGGACGTTTTTGGCGGCAGCGGTCATGGCGGTCGGTCATAGTCCCCCCTTTCGGTCCCTTAGTAGGCATCGTCACTGCTTCTGTACTGGTGAGATGAAGTATACCCCATCCCCCTCGGCGATGCCGATCCCTATATCAGTTTTCGGGGTTTACCGTACTGGGAGAGGGGGGTTCTTACGAGCTGTTCGCGAACGGTCTTTTGATAGCTTGGTATTTGGTGACCTGTACTTAGAGCTCTCGACTTCTTTTAATATTTGAATAGACCCACGTTTCGCTTTTGGGGCATTTGGTAGCCATTTGACCAGTAGTTTACAGTCTTTTGACCATCTGGATATCTCAAACGTTCAGAAATCCAGACGTTTCGTAGGGCGGGACAATCAATTAATACTAAATTGGCAACCGAAACCAGTTAAACATCGGGGGTTCTCGAAGTATCTAAGTACAGATCGTAAGACCCCCCTCCTCCCAGTACAGTATCTGGCGGAGGCTGAGTCGAGGTTGGGCTCCAGTACCGTGGTCCGCAGTAGCAGTGGGAAGTCGCGACGGCGAGGAGAAGAGTAAGTAGAGGTAGTTACTTGTGAGCACCTTCCCAGGTAGTGATGCTTGAAAACTAGTATGGTGCATCGCCCTCGCGAACCCAGAGCATGAGAGCGACGGGAGAGGAGTTCAGTGGAAGTAAACTAAGGCAGTGACGTCACTGTTTTTTTCCTCCCCCTACTAGTATATTTGCTTTGTCATGGCACGAGCCGTCCTTGCACTTTCTTTGTCTTTCGGGTAAACATCATCATAATATGATTTTTTTGAGCACTAGAACAATCTTGGATAGAAGAATTTTTGTTGATTCTGCGGTCGAAACGTTTGAAACAAGTGGAAATGTTCAATAGGAATAAGACGTGGTGTAAGTTCACAGTGAGGATGGTATTTATGGTGGAGAGCGGGTGGATCGGTGAACTTGGGTGTTGGTCGTGACTCGAGTCGCTTCACTTCTGTGAAGACACCAAAGTACTCACAGAACCGATTGCACCGATTGTAAATCAGATGGTAACCACGTTGAATGATTTGAAGAATTTTGCTTCGTGGTCGTGAGAATAGCGTACCGCAGGATTCTCAGATCGACAATCTCGATGTTGTTTCACGATGCATGTTGCCACGGTGGAGTGCCTACAAGAAACAGACAGTCCGCGGTAGTCATAGACCTTTATTTCGTAAGACTAACGGCCTTTCAAACACCACATGGGTTGTTGGTCGAGATCGTAAAAGAGTTGACCAGTAACAGATCAGGGACACGCAAGGAAAGATCGGACTTGACTTGCTCAGCTTCACAGTGTTGGGTTATAGATTAACAGTCCATTTTTTAGTCCGGTTGGGGTGAAATCTTTCATGTTTCAAATACCGAAATGAGGACCTGCAGGTGCCTATAGGTAATAATTGTGGGCTGGTAGTTGTACGAGAATCATAATACTTACATACAAACCCTTCATTTATAGGATTGGCCTCTGCCGTGTTTTGGCCTCTGCCGTGTTTTGGCCTCTGCCGTGGGTAAGGTGTATCGCGGTGAGTCTTATTGTTTGCCAAATGTGTAGACCTTCATCGTGTCACGGAGTAAGATAACTGTATACTTTGAAGAAGATAACATGCTGACAATGGTCACCGTGGAAGATCCGGCTAGTGCTGAACTGTGAAGTGAAGTTCTGGAACCATGGGCAACGTACGAGAATGGCGAACAAGTAATGTGTAGCATGAATGATCTTCGTGGACTGCTACATAGAAGGTTAGTGAATGTTTGCGGTAGGAAACTCTGATACATAGAACAAGTTAGCTCGCACGCCATGACCGGTGAACCGTTGGCGGTGATCCGAAGATTCCGGGTCATCCCGGGTCCGGAGATGGTTCATGCGGTGGTTGTGTGTGTGGGGGATGTAGAGGATCGGTAAGCCAACATCTTGACTAGATCTATCCGAAGATCAAGCCAGTGCTGGGTGTAACATGGCGGGATTGAAATTGGGTAGGAGGTTGTCGATGCATGCCTTATCGATGATAGGTCGCTGCAATGTTCCTATAGTTCACCGTGTGCCAAGCAAAGAAGGCCCGTCCCGGCACCCCGGATCTGGGGATGCTGGGGGGGAGCGGGAAAGGGGACGGGGGCCACTGTACCGGACACCCCACAGTACGGATTAGAAGCGAGAAGGAATTCAAAAACTAAGACATGTGGTGAGCTTGCCTTGGCAGACAGGAGCTTGAATAGCTGAAGCTTGCTTCATGTGAGAAATTCTCCGAGACTCCAGCTGTTTGACAGGTGCTTCGGGGGAAAATCTAACGGTTAAGATAATGGTTATAGTACAAGAGCTCATTGGTTTGCTCACCGGTTCACTTGAAACTAAAGTAAGCTTCATGAATGAGCATCCTGTCTCTGGCTCCGGCTTCACCGACCTCGGAACGTACGACGTTGTAGATCAAGGCGATCATCTCCCACCAGGGTTTCCCTCCGGACACTGTAGAGGTAGTCAACAGGAGGGCCTCGTAGGGCTCTCGGAGAATTTGTAGATGAATTTCAGAAGGATGAGGCTCCCAGACCGCTTGAGACAGCGAGACATAACAAATGGAGGTCGGTCCACGTCGTAGTCCACTGTGATGTGAGGCGGTGAAACTCGAGGCCGATAACGGTGAAAGAAAGAAGGGAAGGAAACCTCAATTGTCCTGATTCAGAGATGAGCTCGCCTTTCGGGTAACTGATAAGCTGACTCCATTCACACAATGGAACTGGGCCAATGAGGGGTGAACAATCGGAATCCTCATTGTTCTCCAGAGTCCCATAAGGCAGGCGCGAACATCACTGGGGCTGTTGGCGGTGTAAAGATAGAGCTGACGGAGGACTCAGAGATTGTGATTTTTTTTTTGCAGACTTTTCTCTCCGCATAGCTTGTAGAGGTAGCCATTTCCCAATCTGGTCAGAGACCCATTGTGAGTTTGATGAGGAGTCTGATGAGAAGCTGAGAAGGGAAGGCGTGATCGTGCACACTGTGTACCAGCCCTGTGCAGTGTGCACTTAGGAGCTTTCCCGGTTGCAGCCGCAAAGTGTGCCTAGCAAAAACAAGCTTTCGGCAGTATCCACCATGAAATTGACCCCCTGTTTTCCTGGTGGGGCCAACACAGGCAGAAGAAGTTGGGCGCCAGGCAGGCAAGAACGCGCAACTCGAAACGCCTGAACCTCAGGGTTGAGGAGAATCAATGACAAAAGATGGAAACTACGAGCAACCATTGTTGTCGTCTATTGAAACGAGTTGCTTCTGGTCGCTTTTTCCACATTCGCCCTGCCTGGCCTGCCTCTTTCCACCCACTTCTCCTCTCGCGCCCTCGACCTCATTCTCATACAACATGACGCATATCCATCTCGGGCGGTGATCCAAATCACTGTAGTGGCTTCCGCTCCCTTCCAGTGCCCGCTCTCCATTTCCCCGAAACATCTCCTTTCTGAGGCAGACACGACATGACACGACACTATCGTCCACAATGCCTTATCGTCGAGCTATTGTTGGCAACGCCGTCCACATCGTCGCCACCGCGAACACAACTCGACAGCACTACCCCTGGCCGTTTGAGATCGATCATCGAGGCCCCTGAGATCCCCTGAGGTCCCCTGAGCATCGCCCAGTCACAGCTTTGGGCGGTCGGAATGGATCGGGCAGTATCCAGAAGGTTGAGGGTTTCCAGAGCTCCAAAAAGTCGCAGCGTGTCGGGTGTCCCACAACCTACCACAATCAACAATCCACAATCACGTTAAACGCGCCAAGTTGGCTTCGCGATCTGAAGTCTGTCAAAGCGCGAGCTCCTACACATACCACCAAGACACGGGATGACGTCAAGCACACCAAGTAACAGCTTCACGCTACGAGTTAATGCTCGGCGCAACAACCAGCACCGTCGACGACAATATCTTTCACGCAAAAAGACACTTTGAAGAGACTCACATGGTGGTGATGACTGTTTCAGACGCGGGTGCTAGTATTCAGAGATTGTCGCTTCAACGCTGAGCCTCTCCAATTCGACTTCCCACAAGCGCTCATACAACGAGTTACGAGACAATGTGCCACAGGCAAACTCCACCGATACTTCGATCGACTCCACCGGCCATGCGATGAGGCTTTTCCAGATTTTCAGCCCTGGCAACACATCCCGTCGTGGCCCACACCGTTCAAACACGCTCGGCGGAACTCGCCCTTCGGCATTTTCAGCCCAGACGAGAAATTTTCCTTCGCCAGCAGCTTCAAATGAACAAGCACAAGCCCCTGAACCTCGAATATGGACAAGGTTAGATTTGAGACGGCGTTGATTGACAGAGTCAGCAACTCCGGCGTCAAGACATATACAATGTTCGCTTCGACACTACGTATTAGGGAGGGAGGCGACAAGGTTTGGCAGAGAAAGAAGGATGAACCAGAGGGTGGTTACCAAACATAGACCACGGGCCCGTCACCGCCAGGTCGGCTTTGGGTTCGGACGCCGAAGGTTGCTGTGGTGCCCAATGTCAGACCCTATCGCACGCACTGACGCTTCTGGCAAGCCAATCCCCAGGCGACATTTTGAATCCCGTCGAGTCATCCGAAAAGGGCAATAGTTGGTGAATCAAGGGCTACGACAAAGTTGCCTTGCAGGTCACATCATCCCCAACCAGTGGCCTTTATTCCTCACCCGTGTTCAGGACACCCTAAAAAAACAACGCGGAGGTAGAGGGAATGAAAGTAAACCAGCCAGGGTCTCTTGCGGCTTGCCTGCAGTCTTCAGGCGGTCATGAGGTGTCTGTTGACCAAAACTGGCTAGGAGATAGCTGTTTCAATCCGTTATATTCCGGCGGAAACCTCCACACTTGCTCGGGCGTCAACAGTGTCGGTCTACAGTACGTTGTAGTAGCGGCTTCTTGCGCTGCTCAGTCATTAGTTCGGTCTCTGCCGTCCTTGGCTGCTGCAGAGTAGCATCTTCATTATACGTCATCCCGATTTGAGTAACTTCAAGAAGCCTTCTGGAATGTTTCGGTGCCGATTCCGGCTGGGCTGGGTTGACTGTTGGCCATCATCATCGCTTACTCAGGACTAAAGGAGAAGCTGCTGTGAATGTGTCAGCCTCGGGTACGGCACAAGGGACATCGTCCGCTGGACCATCAAATTCAGCTGCCACCTGGATGTCTGTTCGGGTACACCAAAAATCCACATCTTTTTTTACCTGCAAACAAAACGATCGTGTAAAGAGCGAGCGAACACCCCGTTGTTTCTGCAATACCAGCGAGACCAGCTATATCGCTTAAGCCTCCGACAGGAAGCAGCAACTAGCTTGCGGTAATCGGTTAATGATCCAATTAGGAACAGCATTCACTTCATCCTGACGATCACCAACAACCTACCTCGAGTCTATCTACGGTATCACCCCAAGATACAGTCATAGCTGTGAATGGGGTCACCCCACCCACCTGTTGTGGACCAGGGCTCATCGACATCGACGATCTCGATTTCACGGTTTCATGTGGATGACCTCTTTTTTCTATTACAGTCAGGTATTCTATCTTACCTTTATGGCATAAACCTGCACTCGTGCATACCGTCAGTTGCAAGACAATATGACCCGCGATAAATTTCATCTCTTCACTACCTCTGTTGATATCACTGACACACTGATCAGTGGCGATACATGTCAAGCACGAGCACGTCACCGGGTTCCACGACTATGTATGAGACATTCTAATCTTTCAAAACGGCGCTTCTTCCGGTATCGGTCTCATGAAGTCTTGTGGAACTTTGTAAGTACACTACCAATCCTGCTTGTCAGTGCGTTCAAAAACCTTCGAGACGAACAAGTCGTGATGACAATGATTCTATCACCCCCCTGCGTGGCACCCCTGTCTACCAGTTCTTCGTCCAACAGCGTTGCAACAAACCACCTAGTCCTACTAGCCAGCAGCCCACTCTGTTGAGGTACGATCCATGTTTCGACAAGCTTTTCCTACGTAGACTCTTCAGAGATTTCTTTTGCAAGCGCGAGAGACATTGCCCGGTCCAGCCTAGTGATATTGTGGTGACCAGCATAACGGGGCTCAGAGGAGTTCAAGAACGAAGAGAAAAAAAAAGGGACAAGAAGATGTTCGAGTGTGAGTTCTCTACTTCACCATCGACTCGTGAGAGTTCGAATCTAATCGCAAGGCGACGACGACTGAGAAGCAATGAAACATGAGCGGCATCTCTTTGCTTGAGCCCTGATTCGTATGCTGTTGGGCTATGTCCTGTCGAGAAACTTGTTCACTGAAGTCTTCATCGGTGAGGGCTCGCCATGCAAGCCTGGCTGACGAATGAGCTTCCACATGTACATAGTCGGATGTTTGCTATTTAAACTCCGATTGTAGCGCGAAGTTTCTCCTAGTACCCACCTGTTTCCCCAAGTGGGGCTGCGTAGGCACCTTGGACAATTGACACTGGCTTGACATGCAACAGCAGAAAGAACATGATGACCTCCAAGCGATTAATTGTTCGGTGGGCAGCCCTGATAGCAAAAAGATGTTTCCAAGAGGATACAGTTTCAACGGAGGATTGTGGATAAGTCCATCGTGTGGTATGGCAACAACACTTCAAAAGATTAAGTACAGAACCCGAAGCTGCCCGGCCAAGTGACGGCAAGTGAGCACAGACGAGAGTTACGGTTCGGGTGTCGGAAAGAAGTTGGGGGAAGGTCGAGTTGGAGAGTTGGGGTACAGGCTGGTCTTCGAAGAATTTGAATGATGGCTCTCAAATCACGATCAGGGTTGATCGAAGTAAGACGCTGAACATACCCAACCCCGCGCAAGCAATGCTTCCCTTCCTGACCATCAGTTTGTCCCATTCGAGGATGATACATAACGGTCCGTCTCCTTTTCCATCCCTAACAGGTATCAGTTTCTGTTGACCCTGGCCGGCATTCTCCATGATCGATCCGTTCCGGTTCTAGGCATGGAGACAGTTGGCAGCAGACAAAAGCTCCAGTGCCAAGTCAAATCCAAGATCTTCAACTAGAGAGAAGTACCTCCAGGGTTGAAAGACAAGGAAGGGCATTACGAGCAGCTTCCATAATGGGAGTGGGATTTCACCCCCTCGTCGTCTGAACATCAAGGTAAACCACCAAGTACAGAGCAGCAGTTCGCTCCAAAAGTGCTCCGCATTATACCCAGAAGGCGGGAATGTCAGCAACGCACAGCGGTCGCCGAATCCACCAGCAGATGGCATACAAGTACACAGTCGACGCACTGTTCCTTACAGGGTCCCCTCTCAGGTACAGCGATACCTAGGTACCCGGTTGTACAGTTAATGTACCCTGATACTGCAAGGCCCAATTGATGCAAACGCCCACGTTGTGCAAGCCTTCTGGGAGCCAAACTTCCAGATTTGTATGGTATGAGGGTACCAGTAAATGCAAAAGCCGACTTGTTGCAAGTCAAATGGCCTACCTCAACCTGTTGCATGTACTCCCTATTCAAGGGAGTAGAGATAACTGGAGGACACTTGGGCGAAAATCGACCCGCAGGCTCGGACGAAAGAACGAGCCGACCGTTGAATTGCCTTGGATGCTACCCGCGCCGCGCTGTGAGGGCTTGGGGCCCGAAAGAAGTATCTCACTGTTTCGTGCACGGTGGTAGGGACAAAGCCCCCGGCCTGGTAGGCACACACCTCGCTAAATCCCTTTACGGAGACTCCATCCTCGCTGTCTTGACCACTCGATGTTCGGCAATCCTAGCGTGTCCCATTAATAATCCTCGAGTCAGTCCCCGACCAGGGCTTATGCTCATCCCATTTCTCAAGTACGTACTTGCAGACCAACTGTACCTTGCCCTTGTCCTTGGTTTCTTCTGGAATGTCGTTTTCGTTTATATATCTATCGCTAGCCCCCCGTTCTCTGAGCTACTATCACTTACAACTCAGCTTGGAAGTCTTGCAGTTACCCCTCCTCAAAGTTGCACGACTTACACTAAACATACGCCAAGGGAATCACTAACACCTCTCGACAACTCACCTAGCTCTCCAACAACCAACAAGGAGCTCCACCACCTCACCCATCTTCCTGCTCTTCACAACAGTTCACCACATCCACAATGGAAAGCCTACCCACACCGCCGAACGAGGAGCACCTCAAAACGCAGGCTCCAAAGAGAACACACTCCAACTCCAAGGTTGTCAAGCCAGTACATCGCGGCGGCTCAAAACGCACCAGCGCACATGGACACCCTCAGTCACCATCAATAGACAGCCACAGCCACAGCCATTCAGTTGGCGATGGGAGGCATAAGAGAGTGTGGAAGGCCTGCGAGAGGTGTAGAATGAAGAAGACCAAGGTAAATACGGGATATTCCGAGTATTGAGCAACAGCTTTGTGCTGACACGTCTCATCTAGTGTGATGGGGAATTCCCTTGCAAGAGGTGTAAGGACGACGGCCTAGTATGTACCGCCGGAACCAGGAAAAAGACTGAGTACAAGCAATTGCCCAGAGGGTATGTCAATGTGTTGGAACGAGTAGTGTTTCTGAGACATTGATTAACATGGTCAAATAGGTACGCCGAGGTGTTGGAAAACACCCAGTTTGCTCTCATTGCCACAGTCCACAAGCTTTATGCCATGGTGCGGAACGGGCAACAATGGGACTTTGGTGAGCCAGAGCTCAACGACCGTGGCCAACCCGTCATTCACAACATTGCCTCCAAGCTCGGCTGCATCCGACCCAACAGCGATATGGACCTCCCCGTGCACTCCATCTTCCCTGAAGACGAGGCAGGTCTCGCTGAGCTCGCTAGACAGCTGGAAGAGCAGCAGAAGGCCAACGCTGCGAACAACAGCAACAACAAGAAGCAGGACGGTGACTCGAGTAGAACAGACCGTGCCAGCTCATCGGAAGTCGACCACTCGGACTTCGAAGACTATCGCAAGACCTTCAACAACGGCACCGCCCTTACTATGTCTCCCGCGAGCCTCAGCTACGGTGATTTCGACATCGCCACAGCTACCCCTACCGATTCGTTCCCCAGCCAGTCTCCCGTCGTACCGCCTACCACGTTCCCGACGACATGGCTCAGCCGTCCGACCTCAATGGACTTCACAGCCCCGGATAATCTGTCGTATCTCAGCATGGATATGTTGAACCAGGGCCTTTACGAGTCCAACTTTGGCACCATCAAGCCCCACGTCCTGTCGTGTCCTAACCCCGAGGTCATGATGGGAATGGGTGATCCGATGATGTACTCGGGCTACGACGCTGATTTGCGAATGTAACCGATGCATTCAATATATTCGGACATGAGTACCGACCAACTGGCAGATTTCACACACGCACGCGCACACGCACACATCTGCACACACACCACACGCACTACGGTACATCACTACAACATATCGCATCATCGGATCGAGGTTAACGAAAAATGGGCTGCGTGAGCGACTAAAGGATTTCAGGGACAATTCATTGGGCGGATCGGACAATTTTCTTACGGTTTCGGCAATACGGGGCAAGGCAGCATTTGCAAAAGGCGTATCAACAGACAAGGGGAACAACACCCAAATGGAGGGGTAGCTCGCCGCGACGACTTCTCACACAAGCACAGCAGCACAGAGCTCACCTTTTTCTCGTCTCTCTCCTAGCGAGAGTTATTTTTCATCATCAGTCATTCCAATCGGCAAGGAGTTTACGGTGCACGTTGGTCGGTAGTGTGGCTTTGCATTTTCAGGGAGAGATTGGGCTTTTTGGCTTTTTGGTGCTTATACAGGTGTTTTTTGGATGGGGATTGGTCGGTTGGTTATCTGGTTTTGGGTGTTGGTTGGCCTTTTTTTTTGCTCGCATTTTGTTTTGAATGCATTGCATAGCTGCTTACCTTGCCTATCCTTGAAAGGATGGTCAATGTCAGCAAGCCCGAACGGGGCCTTTTCCTTGCTGTCTTCGCCTTTTTCAGGGTCTCACACAGGTTGGGGGTCACCAACAGTCACACAAAGAGTCGGTGGTTCCGGTCGCCGGACGCCGAGTTTTGTTTCTGTGTGTGCCCCCTCAGCGAGATTTTTAGTCACATTTGCAGTCAGGCGTAGATATACTGCGTGCCTGCAGTTATGAATACAGCAGCGAAAGTTTGACATCTCGGATTTACAATCCTCCTCATCACGATCTACTCTTTAGTACCCGTGGCGCCCGCCTTTACATACACATTCGTCCATTCATCGGCGTTAAGACAATGTACCATGCATATCGCGCGTCTTTCCTGCTTCTATGCAAGTCAGCACAACACAGCACTAAGGGTCCAGTCAGACATGACCTGGGACCTGTTATGTAGGTGGTTTGAGTCACAAGTCAGGCACAAGTGTATATACCTCTACATCACAAGCGGCCGCAGACCCCAAAACCAGTCAACCAATCATTTCCATCCAACATTGATAGGAAGAAATAGCCAAAACTCTCCGTTCCGCACAACGCGGAGCTAGATTCCGCGGACCTTGAAGAGATGCTAGGACAAAGGAGCTAGAAAAAGAAGAAGACAAAAACGCATGGAATTATGATAAGGGTTCTCACGCCTCGCACGGCGGTGATCACCATGGTTTATAGTTGGAAGTGGCCCCGTTATGATATCAAGATTACAGTAGATTTAGTGGATAGCAAATGTACGATCCGATTATCTTTGATCGCCATGACGCCAAGAAACTGGTTTTTAGTAGAAGATCTTTACTCGATAATACACACTCGACACAATCCCTCTTGCTTTCACAAAATCCTGGGACTTGAGGCAAGGCTGAACCAAAAAACCACCCGGACGAGGCACGGTGAGCGCCACGACTATGAGCATGCGTGGGGACACAGGGGCAGTTACCATGAGTATCAAAGGTGATCATGTTCACCATCAGCATCAACCATCGCCGTCATATCACACAAAGACACGAAGTCTTCCATGCCTTGCCTTGCCGCTCGCCGCTTGGTCAAGTGTCCATCTATCCTGTCGACCTTGAACCCATGGAGAAAATATGGTGGTTACTCAGCGGCGGCGGGAGAACAATCCAAAACCTTGTGTACCTTGAACTCGGACGCATGCCCGGACCTTTTGTTACCGCGGCGTTCTAGAATTTGCGTCCAGATGGGGAGCCCTTGGCCGTCCTTGCCCCCGCCGTCAGAAAGGATTCCTTTTGAAGGTTTATGGACCCTTGCCTTGGATCCTTCAGCACAGACAGACGAGGGGGGACCCAAATTCCTGGGTGAGCTAGGTTAGGAAACAGTGCAAGTTGCACAACGCGTGTGACTGTGATGACTGAGAGATCTTGTAAGCAGGCAAAGACAGGATCGTGTGGTGTTGATTTTCAGGGACGGCCCATGGTGACACTGCTTGGCTTGGCTTGGGGATTTTGTCAGAGAAGGATTTGGAAGGGTCTGGCCGCCTTGATGAGACTGGGTACTGAGCATGGGGTCGGGAGGGAGTTCTCAGCTGAATGAGGGCAGATTGGTTCTGAAACAAGAAGGGTGGAAATGCTCATTCGATGTTCGTCAACTATCGGTGTTCCCTTCGTCGTCGTTGTTTATACTTTATCCAACGAAAGCATCATGCACCCAACGTCTCGGGGAACGGAGTTTGAGCACTGTCCGCTGTCCCGTTTCCCGTCCCGTGTAAGTGTTAGTGCGCGTTAGCGCCTCCTGGCCGAATTCCCGGGTCCGTCGTCAGTCCGCGCCCTGTGATTTGCTGCCTCCTCTAGCGTACCACCAAAATCCCATTACAAACCTTGATAAATACCAGCGGAGCACATTTAAAACTTTGTCTTTTCCGCAAATTCGGGTGGTGCACCCAGCAACTGCATGACAAATGCCAACCTTGAAAGATTTAACCGCTGACATAAGAGGGACCTAAGCATGAGGGGAAAAAGCTAACAGCGGTCGGCCACCCAAACGTAGACATGGTGGGGCCTGCGTTGGGTGGACGGTGACGGGCCGGCCAGCGGGCGATTGCTTGGGGCACGTTGGTCGGGGTCCGGGTGTGTGGAGTTCATCTCAGCTGCAGTCTTCATTCGCCGCGTTTTGGGGTTTCAGTGCGATTCGGGATGAACTGCCGCACGGGCATCGGAAATAACACAGGTCATCACTGGAGCAAAGTATCCTAAAATCCGTGGACGGATTCGATAAGTCAGCGTTCCAGACATGTTCGATCGAGCCCCAAGAACAAGTTTCGGCATGACTCTTTCCCGGTAAAAAGAGGGACAAGAGAGAATAAAATTTCTTGAAATGAAATGCCTCAGGGACAGGACCCCGTCCCCAACCCTTCTTTTTACAGTAATGTCATTCACCAATCGTTTTATGGTCCTATTGGTCCTGTGCCATCAGCAGATTTCATCGGCTGTGCTTGGATCTCACCGAGTCTTTGGTGTCGAACCACATCACTCGATCAAGTGCCCTAGCTTCAGGGACCATCTCTACAAGATCCCCGAGGAAAGCCTTCCATCGTTGTGACCATGAAATAAAATGGGACTGAACCGAGGTATGTGATCGCACTGCTTCGCCATTTTCTGTTTTGTCAACACCCAACCGATAATAACATGATGAAAAACTCTCACCCGCTAGTTCGACGATCGCGAGCAAGGAGGCTGAGGGAGGAAAATCTTTCCACACTAGCTTCGGCCAAAGAACACCATCGTTCGTTCGCGTAGAGATTCTTAGAGGGGATCCTGGTGCACACAGTGTTTTTTTTCTCCCTGGTCACGATACGCAGGTACTTGCGCCGTGTTTAAATCATGGCCCGCTCTTTTGGTGCTTCGTGATAACTTCACTTTTTCCCATGACTATCTTATTCTGCGCTACGCTATGCTTTTACAGGTATCAACTCGGCATCAGGGCGCAGTCCAGTGTCAGACGGCGTACCTGATGTGGTATAAGCTGCTCGGCGGTCGTTATTAAGTTCGTGCGTTAACGGTACCGGTTCGGTTGTTAGTACTTGTTCCTGACATTTTGGGCGGTGCAATGGCGACAACACCAGTTACGACTCGAGATCCGAAGGATCACTGACCGATCAGCTCTCGCTTCGACAATTTATCGATCCCGATGATGTATGACCCCCACTTATCAGACCAGCAACTTTAAGATTTGGGTCGAATGGTCGATGATCACGGTCCAGACTGCTGCGGTTGCTGCTGCGGTAGCATCGTCATTTCCTCATCGTATCCTTTCGCCTTTTCCTCTCGAGCCTTCTCAGCCTTCACGCCAGTAATTGCGTGCGTATCTTCAAGCTGGCCCTCAGGGACTCTTCTTGGTCCTATCGCTATCCAACCACTCATTCATCTCCCCGCTTCAGGCAATCTCAGCCCATTTTGAGCTGTGTAATAACCGAATGGGTTCTATGCTTGGCCCCTCGCAGTTGGTGCTTGGCTTGTCTTGTCTTTCCATTACCATTCTTGTGTCCGCCCCGCTTATGTCCTCCAGGGCACGCCGGTGAGGGTACGTAATACGCGTACCTGTGTTCTGGCGTGGGATTGCGCTGTCGTCGTAGTACGTGGCCTTGTGGCTCGGCTCAGCACATGGTCGTTGGTTGTTGGTGGTTGAAACAGTACCTAACCGGCCCTAACCTAATAGCTGTGCCGCCATGCACGGAGAAGAAGTATGAAATAGGGAGCTCTTCTCGCAAGACTTGAAATACGACGCCGAACCAAAGACGTCGTCTTCTTGCCAGGCTGCTATCTGACGTTTCAAAGCATTGGACCGCGGCAAGGCAGAGAGCCTTTATGCTTCGTTCTCTGTGTCCTCGTTGATTTGGTTAATCGTTCGGTACCTAGGCTGTTGCTGCAGTATCCATGTCGAGGTTAAGGTAGGTATAGAACGTGAAGATCGAACCAATCCATCGTCCTGCTCCACACAGGAGCACCTCATTTGCAGTCAGGAATAGTTGGCGACAGCAGCAGACGAAGTTTCCAATTAGAAGTCAACATCACGAAGGAAAGAATCTCCAATTACCGTTGATCTTTTTACCAATTCATCTCTTAACAGAGCAGCCCTGTTGCACATCACTACCTATCAGATGCATTTCTCAGTTTGCCCTATCCATGATTCATCATGATGTTAGCATATCTCTTCCCCAAAAGCTCATACTGTGTACAAACGGAGGAACCTCCCGCAACACCAATGTGCTTCATCGGACTTTACCCTAATCGGATTTTAAGCTTTTAACCACGTTGGATGAGAAATGGAGATTGGATGACAGCCTGAGCCAAGAAAAGTGTGTACGAAGTACCTCGAGGTACCTGAAATTTGCAGAAGGGTACTTTGCGGTACCGTTACATTGAAATCGGGGATCGGGGATCGGAGTCGGGGATAACAGAGCTTAGAACGGTCGGCCGCGCGGGTTGTTCGCGAGGCCCGACTTGATGTAACGTGGGCGTGGACTTATGCAAAACGCTTTTATGAACGATAAACCTTGTGCAGTTGGATGAAAGTTGTGAATGGATGGTTGACTTTGACGGTTTGTCGACTTCGGGACTTGGAGTCGGCTGTGTAAGTTGCTAGAGGGTTATGGTTATATGCGGTTATCTTTCCCGTCCCGCATGCCGTTAACGCCTCCTCCTCGTCAAACAATGACTCGGAGCTGAACAGCGCAGCGATTATCAAACAGCGATGAGCGAAACAGGAAATCAAGGGAAAGTTCCAATGCTAACAGATATTCACCTAGTTCCGCGTAAACCGGCCAAACAAAGGCTGTCTCGACTCTCGATCGCCAACCGTACCCGCCACAACTACCGTCCAGCCATGTCCACAGCCTTTTGACAATGCCACGCACTTACAGATGCCTATTCACATAGAACCAGAAGAATCATTATACGAAGACGGACTTTACTTTTCCTTAAGCTTTATGAAAACGTTGACAAGAAACCGAGGAACGAGTTGAAAAACAATAACCCTGACCGCAGGGCCGAATAGTGTAGGTGGTGATACACGGCGCAAGATGCTCTGAATATGAACTTAGAACCTAGAAACCATGTAGCCAAACTGAGATAGCTTGCTCTTTTGGTCATTGCTATTAGAGTCAACTCAATCAGACTCAATAAACTAGAAAGGATAAGCTACAGTGTACACACGCATGTATCCAAGCCACATCCCCCCAAAGTTCCTTTGTCTCGAACCTCCCACTACCTATCCGCCCAAGCCACCCTTTCCGGGACCTTCCCTGGGCTTATCTGAGTGTCTCAGCTACTTACCGAACCTAGTTACCGGTGAAGCGGTAAGACATTCATTCACCTTTCCATCCCATCTTCTTTCCACCTTCTTTTCAACCCCTGATTGTCATGATCACGACCTCCCCATTCTGTCTCACCTTTATCTTTACCTATGGATATGGAAGTGGAAGCTGACCCTGTCCGTGGTTGCCAGTTGCCGCGACCCCTTCCCGCTTCCCCTTACCGAACCCCCCTCCCTTCTTGTGTCATAGGGGTTCCACCTCCCGCCGTCAAGCTGCTATCAAGTGACGTTGAATCCAGTCTGATCAATGGAGAAGAGATCGCCTTTTGCGGGGTTCGAAGTCTACCTAAGCTTTCATGTTAGTCTGGGGATGGATCCAAATTGACTGGCGTTGTCGAACGTGGATTGATATCTCGTTTTACCTGCCGAAACGACCCTGGAATTGATAGACAGTTTGAGTGAGTGTGACACATACCGCCTGCTGCCTTCGTGGCTGCGGTCCTGAGTGCGCGATCTCGCCGCGGGAAAGTTCCGAGCCTCCATTCCTCCATCGAGTGTGCCACATACGATACGCCCACACGCCAGGCGGGAGAGCGAGGGGGGTGGGTGGAAGAGGATTTACCCCTTCGAGATCAGCCACCATGACGTGACGTGACGCCTTGGAGCTGGACTCAAGTCTATTGAACCACCATCAACGAGGTTGAGGTAAAGGTGGAAGAAGCTATCAGTTCTATGGTGCCTAGTGTAGTGGAACTGGACTGGAACTGGAACTGGAGGAGATCTGTACACAGTGCTTGGGGGTACTTGCTTCGCTTTACAGTTCAGACAAAGGAGTGTTCAGGTATGACGAGGAAAGCTTGTCGAAGCTTGTTGGGGCTTGGCTCCGGCGTGGCATATCGGATGAATTAGGAGAAGGAATTAACTTGTATTTGGGATGATAGGTAGTAGCTGGTTGCTGACTGATATTTTCACTTGCTAGCGCCTTGTGAGGGATTCACTACCTGCATGCGAACTGCTTTCGTTAGAGAGCAATACGAACCTTGGAAGTTCCAGAGATGGTGACATAGAGACCAAGCTGAGACCCCAGCGTGAGTTGACGTTGAGAATAGCCCTTCTGTGTGAGGCAATGGGAAAGAAGTGTGAGAAGCTTACCTTAATCGTAGCCCGTGGGCGTCCCTCCACTGTATCTCTTCCCGGTTCACGTTGAGTGAACGAATCAAACCCGGATTGAATCTACCTAGGTAAGTAAGACAAGAGGAGCCCGCAAGAGTGGCAGATATATCATGACAATCCAATCTGTATAGAGGGTAAACAAAGTATGCGTGTGAGAGAATTGGTATATCCATCGTAAACAAATCATCAATCCCATCATTCTCGTCCATCTCATCGATACCTGTAGGTTACCATCATCGTGACATCCCATCATGATCACATCATATCATACCATCCATACCACACTAACTTCAACCCAGAACACCACCACACAGCGCATCAATCCTCAGGCCCCATCCTCAGGCCCCATCATCACCCCCAATCTGAGAAGTCGTCATAAAAAGAACCGCGGCGTTATTCTCCTAGAAATCGTCCGTCGGCCTCCTCTCAATCTTCTTGACATCATCCGGCATCCTACTGACACACAGCTGCCCGCAAAATTCTCCCCACTCGCCGCTGGTAGCCTCCTTCACGGCCTCCTGAAGGTCCTTTCCGTAGTGTTCGTGGTAGGCCTTCTTGACGCGGGACATGTGGCCGGCGTCCCAGTGGAAGCGGACTAACCTGGAAATCAGCAGCTCGCGTCGCAGCTCGTCCCGCTTGGACATGGTCAGGGCGTGGTTGAGCAGCATGGCGTCGCGGACGGGCTTGTTGATGACGCCGTTGAGGATGTGGGCTAGGACTTCTCCCTGTATTTTGTGTCTGTTAGTATCTGGGATAAAAAATGGAAGGGGAGAGGGGAGGTACGTACGACAAGATTCCCACTCTTCTTCAACGCATCCCTAGCAAAATTCGCCCCCCTAAACGTCTCCTTATAAACCCTCATCACCTCCCTCAAATGCGCCTCACTCCTCATCACCACAATCGCCAACATGGCACTCTCCCCGCCCCTCTCGGCCTTGACCGCATCCCGCAAAGTCCTCACATCATCCGCTACTAGCTCATAATCCAACCTCACGGGACGTCCAAACTGATCCACATCCTCCTGCCTCTTCTCCTCCAAAACCATCAACACCGCCTTCTTAAACTTGTCCTCCTTCAACTCCATCTTCATGCACTTCACCAAACTATCCCCGTATTTTTTGTCACTAAACCCCTCCTTAATCTTCCGAATATCCTCATTCGTCCTCCCCATCAAACTCTCAATCAACAACTCCCTCCTCGTCTTATCCCCATGGTACCAAAAATTCGCCCAGTACGCTTCTGACTCCCACCTGCCGAGCGCGACGGTATAACACGCCTTCATGAGCGTCGGGTCTTCGTCCTTGAGCCGCGCGCGGATGTGCTTGGCGATGTTAACCCCCTTACGCTCGGCACCGGTTTTCACCAGCCGCTTGTACTCAACCCGCAGGTCCATGACTTGCTCGTGCGTGAGGCCGGGTAGGATCTCGATTAGGGCGAGAGTGTCGGGCGCGCGGGTTTCGCCCTTGAGGGCATTGGCGAGACGCGCGGCGTCGTCGATGGGGTCGTGGAAGCGGGCGCGGCGGGAGTGCGTGCGGGTGTGCCCCTTTTTTTCACTGCCACTCCCAGAGCCGGAGCCGCCCTTGTGATGGTGCTCGTCATCTGAGGAAGAGGAGCCGTAGAGGGGAGACAGAGGCTCGACGAAGTTGTAGGAGGAACCGTTGGGACCGGGCTGGGTGGGGAGCATCAAGGGTGAAGGCATGGGGGACATGGATTGGTAGGTGCCGTGGTAGGATTCGAGCATGGGGGAGGCGGGCGCGTTGGCGACGGAGAGGTTGCCGTTGGACATGTGCGGGGTGTGGGTATTGACGGAGAGGAGGGACATGCGGTTGGTAGGTGGCAGGGGAGACTTTTCGCGGCCGGGACGCATGGCGGACTTGAGGGGGGGTTTGCCGTCGTCTTCGTGGCGGCCTCGACCGGGGGAAGAAGGGTAGCCACCGCCGCTGCCGCCGTGGGGAGGCTCGATGGTTACGACGCTGGGGGGGTCGTTACGGCCTTTGCGGTCATCGGGCCGCAGGTCGTACGCGCTGCTGATGCTGATGTTGGGGCTGTGGGTGCGGCCGCTGGGACGGCCGATGGGTTCGCCGTACTTGTCATCGGGTCTTCCAACACCCGCGTGATAGCTAGACGGGCGAGGACGGTGGTAGCCCGGTGATGGCGGCGTCTCGGGACGCTTGTACGTCTGCGGCGAGGCTGGGCGCTGTGCCGGGTAGCCGGAGGAGGAGCTGCCGGGAAGCTTGCCGTAGGCGAGATCCTCCTCGATTCTGTCCTTTTTGCGTTGCTGGCGCTCCCTGCTGGAATCTCTTTCCCTGCCCGAGGTGCTGGGCGTGCGGCCATGACCATGGAACGAGTCGCGTGACCCATGTGGTGATCCTGTCGGGTCGGCCGAGATAACGGTGGCGGCATACTTGGGAGGAAGATACATGCCGGCGAACTCACCCGGGCGCTCCCTGTTGATGTTCTTTCCCCATTCCGAAGACTCTCTGGGATCCGGTCTCCTGTCACGGCTCTGTGCGCGAGAGCGCGACTGATCCCTCAACCGTTCACGCGAGGGCGACCGGTCACGTGTCCTGCCTAGCGATGGCGCTGACGCATTATAGCTGCTGCCGTAGTCCCGGTCCCGGTTGCGGTCGCGGTCGCCCGATGGTGGGCTGCTGCGGTAGTAATCGCCGCCGCGATCACCAGCGGGAGGCGGGTAGTTGGCGAGACGCTCATACGCGAGGGCAGGGTCAACGTCGCGATAGTTGTCGTTGGCTGGCGGGTACACACCGGCTTCGACAATGTTTGCCGTGGACGTGCGGACGTGGCTTCGCTCCCGGTCCCGCGGCCGGCGGTCCTCGTCCTCCCGGCGGCGATCTGCGGGGGAGCGGGACCGCCCACCTC
Organism: Neurospora sp. FGSC 6877; assembly: GCA_009805295.1. Classification (NCBI taxonomy): domain Eukaryota; kingdom Fungi; phylum Ascomycota; class Sordariomycetes; order Sordariales; family Sordariaceae; genus Neurospora; species Neurospora sp. FGSC 6877. Next base: position 114,253 of record RAON01000031.1, on the reverse strand, counting down.
GGCTCCGTTCGTCCACCTGTAGGGACGACATGCTTTGATTCTGGCCGTAAAAAGTCTGTTGCGAACTCGATTATGGAAACCTGATCTCGGTCTGATTTGGTAAACTGACTGACTCGGTTTATGCAGCCGAAATCCGGTCGAAGTAACGAGGTGTAGGGCTGGTATCGCAATTTTTCGCGACTCGTCTTGGGAGTTTCTGGGATCAGAAAGTTGGGGGCTGGTGAAAGTGAGGGGTCACTTCTTGGCTTTCGCGATCCCCTATTCTTAGGTAAACAAAGTCCAAGTTAGTTGCACAACAGCACCGCGCGCAGACTTATTCGTTCCTGCGCAAGCTTGAAAGAGAAGCACCTAAAAGTAGTTCGACTTGGAGAAGCTAACGAGACTTGCAGAAAATGGAAAATGGGATATTTAAAAACCAGCAACAAAGAGAAGAAGAGGCTGAGAAAAGATGCGCGGGTACCGAGGGGGCAAGACGCAGGAGGGCGGGGTTGCTATGCAGGCCATGCAGGGTATATGGAGCCACTAACACGGCTCCAGAGCGGGCTAAGATGGATCTGATGAAGTGTGTGTGGGATTCTGTGTGGGAAACGCTGTGGATGGGCTGAACATCCACTGTGTCAGAGAGGAATGTCATTGCCTGGGTGGTTGGCTGGATGATGGCGCTTACTGGCACTGTTGTTGGCTGGCAAGTCTGGGCCGTTTGCTCCGTTGGCCTTCCTTTTTCCATCATGTCCTCATCTTCTTTTCTTACGATAACAGAGAGGGGCATGGTAGACAAGGCGACCACGCCAAGTGGCGGCGAGACACAGGAAAAGACGGGAGGATAGCAACAGGAGCAGGTTAAAACACCAGCTTAGCGGCTGCACGCGCACGTTCTGGTCACCCGTTAGGATCACCTCGCAGAGAGTGTGTCTTGGATGTGTCTTGAAACACCACGCATGGAGGTTGTTGAAGGGTGGCTGTCAAGACTCAAGGGTGCTCCGGTGCCTCTGCCAATCTGACGCCCGTAAGAGAAACAAAAAGATGGTGTGTTGGCAGCCCTGTCGGCATTCAGCTTTCACTTTCTCAGCGGTCTTTGACCAATGGCGTGTTGCAAAAGTGGCCGTGAGGACTCGCGAAGGCTGGTAGGGATCGGACCGCTGGACCATCACGTTGGGGGACTTGGCTTTCCCGTAATCTGACAAGAGGTCATCTCCCTTACAATCAAAGCCATCATGTGAGATCTGGGATGGTGCTGAGATGCTGCTTTCCGGAACATTATAAAGCACGTCATGGGTTGTCGAGGGTGCGTTTGTGAAGTCTCGAGTTAAACAAAGGTATAACAAGGCTGTGAGGAGTCTAAGCCTTCGTTTGGAGCCTCGAGGACAAAGTTTGGATTCATTATCAGATAGTTTTATATGTCGTACGCCGACTGCAAACAAAGAGTGTCTCTATGCGACATCAAATGACAAGTGCTGGCCGATGTGGTGATTCGAGCAGTTTTGGGGCTCTGTTGTGTGTCTCGTTGCTGACTTGGCGGTTCAATCTGGTTTGTTGACTCCATTCAGAGTTCAGAACCACTGGGACGCTACTCTGCTGCTGACGACGCTGCCAAGACCATTTGGCCAAATGCCAAGACATCATCCGCGTCGACCGGATATCAACTGCTGAGGAGAAAGCCGAAGGTTCCGGATTGCGAAAATCTTTTTCTTTGCGCCAAGTATAATATCTGTCGGATGCCATCTTTTTGCACTTTCCTTTCTCTCACCGATGTCTCGGGGTTTGCGACTACCAACACGACACCGATAAAAATGCGCGCGATGGTCGACACGAAATGCGGGTAGCAAGTGGTGGAGAAGATGCCAACGTGGGAAAGCGAGAGAATGTCGATCAGGCGCCACCAAAAGTCCATCGACAACGAGCATCCACGTCTGCCACGGAGATGCAATTCGTGCTTCAAACACGTCCATGTGTACAGTCGACAACGAGAAGAGTATCCGGAGCCCAAACGAAGAATGGAACACCGGTTGTCCGACACAGAAACGGGATACAAACCAAACCGATGAGATTCAGTCAAAACACCACGTCCGATATGCCGCCCATAGCCTACGATCCAAAACGCCCATATATGCACCTTCATTCGATCCACTCCCATAATTCCATCCGAGGGCTCCACCTGGACGACCTGCCCTCGATCAGTTGACAAGCTCTTTATTTTGGGTCCCATTTTACCCCCGACCTCAACCGCTCTCCGACTTGACCAGGACCGAATCATTCCGAAACGACTTGGGTTTCGTCTCCATCTCCTCGACCAACCGAATGGCACCCTTACGTCTCGACGAGAACCTGTTTCTTACACTATCATACCGAGGAGTCAGCGGGAACTGTGACAATGGATGCAAATGGGACGGGAAGAGATGGGGGTTAGCGCATCACAGGAGATGTGGTGAACAAACTAACCTTCGGCAGACAGGACCCCAAGCTTCGACCACGACGACAACGAGTAGGAAGGTCGACACCAGGAATATGATCAGCACATCATCATGATCGCGAGGCTTTCCGACATAGAATGGGCACGGCGATGTGCCATTGAACGGTCGAGATGATGACGGTAACGAAGGCGGCGACGACGGTGGTGGCGACGGCACTGACGAAGGTATCCCGATGCTCAACTCCCCCATTTCCGTAACCGAAACATTATCCGCCTTCTCGTTGCCAGACGGTACCGATACCGGGTTTTTCTTGAGGTTGGACGCCTGTTTTGATGACGTCTGCGATGATGAAGGTATCCCGACGCCCAGCTCCCCCATTTCCGTTATGATCAACACCGGAATTTCCCTCTTCGCGTCATCGACATTCAGTGCCGGTCCTGAGCCATGTTTCTTCTTCCAGTTGTCCCATAATGAGTTGAATGATTGTTCAACCTTTTGGAGAATCGGACCAGGAGCAAGGTGAGAGGAAGCAAGGACAAAGGTGTTGTCCGTCTTTGGACCTCGACTGGAAGTTGCGCTCCTCGGCGCATCCTTGTTCAGCAAAGGCAAGATCTTATCGCCAGCCATCCACGGTACCGGCACGCATAGCGCCATATGCGCCATAGTGACAGTGGTGAAAAGGGCAGTCGACTTCATCTTGCGACTTAATGTGCGGCCGGCTGGCTGTTGATGAGTAAGGTAAGCGAACAAGGTCCTGTTCGCAGGTCCAACGAGCCAGGCGCTCTTGGACGTGATGTTGAGGATGTAAGAGTTGCAAGGAAGGCGCTTGACTTTATAATCCCCGCGATGCTTGCCGACACTTGCGAGATCTGAGATAGAGGTGTGATGGATGATATGACTATCACAGCGTCCGGCGAGTCCGGGTGTATCGAACGCTCGCTTTCGTGATTATATATACCGCCCCGGCCTTATATATCCGGGTGGTTGCACCACTGGCTAAAGCAACGTTCAGCCACGGCTTGTTGGCTTTTCGATATGTGACGCAGGCCGCGAGGTGGCAAGCTGTAAAGGCAAGCAGGCGCAAGCAGAAAAGGTAAGGCACTGCTCTTTGTCGGACGGATCAGGGGTACTCAACCCCAGTCCAGAGGCAGGAATGAGGACTGAGAACAAATTAACAAGAGAAAGCAGAGGGTGTTCCGTTGTCAAGAACAACAAAGCAGCTGGTTGTGTTTATATTGGGCCGGTATATTGAGAGGATGGCTGGCTGTGCAGAGCTTAGTGTCGTGAAGGATTCGCCAATGGGAAAAGGTGCCATCGTATGTATATGCCGTCGGCGTCCCTCATCTCATCCAATTTGGGGCCAGATCCAATGCCACGCCGCGCAGAAACGCAGCGGGTGTTTTACCCTAGCATCACATTAAGATGCAACCCCACGGCGGACAAGCTGATGGGGTGTGAGACCTTGACTGTTTACAAGGCAGTCCAAACCTTGTTCCAACCACTTCCCGCACCATGTGCGTCGAGACACAACGGCAGTCCCGCTCCGGATCTCGAGGTCTCACCCGACCACCTGGTGCCATTGATACTTTTTAACCGGCGTTTCCCAATCCGGGAGGCTCTTTTGGGAAAAGCGTTTGCGTGAGGGGCCAAAAGGGAAGGGTAGTGACAGGCAAGAGGTAGCATCGCGGACGTGACAGTTGAGCAGAAACGGGAGGTTGTGTGTCGGACTCCGAAACCTTGATCGGCTCAGAGGAGAGGCTATGCAACGTCCAAGAGAGATGGGGATCTAGACGCCAGTGGACCGCATGTGGCAGACAGGGGTGTTGGAACAACGGTTGTTTTCCTCGAGTTGGCTGTTGGTCCCCCTTCCTCCCCCTTGATGTTACCCGACCAAGAACGCCTTCGCTTGTTCCCATAAAAACTCACTCTTCAACGCCTGCGGGGAAATCCGTTGCGTGAGCAGGTTACACCTTTCTGCTGTTCGTATTCCCCCGGATGGCATTCCATGAGCTGTCGCTTGCGGCGTTTTGTCCGGGGCATGTTTATTGCATGGGGTGGTTCGTATGACTGGAGTCTTCCCTCGTATAAAGTCAAGTCAGCCATCGCTTGAGGATCACCTCCCCGTCCGTACGTTTCAAGGGAGCATGTAGTGTCATCAGGAGTGCTGCTGAGGGAGGTGCTTGCATTGCGGCAAGTATAAGCGGGTGTAAAATAAGGTGATGCGGATCCGTCAATACATCAGGGGACCAGGTTCATGGGTTGATGGGCAGATAAGCTTCTGGTTTTGTCTTGGAGGAGCTTGTTTCTGTTTGTCGAGTGAGAAACAACCAAAGGGTTGATGATAAAAATATTCAAAGTCAAGGTGAAAGGAATCAAAGGAGACACGGAGAGCCAAGCATTTCAGTTTCCCCAGACAAGAGATTCCGTCATTCTTGTGTTCTTCGGCTGCTCTGCTTAGCGATCTGGCCCTGCCGACGCCGACTCAAGTGGCCCACCACCCAGGCACCGAAGGAGGCTCGTGCACTCGCTGGAGGAAGCTACCAATTGACTGCCAAGACATGGGACACTTTTGGGGGTTCAAGTTCTGGACAACAGCCCCAGGGCCCTGAACAACCGACCAAGCATCTCCACCGACACCGAGGTCAGCCTAGAGTCTTTGTTCCTCGAATGTTCATCCGCATTCCACTTTGATGGACCAATTCCCAGCCTCCTCCCCCGGCCCTTCTAAGTTGTCCCTTTCCATCTGACGCCAACAACCAGCGCTAGCAACAAAAAAAAGCTTCTTTTGCTTCCTGCTGTACCATCACCTGTCATCCACCCGGCATACATCCGGCATCGCGTCACGCATCCATGAGTCCAGCACAGGGGCACCAGCAGCTGTAGCACCACCCTGACCTCATATCCCCTTCGTTGTTGCGAACTGCGAACTGCAATCTCGACGCGCGACCACATCTCGACAAAAACCCCCCCTTGTGACGAGCCCACCTTTGCATGGAGGGACAGCCTCTCTGATCCATGGCCCCTCCCTCGGGCCTCCACCAAGCCGCCTTATCCTCCGACTTCGAGACCCCTTTCCCCCCCCTCGTCCGATCATCTACCGTGCCCATCGGTCTCAAGTCGCACCGCACCGATCCCTCCCATCTGGCCCCCGAAGATGCCTACTCCCCTGTCTCTCCGCCGCGCCGAACCGGTCTCTACAAGGTAGACGGCAGCGGCAGTGGCAGCAACGCGCCCAATGGCTCCGCAAACGAGCTGCGCCCCAGACATATCAGGCGCAAAGATGGCAGCAGGAGCAGGAGTAGGAGGAGGCAGAAACGCTTTCAGAAGCTGCTTTGGGTGAAGCAGTCATACCCGGACAACTACACCGATCAGGCGACCTTCCTCGAGAAGCTTCAGCGCAACCCGCGCGTCAAGCCGTACGACTTCTGGCCCCTCGTTGCCGACTCGACCGTTATTGTCCAACAAGTATGCTCGGTCATCATCTTCGTCGTCTGCTTCGTTGGCATCTTCCAAGAGCGCGTCAGTCCCGTGTCCGTGGTGGGCTTCAGCAGCTTTGCGACCTTCATCGGCTGGCTACTGTGGGATTGGTGGGTAGGGGAGGAGAGTCTGAGAGCACAAGGCGCAATGGATGGGACTACACATTCGCATAGGGGGCGGGACCCTCGTCCCGTACGGCGTCAGGACTCTCTTGGTGGCCCAACCCGTAACGCGAGCATGGTTAGTCTTTCGGGAGCGGGAACGGGAGCAGGAGCAGCAACATCGACTCCAGCGTCCGCTCTACCCTCGGCTGCGCCGTCACCGCGTCCTGATCAACATCTGCACATCCCCCGCTTCAGCATCGGCCCAACCGACTCGCGCTCCGCCAGCATCGAGCCCTCGACCGCCGCCGCCTCCCGTGCCGGCTCGCGGGCCCAATCGGTCGCCGACTTCCACGAAGCCCACTACGGTCACCACCGGCACCGGTCCTCCACCTCCTCCCCCATCCGCGGCGGCAGCGTTATCCCTGGAAACAGCCGCCTCCAGCTCCGTCTATCCACCATCAAGTCCGCCATCCTAATTTACTTCACCCTCCTGGGCCTCTCCCCAATCCTCAAGTCATTAACACGCTCAACCTCCTCCGACTCCATCTGGGCTATCTCCTTCTGGCTGCTTGCCATCAACATCTTCTTTTTCGACTACTCCATCAATAACAACCCGTTCACACAAGCAACCATCACCAACCCTCACTCCAACCAAACCGGCGGTATCGTCACCGGAAGCTCTACCCCAGCGCCAGCCGGAGTCGCAGTCAGAGCGGGAACCGGAGCCGGAGCTGGAACCGCAACGCCCATCCCAACCTTGACCTCAACCTCCCCATCCCCAAGCGGCACTTCTACCCCTGCCACCGGCACTGTCGCCGGCACTGTCACCGGCACCGGAACCGGCACCGTCCCCGGTACCTCCACCCCCCCCGTCCCCACCGCAACTGGCACACCCTCAACCTCACCCCCAACCGCAACAGGCGGCACAGCCCCCATCCCAACCCAACACAAATTCCCCATCGCCTCGCTCTCCACCAACGCCGCCCTGATGGCCTCGACCGTGCTCGCTTCTCGCTTGCCCTCCACAGGCCAAGTTTTTTCACTAACCTTATTCTCCATCGAAGTCTTTGGCTTGTTCCCCGTCTTCCGGCGGTACGCTCGCCACCGTTCCTTTCGGTATCATCTTATCTTGACTGTGCTACTGTTGTTGGGAGCGGGGGCTGGGGTGGGAATTATTATTGGGGCGCCTTGTCCTCCTCCTTCTTCTCTTTCCCCTTCTACTACCTTGGGAACAGCTGGGGCGGGAGATGTTGTGGTTAGAGAAGACGGAATGGGAGGAATGGGCGGAATGGAAGGGATGATGTTAATGGGCGGGATATCCCAATGCTGGCAAACCTGGCTCAAACACTCTTTGCTGGGGATGATTGTCTCCTGTCTGATCGCGGCCTTGGCCATGGGCGGGTGCAGCTGGTGGCTGATTGGGTTGCAAAAGTACAAGAACGAGATTTACGGGCCGTGGGACCCGGCGAGGCCGATTATTATTAGTAGACGATATTACGATGATGAATGAAACCGGCACTTGGGACTGGGTTAGTTTGGGTTGGGTTACGTTGTATAAAGGAAGAGGCGTGAGGTATAGAATAGATATTTCTTTTGTTTCTTTGCGTATATAATGCGGACCTAGCTTATGGTGAATTTGTTGTATGAGAGTGAAATGGAAGGTGTGTGTGTTGTGATGTTGGTGAAGAGATGGTGAACAGATGGTGGTTGGTATCTGACTGTTTTTCTAGGGAAGGACTGGATAGAGATGAATCAGACCACTCTTCACATGCCAATCGGGTTCACAATCAGCAATACTAGACATCGACCGTCACAATGTCATCACAATAGATGCAAGTTCGGATGATATGCACCGTTGTTCGGTCACCTCCAGTCAACAGACTTCTTCACATTCATTCAATTGTGTAACACGTCACCTAAAGTACTGCACAAGGAAAGCTAACGTTTATCTTAACCCAGTCGCCGAAAATATCTACACGCAATAATCAATCCTCAATACGGACGCAAACAATTGCCAGAAAAAAAGTCATCATCATCATCCATTTTTGTTTCATTCTAAATTATATAACCATTACCACCACCGCACGCTTACTCAGCAAGCTTCTGCTTGATGATGTCCTTGAGGGTGACGGCATCAGCAGCGAACTTGGAGATACCCTCGCGGAGCTTCTCGACGGCCATTTGGTCCTCGTTGAAGTCGAAGCGGAAGGTGGGCTCGTTGTTAATGTAGGTCTTCTTCTCGAGCGAGAGGTTGGCGGCGTCGGTGGCGTTGAGCTTCTGGGGGACGGGAGCATCGGAGTTGAGGAGCTCCTCAAGGAGGTTGGGCTGTTTTCATGTTTTGTTAGCACAAAATTTCTTCAAAGAATTGCAGCATGAGATGGAGAGAGAGACATACGGAGATGGTAAGGTAGTCGCAGCCAGCGAGCTCAGTGATCTCGCCAACGTTGCGGAACGAGGCACCCATGACAATGGTCTTGTAGCCGAACTTCTTGTAGTAGTTGTAGATGGTCTTGACGGAAGCCACACCAGGGTCCTCCTCCTTGGAGTAGTCCTTCTTGGTGTGAGCCTTGAACCAGTCAAGGATACGGCCGACGAAGGGGGAGATGAGGAAGGCACCGGCCTCGGCGGCGGCGATGGCCTGGGTAAGGGAGAACATGAGGGTGAGGTTGCAGTTGATGCCGTGGTCGCGCTGGAGGATCTGGGCGGCCTTGATACCCTCCCAGGTGGAGGCGATCTTGATCAGGACGCGGTCCTTGGAGATGCCCTCGGCCTCGTAGAGCTGTTGGTGGGAAAGTCAGTCGATGTGTGTTTAAATTAGGGAGTCCGCGAGGCAAAATGTTGAGGAAAACGCACCTTGATGATGTGAAGAGCCTTGTCGACGGAAGCCTTGGTGTCGAAAGAGAGGGCGGCATCGACCTCAGTGGAGACCTTGCCAGGGACGATCTCGAGAATCTTCTTGCCGAACTGGACAAGGAGGTAGTCGAGAGCGGCATCAACCTTCTCCTCGGGGGAGCCGGGGCCCTTCTTGGCCTCGGCGATGGCGGCGTCGAGGAGAGCGCCGTACTCGGGCTTCTTGGTGGCGGCGAGAATCAGGGAGGGGTTGGTGGTGGCATCTTGGGGCTTGTACTTGGCCATAGTAGCGAAGTCGCCTGTCGGAAGCAAGGAATCGTTAGCATCATTGGCATCATGGTGTTCTGCTCCTACATCGGAGGGAAGCTGCAGTGGTGGAAGAAGCTTACCTGAGTCACAGACGACGACCTATACATTGCGCAAAGATGCAGCGGTTAACAGCTCGTTCACCAAATTTGTCGCAGAATGCCGCAAAACAGACACAGATACCATGAAGCATATCGTATCGTCGCCAAAACCCATTGAACTGCGATGGTTCGTCTGGGAAGCTTCACAAAAAGCCCCCGAATCATCGGATGAGGGGTTTGGCGGGGTACAGGGGAAACAGGAATGACGGAACGTACAGTGCCAGTGGCCTTGAGCTGCTCGAGAGAGTTAGACATTTTGGGTGATGTGTATGAGTGAATAGTATTAGGTGTGGTTTGTCGTTGGTGTTTTGGAGGGTATCAATCAAAGAGAAAACAGTCGTTAGATGTTTTGTTGTAGAAAAGAAGAAAGATGGGAAGGAATTGGGATCAGGCGAAGTTGTTGAAGGGGGAGTTCGCTTTGAAGTGGTGTTGGGGAATGACGGGGAAAATGGCAACGTCTTGGCACGCTTCGCCAAGTTAGCGGATAGTGGAATGGTGTGGATGGTGCCTGCAACGGAGCGAGGGGTCTTGTCAGTTCTTGTCCTGGTTTAATATGACACCTAGAAATCCGTTACACGGCCAAATAGCGGGGATATCATCACCAGCGTCATATACTTTCCCTCCTGGTATCCGGTTTGCATATCGCCGCCGCCTCGCGTAGTGTAGTTGAGCATGGACAGTTCCTGTCAATCCAGTTCCTTGTTCGTCCCGTCTCACTGTACTCAAATACCAGCCCTGGTCCCCGACTTTTCGTCGAGTCTTTGGCGTTCTTTCTGCACTTCTGCAAGGTCCGGAAACTCTCACGGACACCAAAGCAGCTAATCTCATCAAGGTAGTCCCTTGATCTACCACTTCCACGCCTTCTTGGAGAAGCTCATGTGGTTCTTTGCTTTGACACTTTTCAGTTCTTGTTTTCCTCTTCCCGTCACAAACCGCACTTCTCCGACCATTTGCCATTTCTGGCCAGCTCGGCCAGCACGGCCAGTTTCGCAGAAACCATGTGGCGAGTCCAGGTCATTGTTCATCCAAGCACCCAAGCACCAGGCACCTCGATGGCCGTCTTCCGCCTCGGCCGTAATGCCGAACTTTCCTTCCGGGTTCTGGTTATGGTCGTAGTTCTAGGGTCCAAAGAACCAAACTACCTTTCATCTTTCCTCCTGATTAACACTTCCATCCAGACTATCCGGCACATCCATTCACTTCCTTATCTCAATCCGAATACCAATTCCATCTCTTTCACTACCACCACAATTGACCACTGACCACATATCAGTCAGATTGCAGCTAAACAACAGTCTCCCGCCCCTCAGGCGCCGTCGTGGGTTGCGTCCTTGCGTGGGGGTTAGGTTGGTCCGTCGTTTGGGGGCGGCTTTTCGGGGGTTGGGGTTTGTTAGTGCGCCGTAGCGTGAATGTTAGTAATGCCATAACGTCACACCCAGTCTCGAGCCAGTCTCGCCAGTGATTTCATTCGGATCGGCCGGGGGTGTGTTTACGGGACTCCACTGATTTTATGTCACCAGTGCAGTGACAGTCATCGATGTCTTTTGCCCTTTGGTTTATACCGACGCATGCCTTCCATTGTAGATGATAGTCCTCGTATTGATTTGAATGTTGGTCTGCGGGAATAGGGAATTGAATAATAACCTGTCGCAATAGCCATCAGGCTCACGCGCATCTCTTGATTCTTACCATTGGGCACTTTTGATATTCTGCCATTCTTCCAGCCTCCAGGGGACTTGCGGTTCCACGGCTCGGTGCAAATGGAGACGAGAGCAAGGGGAGCTTGACCTGACCAATTTACCCGGCCACGTTTCTGACAATCTAACTGCCTTTTTATCCGGCCGGCGATTTTAACGGCGAGACTCTTACAGATCTTCAACGCCGCCATAGCCCCTACCTATTGTTAGCTCCGGCGATCGGCAGTTTCTTGTACAATCATATCACTACTCGATTGAGTTCACAAATAGGCATGTTAATATCACGAAGACAGCGGTTGAACACTTTCGAAACCGTATCAATTATCCCAAGTTTTTTTTTTTTTTCCCTTTTGATCATCATGAACACCAAAGGATATCATCTTTTGCACGCCTCTCACGCCCCCGCCTTGCCCTGCTCCTTATAACTTGAGAAAAGCAACAAATCTCTCCGGCATAACACACCTCTCCGGCATAAGCACCGAGAGATCCTAGTCCTCAGTGATATCGCCATACTCCCACATACCAAGACGCGAATCCTTGGCCTGTTCTTGAGCCTTCTTGTACGAGTTCAGCGTCTTCTCGAACACGGGGCTCCTCTCCCACGCCTTGAGCTTCATGGGAACCATGGCGTATCCGGTCGAGAGGATCTCGCGGTTGAGAGACGAATCAGGATCCTTAGCATCCTTGGGGTCATAGATGGTAATGTAGCTGAGACCCTCCTTGTTGTCGATGTAGTCAAAGCTGCCGACGAGCTGTCTGCCCTCGGTCAACTCGTAGATGATGTTGATGGCCTCATCAAGGTAGTGAGTAGCGGAGGGAAGCTGGACGAAGGACAGGGAAGCATCAATGGCCTGGGCCTTGAGCTTCTGAACGCCGAACTGCGCGTCAAGAGGACGGAGCTTGGACCAGGGCTGCTTCTCGGAGTTACCATAGTCAATGTAGACGACCTCGGCAACCTTGGCGCTGCGGTCGTTCGACCTGACGCGGGCTCTGTACCACTCGCCGTCGGCGCTGAACTGAGCAGCGACAAGCTCACCAGTCTTGGGCGCGTCAGGGAGGGACTTCTTGTTGGCAGGGTTGCTGTGATACTTCTTGAACTCGTTCATGAGGGTAGTCAAGGCAGCAGTGCCCTGGCCGACCTCCTGGATCTTAAGCTTGCCATTAGCATCAACGTTGGTGATGACGATGTCACGGTAGTCGTTGCGCTTCTCCCTGATGGTGAGCTCAACCTCAGGGGCAGCCTGAGCAGCCTCTTCCTCCTCAGCGACATCCTGAGAAGGATCCCAGTCCTTCCACAGACCCTTACGAGCCTCCTTGGCACGCTTCTCAGCGGCGTTGAGCTCGGCAGCATTGCCGGATTTCTCAGCAGAATACTGATGAACGGAAGCGAGACCCTCCTCCACAAGGAGCTTGGCAAAGCTCTCGCGGCCGATGTAAAGGTCACCAATGAATCCGCCAACCTTGTCAATGTCGTGAACATCAATCTCGCAGTCTCTCTGGTTGCAGCGTCTGTTGGCCAACTCAAGAGCCTCGTTTCCGAAGGGCTCACCCTGCTCCTTAGGGGTGCGGCCAGCACGGGGAGCACGGATACCGGCGAGAACCAGGGTAATCTTGACACCCTCGCGAGGGATCAAGACAGTGAAGCGAGAACCGGACTTGCAGTAGTCAACAATACCGGGAACCTTCTTTTGCCTCGAGAGGGTAGAAAGCTGAAGCTTGGCCTTTTGTGCGCTCTCGGACATGTCAGTGTACTGCTTGATCTTGGGGCTCTTGCCAGACCAGATACCCTTCTTCTCCTCCTTAGCCGTCTCTTGGGCAGCGAGAAGCTCATCGTAGTTGGAAGCGCGATCAGTGTCATCCTTGCGGTGCCTGATAACGGTAGCGTAACCCTCCTGAACAAGCATCAGGCCAATGTTCTTGCCGTCACGAGTGACCGTGGCAACGTCACGGGCCTCAAAGTCATCGGTGGCAGCCTTGGAACCGTCAATGGAGACGCGGACGTGCTTGCCGATGACCTTCTTGCGCAGGAACTCCTTGGCCTCCTCTCTCCAGGGAGCCTCAGAAGGCTCACCAGCTCTGGGACCACGAATGCTGCTCAAGCTAAGCCTCTTCTCCTCACCGGCCTTGTTGCGGACAAGGATGGTATCGACACCGACAATCTTGCTGACGGTCACGTCGAGGTCCTTACCGCCAGCAGTAGCCTTAGCAACGTGGCCCTTGTGCAACCGCAGCTGAGTGGACTGGGCCTTCTTCTCGGCAGCACGGAGAGCAGCCATATCAGTACCGAGGAAGACGGAGTGGAAATCGTTGCAGCGGGCAAGGCCATCCTGGAGGAGGAACTCGGCAATGTTGCCGTTGGGGTGAAGGATGGTAGCAACGAGCTGTCCCTGGGGGCTGGCACCGACGATCTTGACCTTCAACTTGCGCTGAAGGAGGCGGGTTTCGACAAATCTCTTGGCTTCCTCGCCATATTCTTCGGCAGGCTGCGTCTGGCCAGTGGAGGGGTTTGTCCTGGCGGTCGATGGTGTCCTGATACCGGCAATGAGAGTCATGACCTGGTAGTGCTTCTTGTCGCTAAGGAGAAGACGGGCAAGGAGACGGTCTCCGCTAATGACCTTCTCAATGACCGCGTCCACGGTCTTGCCCTTCCACTGGTTAAGGAAGTCGGGGCCACCGAGGTCGTTCTGGACCGCAATGAAGCCATCCTTGCCAGCGTGAAGGCCCTTTTGTTCGTTTTTTGCCTGGGTCTCGAATTCCCTAAGCTTGTCGAGTCTGTCGAGGATCTCCTCGGAGTCGTCTTTCCTGCCGGCATCCTCCCTGACCTTGAGCCAGCCAGCCTTGACGGCAGCCGCAGGAAGCTCGGTTCCATCCTGGAGTTGTGCAATGCCATATTCCCTGCCGGAGTTGGGGATAGTGTCTGTTTGGGTTCCAAGTCAGCAATTGTTGGCGTAGGAGGCCACCAGGGCAAACATAAAGGGCAGCCAGCTTACAAAGAACAGTGCACTTGATGGGCTTGCCGAGTGTCAGTTCCCTGAGGAATTCGCGAGACTGGAAGGCGAATGGCTCGTCGCCATCTTTGCTCAGACGGGGAGCAGTGACATAGGCAAGAGAGAACTGGCGCTCGACCGCTGGGTTCTTGGGGTTGGCGAGAATCAAAGTGTCACCGCTCAGCACGGATTTTACTTGGGCGAAGAAACTAGACATGGCTAAAGAATTCGAGGCGGGGCTCGTGCGGTAACGGTCGAGGGTGGTTGGAAGTATTAAGGTGTAGTACTGGAAGACGGAGGTGTTAGTAATGTATCATATACAGGTGCCAACTGAGACCGTATCGGTCTCCGACTCGTCATCGACACTCAAGCATGCAGATATACCAAGGCCGACATGCTTCCATGTAGCTTTGGCTTGGTGTTTGGATTATGCGGTGGTCCAGCCGGGAGGTGCGCATCGGAGAACGAGAGGGGAAGAGCCAGTGGCGGAGCTGTCTTGCATACCTGATAGAAGAAAAAAAATAAACCAACAAGAGCTGAGCAAGGGAAGGAGAGCTCTGGAATCGTGATATACTAAAGCGTGTAGAGAAGTTGTGATATGGAAAAGGAGAGATTGTAGATGGCGAGAGAGGAGAGGAGCAGTAGAAGTCGGAGCCGAAGTTGAGACTCTGACTGGTGGATGGGACGGAAGCTCTCAAGGTTGCGGCAAACTGCAAGTGGAAGGACAGCTGTCGGTGTGTCACGGTTTCCCTTGCTGGCCCAATCCCAGGTCGGGACAGCTTTCGCCATTTCATCTTTCCTCGCCCCATCTAAAATGTGGGGTAAGAGCCCCCTCAACAGCTGTTCTGGAAAGGCCTCCCCGCCAGGGGACCTGTTTCAGGGGCTGCTGAGGGGTACTTACAGATACTTCTTCATAGGCTTTATTTCTGCTTGTAGATCTTTAAAGTATTTTGACATGCCCAGGACACCCAAAAACATCCTGGCGTTTCTCTAGGCAGCACCACCACCTCAGCTGCTGTTTTTGGAACCTGACATGTCATACAGTGAAGCCTTCAAATTGAGCTGCTGAGCAGTTGAATCAGTTTCTAACCACTCGCCAGCTGCTCCATTCTCACGTAAAAGGCTTACAGAAGATATAGCTCCAAAGTCCAAAATGCCAGACCGATATTGGAAATTCCAGAACAAGACCTACCCCCCATTCTGGGGCCTTCGTGGTCATAAAGAAGTGATGCTTCATCCAGTCGGATCCCAAGGGGAAGAGAGAACATAAAGCCTGCCACGCCCGAAATTACCTTCCACCAGTTCCCCCGTCTCCCACGCGAAGTTCGAGCTCGCGTATCGGAGATGACCGTCGAGCCTCGGATTATCGAGGTCCGCGTTGCGTACAGCAAGAAGGACTATGACTCGATATGGCTACTAAGAGATTCAATAAAGTCTCTCCCGAAGAGGGTGATGTCTTCCGTTTGTTTTCTTCGACTCCGGTGCCGGCGCCGTTGCAGGCCTGTCGGGAAGCGGGGAATCATCTGGGGCAGGTCTGCTATCAAAAAGTTTTTCAGGATTTACCAGCCGCAAGGCACGCTGGCGAGGAACTGGAACTGGAACTGGACCTAAAGGATCGCGAGCAGCGGACAGAGTCAACCCCAGATCCGGACAAGGAAAAGGAACCGCGCTACATCTGGCTCTTCTTCACCAACGACATGCTCTCCATCGGTCCCTCTCTCTTCCGCCATTTCTCATCTTACGCTCCCCAAATTAAAGCGCTCCGGTTCCAGCGTGACCTCGACGAAGAAGTAGTTAGCCTTGAGGACCTTCGACGGAATGCCAGTTTTTCCAACGCCATGAACATCCATATCATCTGTAGCTATGGCCAAGACGTGCAGGACTGGGCTGGTGTGGAAACCGAGTTAGAGATGAAATTCCTTATTCCCAGGTGGAACGTGTTGGTGATTGCTCCTGGGGATGATTTGGTAGTAGATGCGTATGAGATAGATATTTATGACAAGGAGTTGCCGGATTGGAGGACTAAGCTGAGAAGTGGTTAGAGCGATGAGAGCTAAGCTGCCAGAAGTTTAATGAGGCTCGTGAAGTAAACTGGTAGAGGTGAGTGTCTCTGTAAGTGTATGAAGGTGGGTGAACTTTGTGTGTTTTAGCTCGTATATGCTTAGGCCCGTAAATATAGTGAACATATTTTGGACGTCGTTGCCACAAAAGGGTTTGTCCAACTATTTATATCACCCATGTCTACATAACAGCCGTTCGCTTCTGCAAGCTTCCGATCACGTCGCCCGCGGTACCTGGAAACGGCTGGGAGCATGACAGCCGGGCGTCTCCACATAAGTTGCTGTGACAGCCCAGCTTCCCAAGCTCGGAGCTAGAGCTCCAAGCAAGGATCAAGCTTCATAGAACAGGAACGGTTTGGGGAAGAGCTATGCAGGATTCATTGGCGATGACAGATGGGGTTTTTCGCTTCCATATGACCAAGATGCTTGCTTGTAAAGCTGTATAGGTAGATGTCGGTTGCTACAAGGCAAGCAGTTTGAACTTTTGAAGGTTCCAATGGCAGTATAGCCATCGGCCTCTGCATACCAAACACAGAATTGGGTCACAGTCACAGAAACTTTCGAAATTAGCTGGCTTGGTTCTTCACTTTTACAATTTTATTCACGCTGCTTGACACCAGACCATCTCAGGTCACATTTAGTCTAACAACGCAAATCATCCGACCAGTCGAGACGTTTACTGGGAGATACCAATGACGCCGCAGGCAGGGCGGGGACCGGCGTTGCCAGTCTTGAGGGACTCCTCGTTGCCACCCTTGCCAAGGTCGTCAGTGCCGGCGTGGACGACGACGGTACGCTGTTGGAAAAGTTAGCAAGAGGAAACGTTGTAGTTGTAAGGGACGATCTGGGGAAGAACATACGCCAATGACGCTCTCGGGGCCGATGAGCTTGACGAGGTTGTCAGTCACGGAGCCCTTGGCGTTGCCCTGGGCATCGGTCTCGAGGTTGCCGAGATCACCGACGTGGCGGACCTCGGCGGTGCGGTCGCCGTGGGTGGTGCCACGGGGGTTGACTGCGGGTGGGTAAGGGCACATTGGTCAGTCTACTGCTATGATGATGATCACCTCCTCTCTTCTCCACGTTCCACGTTCCCCGGACTCGGATCACTTACAGTGAGGGCCGGCAGAGGTGCAGCCGTTGGTGTTGTCACCGAAGGTGTGGATGTGGAAGCCACGCTTGGCGTTGGGGTCGTTGCCGGAGATGTCGTAGGTGATGGTGGTGGGAGCGGACTCAGACTCCTGCTCGAAGATCACGGTGCCCTTGACGTTAGAGTCACCACGGAGAACAGCGACTGGATGGATGAAAGAAGAGAGGTTAGCCGTACTGTCGTCAAGCCAATAATGCAGGGTCCCGGTAGCCAGAGAGGTTCTCCAGTTCCTCCTGCGTCATTCGTCGAGGGAGGTGACGATTGAGGTGCCCATCAAGGTGTCCGGCCGTGAGCAGAAACTCGCTCAAACCAACGCGTGGGCAACCGATCCCTCCACTCGGATCGCCTGATGGCGGATGGGTAGCCGCAAGGCAACCTCGAGAACGTGACGGCGGGATGAATGTGACGCATTGCAGCGGGATTGTGCTTACCAGCCTTGACCATTTTGACGGATTTAAAAGTGTTTGGATAGAAGCGGTTTGTTTGAGTATCTTGGTAGTTTGTGTTTATTGAAACAAAAGAAGCAGCTGAGAAGATCTTGGGAGAAAAATCGGCTACGTTATACTTGGACCTGAAGAAGCGGGGGGCCACGGGGGAACACGAAGGAGTCCGACGTCCGTCCGAGGATCGCTGGCGTCCAGGTGGGGTTCGTCAGGGGATGAGCGAACTACAACCCCGCATTGCCGTCATCTCGTTCTCGCGGTACGATTGAGTGGCTTACAAATTCGGCATCACTTCCGGCAACACATGGAAAAAGTGGAAACATGGGAGATGTGGTTTTGGTGTTTCAACTCGAGAGCTCGAAGATCCAATTTCGAATTCTCAACATTGCTAAAGAAGAGCATACATATTTACTCAGCATCTTTGGACACCGACTGTTGACAGCAACAACAACAACAACAACAGCAGCAGCTCAACATAAGCTTTACCAGCAAAACCTACAGACACGACGACATCGGCCAACATTTTGGTGTCATTGATCGCGGGGCCGTTTCAGGCCAGCACGCAGTTCCTGGAGTGGGGTGTTTCCTTTGGCTTCCTTTCTGTTCTTACTATTTTGGCCTAACTCCGTCGATCGGACCATCTGATAAGATCTTGATAACATCAACAACGCCGAGGCAGATTCGAAAGTATGTACGATTGCCCCCAGAGTCCGAGCTGCCCCCACGAACCTACCTAGACCTCACGGCGGCTGCCATAGGGCTGAAAGGCTCCAACCGTTCTGATGAATCCGAAAACAGCCCACATTGTTGGATATTGCCGCGGCAAGGAGGGAATCCGAAGGCTGAGGCATTCCCCTTCAGACGCCCCGGCGCCCAATGCCCACGGCCTGCGCCAGCCGCCAACAGTCAATAATTTTCCTCCAATATGCAGGAAATCCCAGCTCGATACTTGGCTTGAAGCACTTCTGAGCCAATTCCTCAGCTATAACACATCGGCTTTGAACGGCCCCAGAAACAGAGCTGTTGAACAGGACCGTGTTGAACATCGAAGAAAACGTAGGGACCGGCGGACTGCAGAAAGCCAAACAAACAGTTGAAAGGAGCCCCTGGCAATTGAATCAGATCCAGGGGTAAACACACTCGGAGCTCATTGGTCGTTTTACTCTTTCTCTAACACTACTGACAATTACACAAACGCCCAGTAGCCAAGGTGTAGGCGCTGCTTCACCATTTTGGCCCAATCATTGGCTACCCATTTCTCTGTTTCATGAAACATCATCCCTTGGGTTGAATGTGTTCTCTTTATATCTCTGACGTTAGAAGTTGCCTTGTACATATGAAACAGCTTAGGTCAGTGTCAGCCATAACGCAGATCTGAGATGTTGTTTTGAAGATGGGATGGCGAGTGTCAGATGGGCTGGAGTGTGACGACAATGTGCCTTGTCATGCGATAAGAGATGTTGTAGTTGCCCTTGCAGTTAGCGTACTGGAAGCACGAACCAGCGACCCTTCTTTTCCACTTAGAGCTGAGGCGCGCGGACCGCATGGGCACTGATGTCATGTCATCCTCCTGTACCTCTGACTTGTATCCGAAGGTTGGTTGCCTCTCACGCACTTCACAAGCCAGAAGAGTGGATGCCTTGCACAGTTCTTGAGTTGCATTTCAGGTTTGAATCCTCCATCCATTCGGCTATTTTTCATTAACCACCGTAACACCGTGACGTCTCACCACCAGGAGGCTCTTCAACTTGGCTGGCCGAAGTCTGGACTTGGTGTGGCTTGAACTTGTAGTGTCATGTTGATTCAGCTACTGGAATGCCATAAATGCTTTGCATGATCCGTCTAATATCAATTTTGTCCTCCGAGCCACATTGTTTATTCTGCCCAAGCCGGTGTCGTTGAGCTGAGATCTCTATTTGTTCCTCTTTCAACTCGAAATTGAAAATACATCAGTTGTCTAACTCTTTACCCTCCTACTCACGATAAGGGCTCTTGCCATATCCTGACCGCTCCCTCATCTGATCGATCATCTCTCTGGCCTCCTCAAAGCCCTCGGGGGTCTGCTTGATTCCGTAGGAAGCCATAAACCCCGTCTTGCCGCCCCAGGGCTCGAGGTACTCGTAGTCGGACATGGGTTGGCCGGGGTTGATTTCGGAGAACTCGGTCACCCTAGAGATGGGAGGTGGGAGGTTAGTGGGAGGCTGTTATCGGAGGGTTTAGGTCAGACCCATAGAGAAACGAAGGTTGGGCTTCACTTACTTAGAATTGGACGAGGATCCTCCTCCAGAGGAATTGTTGGAGGACTGGCTCTTGGAGCTGCCCTTGCCGTTGCTGTTTCCGTTGTTGCCGGCCATTTTGATTCTTGTCCGGTTGGTGGGAGTGAGATTGCTAGAATCATTTTCTCTAGACTACCTGTGTCAGGACAAGGCTGCAATACAGGCAATGGCTGGTATGTGGATTGTATTGAAGTGATGAAGAGGGAGAAGTCCAGGAAGGCCTGGTCCTTAACTACAAGAGATGAAGCCACCGTGACTACCATGTGCAGCAATGCACGTGCTGTTTGCATGCATGGCAGGCGCTGCCTGACAACCAATTGAATGGACTGTCAGTGAGAAGGTCAGAGGAACATGGTAAAAGCCCAGTGCTTGATACACAAACTGTGAGAGTGGGCCAGAATGTTTCTTCTGACGGGAAGAGACAGAAAACACAGACAATCCTGACCATGTTGCAGTCAGTCCCCACGATGTGACAGGGCCGAAGACAGCGCCAGCCTTATGTGCCATCCAGAGGGAGCCGTGGGAGCCTGGAACCTACCCCAGTTCCACACTTCAACCCGTGCGTGACAGGCCCCTACTTGTATAATTCCAAGGGAACCGTGACGGACCCGGACCTGACCTTCCCAGGACTGGGGCGGTCTTTCCATACCCGACCGGACGTTGATGGTGCAGTGGTTCACCTGTTATCGAATCCCATCTGATACCTCTCAAGAGGTACTCTACCCATACACATCACCCTCGTCTGCGCCTTGTGATACGCCGAGGACTTGAACGTTCGACAAGAGTCAGACGCTGAGTCCGACTCGATGTGATTGCATACATCATATCTGCGTCCCGCACGCGTGCCAGCCACCCGAGTTGCAGGATTTTACACTTCAAGGGCCACTTTAGTTTCCTAACAACACATCAACACCATCTCACCTAACTCGGCGGATGAAGTAACCGTCACGTTAGTGTAAAAACGTTTACATACGATTACGATACAGAAGATACCCATCGGATAGGACATAACGGAGTCCCCACTGGCCGCGCGCTAACTGCCAACCCAGACTCCATTCAATTGACAGAGAGCTGTTATCATACCTTACCACCACCGAGCGACCTACCTTGCCCGAATCCGCAACCCCGTCGCCGTTGTTTCCGACATTCAATTTCGCTGTTGTCGGCCCGTCGCCTTCCGTCCGGTGGAAGGTTGCTCGAGAGCTCGACGCTACGGACACCGCACAAAGCTGCTCGCCCGAACCTCGGCGCCGTCCATCATTGACAGCGACAGCTTCTAGGTCGTCGTCTCCTTGTACCCAACAGTCGACAACGACAACGACGCCGGGCGACAGACACTCGAACGCCATGTCGTTTCGCGGCGACGATTCACGCCGCTATGGCCATGTGCCGCCTGCTCAATACCCCGTCGCCGGCACCGCGCAGGACAACAGCAACCCGCCTTATCCTCCCCAGCGACGCTTGAGCTTCAACACGGGCGACGATGCCGCCATGTTCGACCCGAGCGCTGCACGCCAGCAGCCCGCCATTTACACCGGGGGCCCCGTTGTCAGTAGGGCCGAGGAGGAGCTCTTCATCACCAGTCCCACGTCACAGGATGCGCCGGCCGCCCAAAATCGCCTCAGCTACCATCCTCAGCATATCGCCATGGCCGGCTATCAACACCAGTACCAGGCTCAAACGAACGCGCCGCCGCCGGCACCGATACACTCGACATATAACCCCCAGGCCTTTGCTCGCACTCAATCAACCTCCCTCCCGTACCACCCCGCCCCGGCCTCGAGATACGGTGCTCCGACGAGCCCGACTTACGCGCCCACCCCTACAACCTATAACCCGCCAGCTTATAACCCGGCGGCGTACGCCAACACAAACACGGCGACGCCACAGAGGCATTCTTCGGTCGCTTCAGTGGCTTCCTCGGGATACAATGGATACACGTATGGCTATACTTCTCCCAGCATCCCGCAGTCTGGGTTTGGGCAATCTCCCCAGACGGCTACAGCTCCATCCATGCCCAGCTATGAGCCTGCCCGTAGTCCACAGTATCCTCCGTCCTCTACCACCGCCACATCGCCGCAATATGAGCAGTCCTACCCCCCGGCGAATGCATACAACACTCAGCAGTACTACGGGTCCTATTCCCTGAATGGTGTGAACAATGCCTCGGGCATGGCGTATAATACCATGACATCTCAGGCGCCCTATCCCACACATGTTCAGATGCCCGCCGGACCTAGTTACGCTTCTGCGGATCACAGCGCGTTTGCCGGTCGGAACTCTAGATCCGATTCCCAGGTCTCTGCGCCATATCCTCCGGCGCATTCACAAGCATCCGGGGGGCTTACAAGACACCCAACAAATGCTCCGCTCCCTAGCCGCCCCATGGATGATTTGCCAGAGCACCAAAGCTGGGGGCCCAATGGGCAAAGTGATGAGCTGCAAACCCAAGACGCCTTGTTCAGTGATATCATTTCGGAGGTGGGGCCACGACAGTACCATGGTGTTAATGGCAGCATATCGGAGGACGACCAGGGACTGCACCGCTACAGTTCGACTGCTTCGACAAACGTGGGATCCGCTGCAGCGGTAGATCGCTATCCTTCTAATGCATCGACAGTGAACAGGAATGATATCCCCAACACTTATCCCAATACTTATAACTACGATGACGACGAGAGCGACCCTGAAGGTGCTGCTGGCCTTCTAGCCATGCAGGAGGACATGGACGACCGACGCTTTGGCTTTGGTGGGATATCGTTCCCATCTTATATGGAGCCTCCGGCAGCGCAGCAGCAGCCCACCCCACCGTCACACCCGATACAGCCACCGGGACACCAACGAGTGTTACCACCGCCGCCCGAGGAACAAGGTACGGATAGTGATTTTGGTGGAATGGATCTCGGCTTGTACGGAGGTGGCTATGCTGGAAACCTGCACTACGGGAATGAAGTTGGCTCCCCACCCGCAACCTCCACCCACTTTGACCAAGGGCCCAGGCCGTTGCCATATCCGCAAAACACGGGAAGCGAGTATGCTCCGTTCTCCCAAGCTGCGGTTGACTATGGCGGAACTGGTGGTCTTCAGGCCCCGCAAACTCACCGGTTGAGCTTCGATGAGGGAGATGAACATGTCTCGATCCACTCCAGGCAGAGCGGAAGTGACTCGCCTATGAAGGAAGAGTACCCCGATATGTTCTATCATCCCGGGATATCTAACCGGCCTCTTCCGGCTGTTCCTCCTCTCGGCGAAAGCCGTCCAGCGCTGTCGGTACTACCCCCTGGTAGGGTCGCTTCTCAACAGGGGTACAATATGGATGTGAATCAACGGCTCATGTATGACCAACAAGGTCAAGCTGCAGTGGAGAGATCGATATCGCTTTCCAGCCACAGCAACACCCCTCCTGTCCAGACACCGGCACGATCCAGAACCGATGCCACTGAGGAACGGAGGAGAGCATTGAAGCATGCTAATCAGCATCATTCTCATCTGGGCCATCATAGCGTGTCTCAGGATGGCTACGACTCGGGGACACCATCGTCGCTTGCTGCCTATGATATGATCACCTTGCCTGGCCGAAAGAGGAAGTTCATCCCATCGAAGCTCACGGCTACGGAGATTAAGCGTTGTGCCGAACCGTGGGCGCTCAGCAGTGTTACTGCCTGGATTCGTGAGATGGCAGACGGCGAAGTGGACCTGAAGAGAAAGTCCATCGAGGAGGGAATTGTGAAGCTTTTCTGTCACAAGGTCCCTACCATGAACGTTGCTGACGCGGAAGGTTTGAGTGCCACAGTCGTGGACTCGATGTTTGCGTCCGGTCTCTTGATCCCAGATGAGGAATGGGTCAGGTTTGGAACCGGCCAGATGACAGGTGTCTTGTGGCAACTGACTGGCCATGGTTGCTACGCGCCCAAGTTGCATGAGGCCGAAGAGTCTGCCCCCAAACTTAATGATAACGGCATTCCAGTAAGGTGCTACTCGCATCACTGCGGTAGAACGCTGAAGAAGGCCAATCTGGATCACCTGCTTTCCGATGATCCAGTGGTTCAGGACTGGGCGACCTTCCACGGAGTCAAGCTGGAGGATTGCGAAAAGAAGAGCAAAAAGGAGATTGAGAGACAAAACGTTCTGCACGAGATTGTCACCAGTGAAGAGGAGTACATGGCCCAGCTCGACGTCGTTCGGCTCCTCTACAGAGATCAACTCCGCGTGCACCAGCCGCCTGTTCTTCCCAACAGCAGGAGGGACAAGTTTCTGGAAGCAGTCTTTGGTAAGGTCGATACGGTGCAGCAGATCAACAAGGACCACTTGCTTGCCCAGCTTAAGTATCGCCAACAGGAACAGGCGCCCTTCATTGTTGGGTTTAGTGACTTGTTCAGAGAGTGGATTCGCAAGGCCAGGCCGATCTACATCGAATACTGCTCGTCTTACCCGAACTCGGAGTATCTCATCCGAAAGGAAAGCAATAGGAATATTCTCTTCCGTGAGTTTTTGGGACACGTACAAAACCATAGGCGGTCCAAGCGTTTGGGATGGACCACGTTTGTGAAGGCGCCCATTACACGTCTGCAGAGATATTCTTTGTTGCTCAGCACGGTCTTGAAGAACACAATCGAAGACAGTGAAGAGAAGCAGAATCTCATCAAGGCAATTGAAGAGATCAGGTCAGTCACAAAGGAGTGCGATGACAGAGTTGCTGAGATGACCAAGAAGGTGTCCCTGCTTGAGCTACAACACCAGCTGGTTCTTCGCCCCGGTTTCCAATCAGTCCTCAATCTTGACCACCTTGGGAGAGAGCTTCTCAAGCAAGGCGAGCTTCAGCGACAGGGTTCGAAGGGAGTACGCTGGGTCGACACACAGGCCCTGCTGTTTGATCATTATTTCATCTTGGCCAAGGCGGTCTCAACCAAGGACGGGAGGAATGAGAAGAAATACGACGTGTCGAAAGAGGTAAGCCCTTGTGCGATATTCTACCGCGTACCCTGCTGACAATTGCGTACAGCCTATACCTATGCCACTCCTCTTCCTGGAAAGCATGCATGATGAACCTGTCACGAAACAAAAGGGTCTCGCAGCGCCTCTAACCCGTACAGCGGCTACCACTGGATCCGGGACACAGCTTAACAAGGTTGCCTCTAACGGAGGCGATCGGCCCGGCCTGGAGCATTCAGCAACAAGTTCGTCTATGGCCTCCCTCAACACCGTTACCCGTCTAACAAGTTCAGGTGTCGACGATGGAAAGATCATCTACCCCTTTAGGATAAAACACCTCGGTCACGAGATTTACACGCTCTACGCTTCCTCTGCCCTGGACCGCTCGGAGTGGTGTAAGGCGATTGTGGACGCGAAGACAAGACACGCCGAAGCGCTACACGCACAGAACGCCGAGCCTTTCCGCTTGCGCGTTCTTTCCGACGGTGCTTTCGCGTACGATTCTTATTCGACCTTTGGCAGGCAGCAGGGCGTGCCAATTAGTGGGACACCCTTGGACAGGGCGATACGAGAAATGGAGGAGGCATACGGTAAAGGCCGCGGTCCCCCGCCGGTATGCAGAGCTCAGGTAAACTGTGCTACCGCTTTCAAGTCGTTCGGCAAGTCCATCATCGCCATTGGCACGGATTATGGCGTCTACATCTCGGAAGCATCCAACCCCCGAGGCTGGACACGCTCTGTCCAGATCAGCAAGGTCACCCAGATCGCAGTCCTCGAGGACTTCTCTGTCTGCCTTCTCATTGCCGACAGGTCACTCATCTCCTACCCCCTCGACGTGATCGCGCCCGTCTCCAACTTCCCGTCCCCAGTTCACGACAATCCCAGACGGGCTCCCCAGCGTCTTGCCAAAGACGTCACCTTCTTCGCCACCGCCCGCATGAAGGACCGCACCCTCCTCTTCTACAAGCGCAAGGAAGGCATGCACAACACCTTCAAGGTTCTCGAGCCCGTCTTCCAAAAGGCGACCGAAAAGAAATCCCGCATCTTCGGCAGCCGCAAATTCGCCTCCGGCGCGACCGAGTCCTTCCGCGACTACGACGAATTCTACCTGCCCGCGGAGTGCTACTCGCTCAACTTATTCCAAAGCTACATCGCCGTGGCCTCCGCTAAGGGCTTCGAGCTGCTGACCCTCGACAAAAAAGTAACCCAGTCCATCCCGCGCGACCTCAACCTCCCCGCCATCGCCAATATCGCCTCCCGCATCAAGGACCAGCGGCCCTTGGGAATGTTCAAGCTCAACGACCAGGAATTCCTCCTCACCTACGAGGACTGCGCCGTCTACGTCGACAAGCACGGCGAGATTTCCCGCACTTTGATCATGGAGTACTCCGGCAAGCAAAAAAAGGCAAAAGCAGCCACCATGTTCGGCCAATACCTCCTGCTCTTCAACGAAGATTACGTCGAAGTCCGCAACGCCGAGAACGGGCGCTTGCGGCAGATCATTGCCGGCCGCGACGTCCGGTGTCTTGATTACGGGTTTAGAGGACCGACGGGTAGTGGCCAGCAGCATGCGCAGCCGCATACCCTGCTGCAGGCGGGAGTGTTGCAGGATAGTAAGGGGACGGTCAAGATTTGTATGAGTCATCCTGAGGTCCCCGGTGGGCAGATTGTGTTGGAGATGTTGCTTAATGATGGGCATGCGGAGAAAGCTTAGGTGGCTGGGATGGGAGTTGATGGGGATGAGGAAGGGAGGGTGGATGGGGCGAGGTTGGGTGGGGATGGGTGTGTTGATGGTCGTGGGCATGGTGATAAATACTGGTGATGGTCGGGTGGTAATAAGTTGAGTTTTATTTGGGGACGGGAAGCGGAACGAAGGTTTCGGGAGTTGATTCTTGATGGTATAAAGGATGAGTAGTGTGGCTGATTGACGATGAAAAGATACCAAGATGCTGCTGGTGTTTCTTTTACTTTCATGCGTTTCTTCTTGTCTTGTGTCAATAGTTGGACAATGGATTGGGGTGCCTCTTAGGGAATGCAAATGGACGGGTTTATAAGCACGCGTGGAGTAGCCTGCTTTGATCATATGCTTTTCCTTACAACTTTCGTTCGAGTACTGGTAGTTCTCTTGTTGAATGACCGATGATTATGGTCAGTAATGACGGATGAATAAGTCTGATGCATCGCAATGCCCGATGGGTGGTGACTACGGTGAGACAAGGATATATATACTGATAAGTAACAGCTCTGTATTCTTAAGGTTACTTATCTCTTTGCCTTCTCTTCACCTCTCTCTTCACCTCTCTCTTTATTAGTCTCTTTCATCAGTCTCTTCGCCTCTTACTGCGCCTCTCTACTCAGGTGAGTGATTCTCTGGAACCAATTTGTCAAATAGCGATATCCCGTCATTGTCACAACACGTAGATTGAGAGGTGACCCACCACAATGTCCGACTTAAATAATATAAGATTAAAATGAAGAAGATGATGCTAGTCAACATTAGATGAAATGGGTAGGGGATCTTATATGCGATGACAGCTCATAAGAGATGAAAGACCAAAGACCGGATTGTAACACAAAGATCTGACAGGTGCTGGCAAGTGGTATCGTCACGTTCGGCCTCGATGCCATGTATCAAAATGAGGATTTAATGGAACCGGGGATTCGAGGAACTTTCACATAGTTCTTCCTATGAACAGACAGATTGTTGTTAATCCGATGATGTTCTCACAAAGCCAAACGCTCAAAAGTTCATTATCCAGCTCCAGTACACCCATACCGCGCTGCACTCACTTTTGTATCTGAGCCCATCCCACCCATAAAATCAACATCGTCTACTGATACACTAAAAGGATGAGCGCATAAGATTCTCAAGCAAAGTAAACCACATGCGGCCTTTCTCCAAACTTATGCATATATGCAAATGACCAGTAGGCCTAGTAGCCTCTGAAATGCTCATGCTGGGACAACGCTCTGCTCTGTGTGCTCTCCATACCCAAATCAAGAAACGCCTGTGAAATGCAACAAAACTTGCGCTGAAATTTTCCGAACAACCAGGTCTTCTGGCTTCAGTAGAGGGTTTAGGGGGTATCGGTGGTCCTGCTATATTGTGGGGGCGAAAAAAGCCCGTCTGGGACAGGGTTGTCTTCCACATGTGATCCTTCTGGTGATTCCTGAGATGGAGTCTCTGGGAGGCTCGCTATCGGCGATGCCACACCCTATGGATCATCCCTATCCGACACCAGTCCGAAAAACTGCTTGATCCGCCACTAACGGGTTTCCTTCACCTTCCTGTGATTATCCTTTGCCAACAGTAGCGTGAGTTGACTCTTCGATCTGCCAAAAGGAATCGTTGGAGTAGTGCTGGGAGGTGTTGGTGAGAACGCTTCTTGGAGAAGCGATGGTGAAGGCCTCGACCGGCGCGACACAAAGTCAGGTATGTCTCGGGCTTCAACCAAAGACGATGTTGCTATCACGTCGGAGTCGAACTGCCCCTGGACAGTGGTGTCGGACACCTGTGTTGTGGGTTCCTCGGTCAAGGCCTGTACATTAGGAATCTCGCCGGAAAGCCTGTGAGACATTGCGTGTGGTGATGAGTAGGGGAGCTCCCCTGATATTCTTTGAGAAAACAACGGGACTCGGTGTGGCGGCCGAGGTGAACCAACTATAGGGTCTTCGGTGACACGTGTGGTGCGTGTTCTTGCTGGTGAGGGTGTGTCACTTCCACTGTCATGATCAGCCACGAACCCAGCAACAGGCGCACGACGTGGCTTCTTTTCCACGCTATTCCTTCTCGTAGCCTCCTGTGTTGTCGGAACATTCCGCTCACTACGAGACAAGCTGGGAGACCGGGCAGGCAAAAATCCGGAACTAACGAATAATGGTCGCCGCTCTTGGGAGCCGATAGCTACAGGTAGAATGCCCCCGGAGGAAGATCTTTGAGTGGGCCTTGCCGGCCTCTTGCCGGCTACCTTAGCACTCGGGACTCTCTGCTCGTCTTGGGACGATACTGAGCCACCTTGCGAGCTCCGGGAGGACTGATCTACTGCCGTTGGGACCGAGACCTCTGCTGCCTTTGGGACCAAAACTTCTGCTGCCTTCGGGACTGGGACATCTGAGAGTGGATCTACTAAGGTCGAGGCTGAGGACGCAACTGCAACCGAGGGGGGGGACTCCTGGAAGGGCTCTTCCTCTACAGTTGACGACCGAGTACTTTGATACGACTGGTCCGCTGTCGCCGGCACCATACGCTGTTGGGTATTAGATGCAGTTGATGACTGTGAACTTGTCCTACGTGGCATTACCGGCCGTCTTTTGGCTGATTTTGTAGTCGCCAGGACCCTTTTTCGGGCGGCTACAGGCTTGCTAGCTTTGCCACCTGAAGGCGCAGTCGGTAACTGCGCGGTGGGCTTCTCGAGCTTTTCTGTCGATGGAAGCGGCGGAGGTTTCATGGTAATTGGAGATTCTGCTGTTGGTTTTGTCTTTCTCGCAGTCGGTAATGGCGGAGGCGGCATTGTTGACGGCTCTGGCACGACCTTGGTGATGGACATTGTGGCACCTCCTCTAGATTCACCCTCTCCGGCGCGTGGTGGTGAAGCGAACCTGGCAGTATGTCGAGGTCCTGGTACGGGAGCGCTATGCTTTTTCAGGATCGGGTGTGGCGGAGGTGGCCTTGAGGAAGATGGGGTTGGCGCTTTCATTTTGACCATAACATCACGGCCCTCTACCCTGTTCTCCTCCAGCTGTTGTCTGGATGCCGACCCATGTCCGTTCGCGTTAATCTGCTCCAGGAGGGCCTTGGATCTCTGAGGATAAGTTAGTATCTTTCGACCCTATTACTTGTCAAGATAATCACCCACCTCTAGTATCTCACGACTTCTTTTTGGGACCACGAGAGGCACATCTGTTGGGCCGGTCGAGATGTCTTGAAAGAGCCTGGCGAGAGTGGGACCGGAAAGCTTCCTCCTATTGCTGCCCCAAACATGCCACCAAAAGTTTTCTAGGCGGAGGTGAGTGGGATCACCCCCAAGTTTCTTGGAGATCACCGTGTATGCTGAAGATGCGCATTAGCCAGATGCTGGGGGTAAATGTTGGTATGAGTCGAAGTCTCACCGTTCCAGTAATGCCATAGTACCTCTGAGGAAACGACCGATAAACTAGCCAGTTGAGTATAGACCTCACTAGCATTAATAATGATGCCTTGCGGCAGTACCAAGTCCATGGCTGAAAGACAAGACGGGCGCAAAGGACGACGGGCACCTCAGGGTAGCCCGACGACCATTGCTTACAAGCCAAAGCTGCCGGCTTCTTTTGTGGATATCAACACTAAGGCAGCAGATCCATGAAAGACTGCTTGGGAAGGAGGGACAAGTGACGGAGGATGTCTAGGGAGGTTTGGGGTTTCTGAACGAAAGGTCAGAAAACATGCAAACAGTTCCGGTTGGAGCATGAGACGTGAGTAAGATGGTTAGGCAAGCGCAAGGTAGCAAACAGACGATAAACGCGAACAGGGCAGCAGGGAACCAGCCCAAAAAGGTTAGGAGGAAGTGAAAGTTGAGAAGAAGCAGGAACAGTGACAATGACGGGGGGCGTGTTATCTCATGTTTTGGGACCTGGACATGGACAAGGACATGGACTGTGAGTCTCAGCACAGCACCACTGCTTCATGCTCTCGGAGTCTCGTACTTTTGCAGGCCAAGTGCCCGATGTCCACACCCACACCTATACACCCACACATTCGCAGCACTCGCAACAGTAACTGGAGGCTGACAAGCATGACAAGGTAGCTGCCCTGGCGGTGACGATCGAGTTGGGCTTAAGACAAGTGGAGGCTAGTACCGCACCACAACTGAAAACCCTCCATGCTCCGAAGACTTGGGGCCTGGGGGCTGCCAGCTCAGCCAGGCAGTGTAGGGGATTTGCTTATTTGCGGGAATAGTGTAGTGCGGTGACGGGGGGCCGTGGCACGCGAACATCACGTACCAATGCAAGTGTGTGTCTGTCTCTGTGAGGCGGGCAGATGCCAGACAGTACCGTAGGCAACCCGGGGAAATAATCAAGGTCAAGCTGAGACACAAGTCTTAGGCGCAGTTTCGAAGAGGGGGTGCTAGAGGTAAGTACCCAACGTGGTAACGGAGCTGGCGCGAGGCAACTGAGATGCTCCGGGTACAAGAAGCAGAAACAAGAAGGTCCGGGTCATATCAACCCGACCACCAACTATAATGTCGTTAGGCTGCGAGGGCGCCGCGTGCTTCCAAGTTGGTGTTATGTGTTGGCGTGTACAAGATATTCCGGGTGCGAAGATGTTCTGGTGTGTAGAGTCAGGTTGAAAGAAGTGTGAAGAGTCCAACAAAGTCGGTCCAGAGGACGAGGGGAAGCTAATGCGGTTATGAATATGAACAAGTGGAAGAAGGCAAGCACATCTATAAATCGGCATCATGTGTTTCGTCCAGGGAAGGCACGTCTGCTGCGCTGGGGCTCCAGGATCCGGGGCCTGGACTGATGCTCGGCTACGTACCTTGGAGGTGGCTGATGATGCGAGAACTGGGGAAAAGTGCAAGGTTGAAGTCTGAAGACAGGGGAGGTGCGCTCGGTGCGCTGGGCACGCCCCATGGGAACACTAAGCACTAAACAGAAGGCCTGCTAACCGCAGTGTTGAAGTGTTAGTGCCATCACAGATGCCAGAATGCCAGACCCGGGCTCCACTACCCAGTGGTTCTAGACAAATGCAGATGAGATCCGGTTGTTCCTCTTCTCTATCACCCATTTCACCGTGCATTCATTCATCACGGCATTTCCAATTCTCAAGTCCCAACGGAACACGGGGGATGAAATCCCATGTTTTCCAAACACCAAGGTATCCCCACATGGCACATGCCGATACAAAACCCCGGGCCCTGAGGAGTTGAGGTGGCAGGTGACAGGTCGACTGCCCTGACTTGTGACAGGGACCCACTATAGCTGCTGTAACCCTAGGAGCCTAGCTCCCTGGGCAGCCTGGTACGTAACCCTGAACTCTGGCCATCCAGGTTCTCATTCTTGCACTTTGTCACCTTTCGAGTCTTTTCCTCAGTTTTCTGTGAAAGAAGGAATGAACACTGGTTCTTTCCCTTTCTTTGTCCCCTTGATGGGATCACAAACGAGATAAGATGTCGTCGTCGCCCACTGCAGCCTAGCTCAGCTCTACTCCCCCTCGCGCCCCTCCAGTCCTCCACTTCTTCCTCCCTTCGGATATCAAGCCGCCACTGGAGGGAGATACCGATTTTCGGCATAACACCGACCTGAGCTCTGTAACTACCACCCGGCTTCTCAAGGTCCCGGGATTGAGGTAACTTTGGCCAAACAAGACACGTGGGTTACAGACCGGGCTTATCACGGTTCACCTGTGGTAGCCTGTCTCACTGATTTGCCTATAGTCTACGAGATGGAAGTGGAAGCTATTAGTCCAACCCCCACACTCTCCATCGTCTCTCTAACATCTGTGTTATACCACTGAAGCATCACCTCCGTATAGCGGTAACAGCCTGCCACCCCAAAAGCCTTCTGTTACTATGTACATTCAGTCTAGAAAACGCCCGGTACCTGGCGGCTAGACTTTCATTTGTCACCCACAGCCAGCTAACAAGTGCCTCTCACAACGAACAGCCTTCCTTTCTCGGCTTCATTATCAGTCAAATCGTCTTTCCCTCTGCCACGGGACTGTCCAACGGGGTGGCCTAAGACATGTCATCTCGTATCCTTTCCCGCCTTGTTTCGCCCACCTAACTTGGAAGTCGTAGCACAAAGTGCAACAAATTATGTATGTCTACCTAGCGGCCTGGCCCTTCACGACAACAAACAAGCTGTTTGGATATCTGGCAAGTTGTGCTTTGGATAACTGCAGCCGCACTCTCTGATGACTGATCTGCCGTTTGCGGGGAGGGACGATGGGCACGTTTCGCTTCCTTCCACCCAACGGGTAACGGGTCGAGACGGCCACCACTCACGGGGGGTCACGGGTCGTGTGACCTAGATCACAGACCCAAGGGTCAGAAAACACAACCACACCCAACCACACCTCGTTTCAACCACACAAACCCGGTCCATTGGTTGGAAAAGGACTGACTCCGGCATGATATGATCAGCCAAGCACGCGGGAACCTCGCAAAATCAACTCTTTATGAGACGGATTTTCTGCCTATTAACAACGGTGATTGGGCTGTAAGTCATGAGCCGCAAAAGACCAAGACATAGTATAAAAAAAGGCGGGGGGGGGTGGAGAGACAACGTGACATACATCCAAACCAACCTTCTCAGCCATCTGGTTTCACGATAACCGCACTTGCCTTATATTTACATAGCTTCGCCTCGAAAGACGTTCAGACTTTTCGCCACCGGCCAGTACAATACAATGCTAGTTTGTTTGTTAGTTTGGTTCTTCCATCATAGG
The DNA here is from genome assembly GCA_009805295.1 of Neurospora sp. FGSC 6877. Lineage (NCBI taxonomy): Eukaryota > Fungi > Ascomycota > Sordariomycetes > Sordariales > Sordariaceae > Neurospora > Neurospora sp. FGSC 6877. The sequence continues at coordinate 81,037 of RAON01000031.1, read as the reverse complement.
TTGAACAGGAAAGTTTTGGAGCTCTTATTAGCCTTTCAAGAGAGAAACTGTCCTCCGTTTGAAGCGATGTGGGACACTGGCAAGGATTTGTGACGCCACAGAAGCCTCTCTGATGGGTGTCCTCTTATGCCTCTCTCCGTCTCCTTCAAGGCCTTCAAGACTTGAAGATAGGCCTTCAAGACTGGAAGATATCAGTCTCACGGCGTTACCCAATAGAAAGCCGAACACTTTTCTATATCCAGTAAAGCTTTGGCTTTTTTGTACTAGACTAACAAACAAACCAGGGCTGGATTGTATTCCAGCCCTCGCTACTTGTGAGATTGCTTCTCTCGCATATCTGGGAGCCCTATCAGAGGCGTCCGTTTGGGTTTTACATCCAGGCACCAATTCCACCCCGTACCATACTGTATGTACGTCTCAATAAGGACTTAAGCTCAGCTATGTCCGATCAGCTGCTTGCCTTGCCTTCTACGCACCACACCGCCAACCGAGCGCGGCTCGGTTACGCTTGTTTCTGTGGAAGTTGGAAATCTGGAAATGTCGGTGTCCAAAAAAGTGATGCGCGCTGGAAGTGTTGGTGCGCAGGTCATGTTATACACTCCATGGTCTGCATCTTGGGTCTGGACATCGTCAGTGGCTCCTGGCCCGGATATCTGTCACAAGCCTTGGCTAGATCCACGGAAATGGAAGTGGAAATGGCGGGAAGGGAAAATCTCCACGTTTTTCACGGCAACTAGAAATTAGCGCGCAAGGTCAAGGTGAGGGCCAGCAAGGGTTGGGACTTCGTCAACAAGCAGGTGAGGCAAGAGTAGGAAATTAGTAGCGAGCGGTAAGCATGGCGAGAGGATCGGGAGGAGATCACCTCCGGTGACTCGATTAGAATCAAGGGTAAACATGGGGAAATCTCCATGATATTCAATCATCTAGAACGAAGTACTCTTTAGGTATAGAAACCCAACGGTGAATGAGAAATTGTCAAAGTGAACTAAGACGAAGAAAGGCTCAAAGCAATATCTCCAAAACGGCAACACGACGACTTCTTTCCCGGAGGCTGGTAATATAATCACAGAATGAACGATAACGCGCCAAAAACCAACATCACGAATGAAAGTTTAAATTTCACTACATACCTGAGATATGGCTTCTTGATATCTAACGGAATACAAGGGATCATCTCACAAGGGATCATCAGAGACGATAGCCACGCCCATTGATCTAGAGGTAAATATACTTCTGTATTGATTTTGTTTCATCATGTTCACCACCTCCTTTCTCATCATCTATTTCGCCTTTTTCTTCTCACTTTCTATACTGTAACCTTCAAACCATTCTCACAAACCCCCTCCCCCCACCTTCGCCCCATCTCATCCCCTCCCAACTCAAGTACAAGTATACCCCCCATCAACCCTCAAATCCGCCCCCGTCACATACCGACTAGCATCCGACAACAAGAACGTGACCGGTCCCGTCAGATCCTCAGGGTTACCCATCTGGCCCTGCGGGATCAGCGAAGTCCACTTCTCCTTCAAGTCCGGGTTCTCATCCAGGATCTTTTTCGTCAGAGCCGTCAGCATGTAGCCAGGGGAAATGCAGTTGACGCGGATCCCGGCTTTGGCCCATTCTACCGCAAAAGAGGCGGCTAGGTGTCGGACGGCAGCTTTGGAGGCGTTGTAAGGGGTTTGAGGCTGGGGCACGTTGACGATGCTGCCGGACATGGAGCCTATGAAGACTAGGGAGCCGGGGGAGTTGCGGTCCATCTTGGGTTTGGGTATCTTGCGTTAGTGTTTGAAGGTAATGGCGCTTTTACATGCTGTCTCTAGAGGTAGGTTCCCCAAGAAAAGATAAGAGGGAACGGAAGGACGTGAGAATGCAAGGGATGGGAAGGAAGCTCACCAGGTGCCTAGCTACTGCTGTTGCGAATAAGTACGTCCCGTCCACGTTTACACCCCAAAGCTTGCGCAACCTGTCCACCGGGTAGGCGATCGCCTCAAAGTTCTCTGTAAAGCCGGCGGAGGTGACGAGGTTGTCGATCTTGCCGTGCTCGGCGATGATCTCGGCGATGCAGGCGTCGACGGAGGCGGGGTCGGAGACATCGGCGTAGTGAGCTGTGACTTTGGGGATTCTGGGAGGGTGTTAGTATACCTAAGAAAGAAGGAGGAGAGGAGGAAAGAGGAGGGGAAGATACGGACTTCTTGGCGGAAGGATAGTCCTTCTTGAAGGTCTCGACAATGTTTTGGGCTTGTTTGGTAGCTTCTTCTTCTGTTTTTGTTGAGGGGGCTGTCAGCTCTGTCTTCTTCTTGCAGTTCAAGGTCCTCATGACGTTGACTTCATCCTCCCCGTCCCCTCTCTTCCCGTTCTTCACCTTACTTCACTTTCACCACTACTTCCCAATACCCATTCAACATCTATCCCCCAGATTCCACCCTCCCTCACTCACCCCACAACCCCAATCCAAAAGAAGTCAAAACTCACTATTCAAATCAACAATAGCCAAATCCCCACCACTAACCACAATCCCCTGCCCCATCACCAACCCCAACCCTCTCGCTCCGCCAGTCACCACACCCACCTTTCCCTGGAGGGTAAACGTCGCAAGCGTAGGAAAGACATTCTGCCCCGCTCTTCCTATGCCGCTGTCCACCGGCCGTGAAGAGGGGAGCCGGGACGAGTCTTCGGGGTATTCGACGGTTATGGAGTCGTCAGTGCGGGCGAAGGCGCCCGGGGGAGGGGCGGCGGGTTTATTGTCCTTCTTTTGGGAGCGGACTGTAGGAGTGGTGTGGAGGGTTCGGAGGGGGATGATGGAGGGTCGGGATGCGGAGAAGATGCTCGTGCTGGCGCGGAGGGCGCGGGGGAGGGCACGGGTCGCCATTGTGAAGTGGTGATGTTATTCTGGTCGGGGTTCTCGCCGTTGAGCTGTTTTTCTGTTGGAGCTCAAGGGCTGAGGGTTTGTCTTCGTTGTTCGGGTTATGTCTGTTGGGTTGGAAGAGTGTGTAAGTGACAGCTCGAGATAGAGCTAAGGAGAGAACTTTGCGGGGTAGCTTCGATCCCAACTTACTGTCGATGGCGTTAGTACTGACCTCGAGATACAACAGCAACAAGGGATGAAGTTATCTTGATGTTGGAAGAACTTCCGTTTTCTTGTATCAACTTTTTGTATCTGGGAAAGGATAAGCTTTTCCTAGTGTACACAACCTCGACAACTTCTGCTACGTACACCTACCACACCTCAGCTTAGGGCAGATATTCATATGCAAGCTCCCTTCGCAGCATCTCTACAACACGTCTAAAACTCTCGGCACAAGGGAACCGAAGCTTTTGAAAGCTGGACGACGATCAGGCCTAGACCCACCATCGCCAACCTCTATTTGCTGGGAAATGTCATAGCGTATCACCAACCTCACAGTTTTAGCCATATCATTCCCTTCCAGCTCTGTATCGGTCACAAATAACCCGATGGTCGAGTCTCTCAACTCCGGGTCTCCGACAGCCTGGAAATTCTGGACTACTCAAATCCAAACACAACAGGCAAATCTTCTCAGATTCTGCACAGCAGCTGATACCTCACCTCAACCGAAGCTTTCCGACATTCCGTCCGAAAAGGTCGGGCACTCAGGCACAGCAAGCGGTACCGTACCTGAATAATATCCAAGGCGGGGACATGTTTCAGAACGCCGACTTACCGCAAAGGATCTTCGCTCTTCGCTCCAAGAACTGCCAGTTGTTCAGGCTGTTTGCCTTCTCGCGGTTTTGCTTTGTCGATCCTACACTTCAGAATCGGTTTAGACATTCAGCTGAGCTCATACCTTGCTCCGCCATCTTCTTTGTCTCTTCATTCTCTTCTCAGTTTGTTTTCCAGACTTTAAGGAAGACGTCAAAGTCAATTGGATGTGGCCACGGCAGCCTGAAGCCCTGAACCAAAGCAAGTACTGCTCCACTTACCCCGCACGAAGATTCTCCACTTCGTTCTTAAGTTCTCCATTTCCCCGCACCTCCTCCCCTGAGCCCCGGGGGGGGGGGGGGCGGTGGCTCGGTGGAGCTCGGAGATGTGGAGTAAGTCGCCGTGTGTGAGCTCTCCCGCTGCCCGCATGCCGTAACAGACACAAAAGAATGAAGCTATTCACAATGGTCATACCCCGTGAGAAGTTAGTAATACGGCAAAATGACGATGTAGACAAGCAAGTAATCAAATTCCACCACCACTGCTAAATTACATCCTAAAAACACCAAACTTGGTCCCCCTAGGCGCCTGCTCATTCCGTCCTCCCAACGCCGCCCTCAATCCCAGTCCCAAGTACCTCCTCGTATGCTGCGGGGGAATGACACCATCATCCCACAGCCTGGCGCTCGAAAACACCGCATCACTCTCCCTCTCAATCCTATCCTGCAACTCAGGATCTGCCTTGGTGCCCACCGTCTCCATCACCTTGGCCAACTGCTCACTACCCATGACGCCAATCCTAGCATTCGGCCACATCCACAAGAACCTGGGCGAGTACGCCCGTCCGCACATGCCGTAATTGCCCGCGCCGTAGCTGCCGCCGACGACGACGGTGAACTTGGGGACATCCGCGCACGCCACGGCCGTGACCAGCTTGGCGCCGTTCTTGGCGATACCCTCGCGCTCGGCGTCGCGGCCGACCATGAAGCCCGAGATGTTTTGCAGAAAGACAAGCGGGATACCGCGCTGGGCGCAGAGCTCGATGAAGTGCGCGCCCTTGAGGGCGGAAGAGCTGAAGAGGATGCCGTTGTTGGCGACGATGCCGACGCGGTGGCCGTAGATCTTGGCGAAGCCCGTGACGAGCGTGGTGCCGTAGTCGCGCTTGAACTCGGCGAAGGCGGAGCCGTCGACGATGCGGGCGATGACCTCGTGGATGGGCAGCGGCTTGCGCAGGTTGGTGGAGGCGATTCCCAAGAGCTCGTCGGCGCTGTAGAGCGGTTCTTCGAATTTCTGCTCAAAGTCGGCCGGGGTGACGGCGCCCGTGGAGGAGCCGCGCGGCCAGTTGAGGTTGGCGATGCTGCGGCGGGCGAGCACAATGGCGTGCGCGTCGTCGACGGCGAGGTAATCGGTCACACCGGAGACGGACGAGTGCATGGCGCCGCCACCGAGCTCTTCGGGGCTGACGACCTCGCCGGTGGCAGCCTTGACGAGCGGTGGGCCGGCAAGGAAGATGTGACCCTGCTCTTGGACGATGATGCTCTCGTCGGACATGGCGGGGACGTAGGCGCCGCCAGCGGTGCAGGGGCCCATGACCACGGCGATCTGGGGGATGCCTTGGGAGGACATGCGGGCTTGGTTGAAGAAGATGCGACCGAAGTGTTCGCGGTCGGGGAAGACATCGGACTGATGAGGAAGGTTGGCGCCGCCCGAATCGACCAGGTAGATGCAGCTGTTGGTCGTCCACGTTAGTAACTATCTTTCAATGTAAACACAAAGACAAGAACTCACGGAAGGTTATTCTCCTTGGCAACCTCCTGTGCCCTCAAGTGCTTCTTGACAGTAATGGGATAATAAGTGCCACCCTTAACCGTGCTGTCATTGGCGACGATAACGCAAGTAACGCCCTCAACCACACCCACACCCGTGATGATGCCACCGGCGGGCACATCTGCCTCGGGGTAGAGTTCATGGCCAGCCAGGGGAGAAAGCTCCAAGAATGTTGTGCCAGGGTCAATCAACGCAGTGATGCGATCGCGGGGAAGCATCTTCTTGCGCAACAGGTGCTTCTCGCGCGCCTTCTGGGGACCGCCCTGGTGAACCTTGCGGGTGAGCTCTTCTAGGCGGGCCATGGCCTCGCCCATGAGACGCTCGTTCTCCTTGAACTCGGGGGAGTCGGTGTCGACATCGGACTTGAGGACGGAGATGGCATTGGCTTGGTGGGGAGTGGTGAAAGTTGCGACCGAGCGTCGTTGTTGCTGAAGGAGGGTTTGTTGACGTTGTGATTGTTGTTGTTGCTGCTGGTTGCTGTGGAGGAGCCTGAGATTGCGGGGATGCAGGGGTAAACTGGCAGATCGTGGGGATGTGGAGGCTGTTCTGGACAATTGCCTGGAGAAGAGGAGGGCCTCTCTCCTGCTGGCGGACGAGAAGGACATGGTGATGATAGTGTTTAACTTGGGATTACGAACTCGACACAACGTACAAGAACAACGGAAAGGGAGGAAACAACCAAAACAAGTGAAAAAGATGTTCACGACAACTTCTTCCAATTCCGCCGCGCCCAGCCGAAGTCCTTGGTCTAACTTGAGCGGCTATCATCTCAGAAACGGTAAAAGGCCATTCAGATCTCGGCATTGGCATCCATCACACCGTCTGACGTACCCCTCACGGTCGTGAATTTCAATGCCCAGCTTCCATCTGGCCAATCACAACAAGGAATCACTAACAAGATCTCCAAAAACCGAGGCAAGCCGTCGCCAACCGTTCACTTTCAATAGAACACGAGGGTAACATTTACCATCAAAGACTGCCGCGGCTCTGGCTAGATGCGGGATGTTTGGAACAGAAGTTAGCGCTGGTTGGTGTAATTCGAGACTGGCCATTGTTAGTGGACGGCGAGGGGATCGGTCCGGGGATGCACAAGAGAAAGGACGAACGGAGATCATCCCGGTTCGACTGCAACTGAACGTTTTGCTCTCTTCTCTCCTTTTTCTCCTCCATTTCTCCTCTAACTGAAGCATTCGATTCCTTCTGATTGCTATCACCAAGTAAACAATCCGTTTGCGAAATGTCTACCCAAGGTCTCTCCCGCGCCCTTGCGCGCTCCACCACCACCAAGTCCATCCCCAGAATCCCCACGGGGATTTCAAGGGTTCCCCGCCAATTGCGACTCCACAGCACTTACACGGCTTCGACCACCACCGCCTCCTCCATCACAACACCACGCCGCCCATCACCAACCTTAGTCTCACCCCTAACCCTCAACAACATCCAAACCCAACGCCGCAATGCCTCCCACAACAAACACCCCGCCGGCTTCACTCCCCCCTCCCCCAGCGACCTCTCCGAGCTTCGCGAGCGCGTCCAAGAATTCGTCCGGCGCTCCCTGCCTGAGACCCTCGCCGCCGAAACCGACAAATCCAACGCCTTCCCGCCTCACATGTGGCAAGCTCTCGGCGACGCCGGTCTGCTGGGCATCACAGCCGACGAAGCCTACGGCGGCTTATCGATGGGGTACCAAGCGCACTGCGTCGTGATGGAAGAGCTCTCCCGCGCTTCGGGCTCGATTGCGTTGTCATATGCCGCGCACAGTCAGCTGTGTGTGAACCAGTTGAGTCTCAACGGGAATGCCGAGCAAAAGGAAAAGTACTTGCCGGGGTTGATTTCCGGAGAAAAGGTCGGTGCGTTGGCAATGAGTGAGAGTGGCAGTGGAAGTGATGTTGTCAGCATGCGGACTACCGCGAAGAAGGTGGACGGAGGGTATAAGCTTAATGGAAGCAAGATGTGGATTACCAATGGCCCGGACGCGGACGTGATTGTGGTGTATGCCAAGACGGAGCCGGATGCTGGAAGCAAGGGAATCACGGCTTTCATCGTTGAAACGAAGAAGGACGGGGTGAAGGCGGAGGGGTTCGAGTGCTTGAGGAAGCTGGACAAGATGGGCATGCGCGGGTCGAACACCGGCGAACTGGTGTTTGAGAACGTGTTTGTGCCCGAGGAGAATGTGCTGGGCAAGGTCAATGGCGGAGTGAGAGTGTTGATGGAGGGGTTGGATCTGGAGAGGCTGGTGCTGAGCGCGGGACCGCTGGGTCTGATGCAGGCGGCGCTGGATGTTGCCTTGCCGTATGCTCACTCGAGGAAGCAGTTCGGTATCCCGATTGCCCATTTCCAGCTGTTGCAGGGCAAGTTGGCGGATATGTATACCAAGCTGCAGGCGTCGAGGGCGTACACATATGCCACGGCTAAGACGGTGGATGAGCAAGGGATTATCAAGACGCAGGACTGCGCTGGTGCTATTCTGTATGCGGCGGAGAGGGCGACGGAGGTCGCTCTTGATGCTATTCAGATCTTGGGTGGGATGGGCTACATGGAGGAGATGCCGGTGTCGAGGATCATGAGGGATGCGAAGTTGTATGAGATTGGCGCGGGCACTTCGGAAGTGAGGAGGATGGTCATTGGAAGGGCTTTCAACAAGGAGTATGCCCACTTGGCCCACAACTAGACTGCATGTAGGAGATCATCATTAGACTGGCAATGGTATTGGATACCTCTATGCATAGCCAAGTGCTCTCGACATTTTCATTACCAAGCTCTCTTCTGAAGATCAATGTTCTTGAATCGTCTGCGTTGTTCCTCGGTCGTGTTTACAAAATAGTGGATGACCAGAGCCTCCCATTGTTTCCCCTTTCAAGCTGCACCCATGAGCCCACTTTGTGTACACAGCTGCTGCATGAGATGCTGTGACGGGCCCGGACTTTTCCTTCCTTGCTCTCCGTGTACCATCGTAATGATTGACATCCGACGATGATGATGATGATGACGACCTACCTTGTCCAGCCTTCCCGCCCCTTGTCTGTCCTTCGTTGCTTCGCATTAGTCTTCCCACATCCCGGGTCTGTGTGAGTGTCTTGTGCCTTGTGCCTGCGTTTGGGCAAATGTGACCCCCACTCTCATTGCTTACCTTCTCTTCATCGCGATGAGAACGGAACGGTGGTTCTAGTCAAGTATGATATATGAGCCGCATAGTTGGTGTGGTGAAACCCGGTTGGCTCGCTCTGTCCCATATGTAAACGTCTGACGTTGAACCGCCGAACTTGTGGGAAGCAACCACACTGGGGAGAGCTTCGTTTATACACGTGTACGATCATGGCTGCCCTGGCATATGCACGTAGCCTTTGTTGGTGTGGCAGCTCAGCCAGCCCTACTTCCCACTGCGAGCAAGAAATAACAACGTCTAATAACCCAGCATAAGCTATACTTCCCGATTATGTTTCCATATTCGATCAGTTCTTTTCTGGCATCCACACCGGTCAGCAGACACGAGCGTCTAAATCTTCAGTATCAACTTAGCCTCGGAGACATTATGCAACATCGGTCTGGGTAGATGCGTGCTTTTGCTGAGCTCGAGTTCGGATCGTCGACACTTAGTGGCATGTTGAGGTTAACCTGACATTGCCAAGCTCCTTCATCGCGCTTCTTCCTTGCTTCTTCCCCTGCTAGAGGTAGCATACGGGAATCTTCTGTGTCCTCACCGGCTTGTGGTATATGGGATGGGCCGCGTTTGTCGACTTAACGGGCGGCTGAGGCCGTCTTTCGCCCGCTTTCCCCATGTTTACCAAGGTTTGACATCACTGGCGTCGTATTGCTGGACCGCAAATGTCTCTTAGCCTCTACGTTTCCCCTGAAAGGCGCTTGCGCGGACTGGGGATTTCGTGATATAAGCATATAACCGTTGAACCTGCTTGCCGGGACTGGTGTCGGTCCGAACCAAGATCAGCCTCCATCACGAACACTTTCCGGCTGACCTGATGCGGGATCCCGACGGATATGACAGATGGCAGTGGCCGATGGTACGTATGATGGCCGTTCCTGAGCCATGTGACCTCGGTGACGCAGAAGCGAACGGAGGCAGCCCCTGGACTACACCGGGAGCGACGAGATCCGCACACAGAATTTTCTGGGCACGCAAGATTTGCGATGAATTCCAAATTCTGGACTTCTTTGTCGAAGGCGAGACAGGAAAGTTATTCCGATCGTGCTCGGTAATTTGCCCCTTGTAGCTGTCGAATGGTACCTCGCATTGACTGGTGGTCCATCACTTTGGATGTATTCTCGGGGTTCCTGTTCGGTCGTCATGATATGGACAAACCTCCTAATGCTTCTGCAACGCTTGGGCAGCGTAGTATCCAAGGCACGGCTTGTCAAAGCGTTATCCAAGGTGGCAGGCGAATATGTATGCGTTTTCAGCTTCTACTCTGCCGAAAAGTTAGTCAAAACCGCCAAAGTATTTCTCAGGGCAAGCTCAAGCCCAATTTGTCGGGTGACATGGGCCCATTGCTTTGAGAGCATAGGCGAATGAATGGCTTGTAAGACCTCCGCGGGGGGTCCATCTGCGAATGGAAATCAAAAGTTGGTAGTACAAGGCCGGAGGGATAGGATCGCAGAGCGTACCAGCTTTTTTCAACCGGTCAAAGGGGAGAGGTGGACGAGATTTGGTGATTATCATATGCGCGGGCTATAAGACAGCGGGGAAAAGGGTGGGAGCGGATGTATGTTGGCGGCTCAGTGAATACGAACCAGCCATTGGCCTCCGGTTTCTGAGGGGTACGTGGGAGAAGCGTTCCGTATATCGGGTGAGCTACCCTGAAAAGACGGATCTGAACGAGTGGTCCTCTTCGGGAATTGTTTGCACGGCGGACAACCGCAGAGAACCCCGATGAAGATCAGCTTGCCGACGCAGGGAGAGAAACGCCGGTGTAGTGATCAGGTGAAAGTCGGTGACCGGTGCTTACCGGGCAAAGGGGTTAGGCTCAGACTTTATAGAAAGAACTGACTTGTACCAGCGCTCATGAGTGATGATGGGTTTGGGCAATGTACAGCATCGGGCATGTGATGGTGATACCATGAACTGATGAGCCATCAACGTCACCAGGATGCTGTGAATCAAGTCGACGTTTTGATTGCTCAAACTAGACATCATGATCTTCTGTTCCCAAGTATCACATAACGCCGCTTTGATATGGGGCCAACATCCGTGTTGATTCGACGACAGGCCGTGGTAAGACTGACGACTTAGAAGGAGGACAACACGTGGAGCTGTATCGGACCGTCGAACTCGCAGCACAACAGGGCGATACTGTACGTAGGTCTGCGTACGGGGGTCGTGACACAAAGCTCGAAGTCCGCGTCCGTGGTAAATATATTGCATAGATAGGTGGGGGACAGGCCTTAACTGGCCGCTTCCATGGGTCCCATCACGATGGTGTGCCGGTAGGCGCTTGTTTCCTTTTCAGTCCGTGAACCCATGCTTTGGACCAGCCCTGCAAATTGACCGGTTGCTACTGTCGCTCACCGGCGTTTGAAGAACATCAGGACGGAGTAAGCCGGAGTACTGGGTACCATGGCGTGTTTGTGAACCGCTCGGTCTGCAAGAGATAGGGATGGAAAGTACTGTTAATATAACTTGAACATGGTGTTGGGAGAGTGCGAGAAAGCTGCTTCCGTAGCTGAGGGCTTGCTGAAGGGCGTGACCTATAAATGAGACTTGTCGCAGCTGTGGTGAGACTGGAAGGCATTATCCTCGGTTCGTTTATTCCTTGCACTGGCAAACGTATATATGGAGCATGTTTGAGCAGTTCCTCGGTGCTCCCACGACACACAAGGACAACTTCTCCCGCAGCAGTAAACCTCGCGGGCCTCCAGAGACACCAGAACCAAGAACCAACAACAGGACTGACAACACAATGGCAATCGACCTTCAGCCATGGCTGGATGGCATTGATGCCAGCATGGTATTTCACCCAGCTAACGCCTTTGTGATTTCCTGCGGCACCGTGACGCTTGACCTTGGTCGCGGAAAGGTGCTGTTGATTTGGAACCGGAACCTTCAAATCTTTCAGCTGCCCAAGGGCCGAAGAAACATTGACGAGCCCATGCTCAAGGCGGCTGTACGCGAGACATACGAAGAGACTGGGGTGCGAGCGACGCCGTTGAAGCTCAACATTGCTACGAGAGCAACACCGCCTACCGTCGATGAAGGGGTTGATGGAGCACCACAGAAGAGCCCCCAGATCACCGAAGGACACCTGAGCACTGAGTTCGTCGGTGCCTGCCTCTATCCAGACCCGCAGTCAGATACCAAAGCGCTCAAGGCTGTCTTCTTCTTCGTGGCAACGGCTGACTCGACGGCCACAGGCGACAGTGGGACGCAGGAGGCATATGAAAAGCTCGAGGCTTCATGGGTGTCCATCTCGGAGGTGGATCAGAAGCTTCGGTTTGCGAGCGAGGTTGCTGTTGTGATGAAAGCGGTAGCCGACATTAGGAAATCGGGATACACCATCAACAGTGCCTAGTGGAGGCTTGTTGAAGTGGTGAATGTTGGAGAGAAATTGCACAAGACCGAGAGAAATGTTATCAGACTTTCTGGGTTCGAAGACGAAGAAGAAGAATGGAATATTTCCTTTGTGAAGTGCCGTCCAGACTTTTAGGTCACGGGATATGGGCTGAACAAGGCTGACTAACTTTCAGGAAGATGTACGGTGATGGTGCCCGTGATTGTTTTAGGGTGTTAAGGCGAAAGAGACTGTAAAAAGAATGGGAAAAGGCCGGTGGGTTTCGTGTTATGTTTTTTAGAACGCGCTGTCTTTAGCGATAATGAGTGTAATTTGACATCGAAATTTTCATCGCAAGGTGACTTTCACCTCCAGTCCATCTTATCTGATCAGATCGAGACGCAGATGAAGCCTTTCATGTGTCACCGATGTTCAATCTCTCCTCGGGAAAACAGCTGAGCATAGGTAATCCGGAATTCGAAAAAGACAGACGGATCGGCATGGAGGGCGAGTGGTGAGGCGGCCCCTGGCTGATTGAGGGTGAGACAGGATGTTGTTCAATTTTATATTTGTTGATATTGGTTGGTTGGAGTTGGTTGCAGAAATGGAGGAAAGGAGGAAAATAATGCTCTGAGTGTCCGATATCGACTTTTGGCCCCGAGATGACAGAGCCAATGGCGACACATGATTGGCCCATTGAAGGTATCTCGTTCGACGGGGAAAGGTGGGGTTTTTCGGGAAGCTGTTCGGACGTGCTGGTGACATCATCAGAAACCGGGAGACAGAAGCTACCCCGCCTTTCCACCGGTGCCCCTGCGTGTTGCGCCGCGGTTGCGATGGTGATAATTGAACATAAACAGTAAAGATCCCGAGTATTTAACAGAAGACTGGATATCAGGACTTACATATAAACTCCCAGTTCCTCATCAAGGTACAACAGGTATGCCCGGTCCCAATCAGTTCCGTCTCACGGCTTCAGTGCCATCTGCTTCCTCTGCGAGTCTTCCTTCTGTATCGAGACCCAGCGCCTATTCGCGTCTTCTGCATAGCACATCCCAAGCTGCTTCAGCCAGTGCTGCTCTGCAAACTACTACGCATTCACGACCCATATCTGCTCAATTCCTTGCGAATACCCTCATTAACAAACCGGCACCCGTGCAAACAGCCAAAATGTCCACCATGCAAGCCTGCCACGGCCACAACGAGGCCTGGTAAGTGATGCGCCTCTTATCACCCCATCTTGACAGTCACCACTAACACAAGACCGCCAGCTGCAACATCCCTCCCGTCGTCACCTCCGGCTACAGGCCCAAGGGTTCTTATAGCGAGTACGATGGCCTAAAGACCTATGTCACCGGCCCCGATGATGCCACCAAGGGCATCGTCGTCATCTACGACATCTTCGGCTACTTCGACCAGACCATCCAGGGCGCCGACATCCTGGCCACCAGCGACGACCACAACAAATACAAGGTGTTCATGCCCGACTGGTTCAAGGGCGAGCCCTGCCCCATTGAGTGGTACCCTCCCGACACGGACGAGAAGAAGAAGAACCTGGGCGCCTTCTTCGCCAAGAACCCTCCTCCCGGCGTCGCCGAGAAGCTCCCTGCTTTTGTCAAGACCCTGAGCGCCAAGCACCCTAACATTAAGTCCTGGGGTATCATCGGTGTAAGTTCCTATCCTACAGTATAAGGTACCTACGACAGCCTAACTAAAACTTGCAACAGTTCTGCTGGGGCGGCAAGGTCGTCTCCCTAATCACCTCCAAGTCCGAGACCAACCCCTTCTCGGTCGCCGCCGAGTGCCACCCGGCCATGGTCGACCCCGAGGAGGCCAAGGGCATCAAGGTGCCTCTGATTTTGCTCGCCTCCAAGGAGGAGCCCGATGACAAGGTCAAGGAGTTTGAGCAGAACCTCAGCGTGCCCAAGCACGTCGAGACCTTCAAGGACCAGATCCACGGCTGGATGGCGGCGCGCGCCGACTTGAAGGACGAGCGCGTCAAGAGCGAGTATATCAGGGCGTACAAGACTGTTTTGGAGTTCTTTGGCAAGAACTGGAAGTAAACGACGGACATGTTGATTGATGTAGATGGATGATTTGATGACCTGATGATGAATACTAATTAATGATTGAATTGAACCATGAATGTTGTGGCAGGAATGCATTGATATGTGCAAGTGCTGGACCCATTTTATAACAATTGGCGTGGTGGCAGAGTGGTCTAATGCGCAAGACTAGAAATCTTGTTCCTTCGGGAGCGTCTGTTCGAATCAGGCCCACGTCGCACGATGATCACCAAAAACTTGTTTTTTTCCCTTTCTTTTGAATTCTCTGGCTTGGTTTCTCTCTTTGGTTATTTTAGTTTGACCTTTTGTTTTGAATAAGTTTGTTGTACAGAGAAGAAAAAAGGAACATGATAGGTTTTGCTCCTCGTAGTGATATTACGCCTTTTTACATTTTGGGTCCTACAATCGCCCATGTCTAGTTATATTTTGGCCAAATAACTAGTAGGTGACGAAACGATTGATCACCAGGTTGTCTTTCTCCTTTTTACCCCTTGGGCGGGTTGTGGTTCACCAAAGACGGACTATGACTACATCGCGTAAGGACTAATGCCAGGGTTGAGGAGTATTTATCCAAACTTTGTTTATTCTTCTAAGCCATCGTAATCTATACGAAGGCGGGTATCAAATTCTTTTTTGTCTTCCTTTTCCTTCTATCTTCCCAGAGAGTATTCTATTCTTCAACTTCCCTTCCTCGGCGGAGCATACTCAGCTTATTATGCCTAGATCTTTACCTACGCAACACTCCCACCCGGCGGCGCCGTAAAACCCGCCCACTTCATCTGCTGTGCAACCTTCCTCTGCTCCTTCTCCCGCTTCCTCGCCTGGCTGATACTCTCCGTCGGCTCCCTCGCCTTCTCCACCGCATGCGCGAGCGTCTCCTCCGTGACCCTCTCGAGCGCGAACCTGCCCAAATCACCCCTTCGCCACGCCTGCACCACCCAGTCGGCCGCGTTCTCCAGGTTCAGCTCCGACCCCTTGCGGAGCTTACCCGTGCGCGTCGCCACCGCCCGCAAAAACTCGTGCACGTCGTTGGTCGGCTTGCCTAGGTCGAACTTGCGCGTGTACAGCTTCGGGTCCACCAGATTTAAATGATACAACAAATAATCGGCCACCGTGACGGACGGGATCACGCCGTCTTTCACGCACCCCACCAGCGCGAGACGGAGCATGTCCTCCGGGTCCGAGACGTACGGGATGAACACGCCCGGCGTGTCCATGATGAAGACACCCTCGCCTAAGCCGGCGCTGCTGGGGTCATCGGCGGATTCGCCGGCTATGATGCGCACGGGGGTGCCGATCTTGCGGGTTACACCGGGAGTGGCACCGGTTTGCGCGGCTTTGGGGAGACCCATGCCCTTGGCGCGCAACCGGTTGAGCAGAGTGGACTTGCCGCTGTTGGGCATGCCGACTACCATGGCGCGCATGCCGGTGAGCGAGTCGGCTTCGCGGGCGACGCGCTTGATGGACTCGAGCAGGTGTTTGTCGTTGTTGGGCGCGTCGTTGCGGCTGCGGGCGCCGGCGGAGGTGCCGAGGAACATGACGTCTTTGGTGGTGTAGGAGTTCTTGTGGAACTTCTTGAGGGTTTTGACGATGTCCTTGCCGCTTTGGTAGCGGCCGTTGGTGTAGCCTTCGATGGAAGTCTCTCTGGAGAAGTTGCCCGAGGGCGGACCGAGGTCGTGCTTGGTGTAGACGATGATGCGGGAGCGCTCACCGGCGGCGGAGGCGGCAAGACTGCGCTCGAGAAGCGGGTTCCACGAGCAGATGGGCACG
The DNA here is from genome assembly GCA_009805295.1 of Neurospora sp. FGSC 6877. NCBI lineage: Eukaryota > Fungi > Ascomycota > Sordariomycetes > Sordariales > Sordariaceae > Neurospora > Neurospora sp. FGSC 6877. Next base: position 65,216 of record RAON01000031.1, on the reverse strand, counting down.
CGGAAGTCGCGGCATTCGATGATAAGGCCGACGTTCGAGATGGTCTGGCGCATCTTATTGAGGGCGGAGGCATGGTGGCCGAGGTAGTAGGAACGGGTGATTTGGGTCGAGGATTCGTAGATTTCGCGGGGGGCGAAGCCGCCGGCGGCTGTGAGGGTGGTTGCGGTTCTTGCGACATTCTCGACTGCCGAAGCCACGGAGGCCGTTGCGCCGGCTGCTACTTTGCCAGTTATTGTGCCAGACATGTTTGTCGTGATTGTTTTGGTGTTGCGGAGAGCTCGGTTTCGCCCTATGCCGGACCGGATCCAATGGGCCTGGGGGCAAGTCTCGTTCGGCTTCGCGTCGTCGTCGCTCTCGTTTCAGGGAATGCGCTTATGGTGGGGGAAATATCTTTGTGGTTGGCGATAGCATACTTCGCAGAGTGCTAAGGCTGTGTTCTCGAGGTAAAGACTCCACGGGTCTCATTGTTGATTCTGGGTGGCTCGAACTTACACGATTCTCTGGAATTTGAGTTCTGATAACGGATAATTGCTTATCGGCAGATCATCCTCCGATAAGGGCATAAAGCCTAGAGGTAGGTAGCTCCCACTTGGGATATTTTAACTGTCATTGTCGACCTTTTGCCCAACACTTACAAGACGACCCAGAATCGGCTGTGCTTGATGCCGTAATTCGAAACGTTCAATATCAACCAGATGTTTGCAAGTATGGACTGGTGCTGGATTGCTGGTAGGAGAGTTGTGACCGCCTTCCTCATCCGAACATGTGCAACGGCTGCAGTGGTGATGGTGGGTTGACCAGTGACGTAATTGCTTCTGCGGCCCCTGTCTCAAGCGAAAGCGGGCAATGGTCCGGATCTGCGATTTGTGGGGCATCTTTGATCTTTTGTGGACTTTGAACAAATAAGGTTGGGCATCAAGGATGGTGGTGGCACGTGCGCCGTGACGCAGACGGGAGTCGAGGAGGACGGCCTTGTCCGCGCCTGCTCGCTTGTTGCCCCAATTCTTTCGCCTTGGAAGAAAGGCGCGATTGGGGCATGCCCTGAAAAAGACTTGAAAGCGGGAAAAGAGAAGTTTTCAATCTTGAACACTGCCCACCATGAGACCCCCCCGAAGTGGTCATGGATAGGGGCTCTTCTCGGCCCTTCTGGCCCATCCCTCCTCGTAACCTCAAGTGATCGGCGTAGTCTGAGAAGATCTAGGCCGGAGTGTCCCCCTATGCTAGTCTTGAACCCTACCCTTCTTTCCCATTTATTAGACATTACCATACTACCCTCAAAGTTTTTTTCTCACCGCTCTGTTAGTTCGATATCTCATTATCCGCACTCATTATCTTACACGAAGTTCTTGGGTTGAAGACGCGGTGAGATCTCGCACATCTCCTGTTTATACCCAACCAACGGCCGAAGGATGAGATAAAAGATCGAAGCTTCCACGACCGAGTCTGAGAAAAGAAACAAATCCTCGTCCAGTGTCACTTCCCCAGTGTAGATATCTAATATCGTCCGCCCTTTGCCGACTTCGGTCCCGCTTATATAAATATATAAGTCGAATCCAAACGGCCAACGATCATTGGTTTCCCCCCCTGCCGTCAACCAACTTTACTTCCCGAGATCGACATCAACCGCTTCACTGCTGCTTGGGATTGAAGCAGGAACCCGACATGCTGGAGAAGCCACAGGCCAAAGCCTCATGGCTGGCCACGGTCTCGAACCGGTTCAGGAAAGGAGGGAAGCTCCAACCATTCAGGTTATTGAGGCAAGACATACACAACCTCCGCCAGAGATATGTTTCGGATTGGACAGTCTTCAACCAGCTGGTTGTCGCCAGTGCCGTCTATGTCTTCTTCACCAACATCCTCCCGGGCATCACCTTTGCCAACGATCTCTTTGTTCTCACCGGAGAATCATGGGGCACCATCGAAGTTGTCTTTAGCACTGGCCTTTGCGGTCTCATCTTCTCCCTCTTTTCTGCACAACCGTTGACTATCCTGGGCGTCACTGGTCCCTTTTCGGTTCTGGCGGAGAATATGTACAAACTGTGTACAAATAACTTTCATGTAAGTGACCTGCCTATCTTCAATCATGACAAGAATCATCGACTAACACCATCAAGGTCCCCTTCCTCCCGGTCATGGCCTGGTCCCTCATCCACTCCGCCTGGATGCACTACCTCCTCGCCATCTTCAACGCCCATGACTACACCATGCAATACGTCACCAACTTCAGCGCCGACATCTTCTCCCTCCTTAACTCCGTCATCTACTTCCACAAAGCCAGTCTCGAACTCAAACGGAACCACGACAACGTTCCTTTCGACGCTTTCCTCTACTCCATCATTGGTGCCTTCGGCACCTGTCTCCTCGCCATTTTTCTATCTACGGCCTTAGAATGGAAGCCTCTATTCGGGCGCATCGTCCGCATGGGACTAGCCGAGTACGCGGCCGCCATCTCCATCATCTTCTTCATCGGCGTCCCTTACATGGGCGAGCTAGCGAATCTGGAGCACGAGCGGCTTTCCATCCAAAAGACGTTTCGACCCACCAGCCCGGCCCGCGACACTTTTTTTGTGAAGTTCTGGGAGGTGCCACTGGAGTGGGTGTTCATCTCCATCATCCCCGGCGCCATCATCACGGTGCTGTTCTACTTTGACCACGAGATCAGCAGCATTATCTGCACTGTGGAGCGCTACGGCGTCAGGAAACCGGGCGGGTACGCTTGGGACATTGTCCTGCTGGGCACGACCACCGCGCTTTGTGGTATTCTGGGTATCCCGCCTGCCAATGGGTTGTTACCTCAAGCCCCCTTACACTCCGAATCGCTTCGCCACTGGGTGGAAGTTGACGATGATGACGATAACTCCGATACCCCCCTTACTACCTCTAATTCCCCCCATTCACCATCCACCTCTTCCTCCTCCACAACCTTATCAGCCCCCAACGTCGACGCCCCCAGAAAGAAGAAACTCATCCCCCGCGTCCACGAACAGCGCTATTCCCCCTTCCTCCAATCCGCCCTCATCCTCGCTTTCATCTCCCCCCCCTTCCAACACCTCCTCGGCTTCACCCCCACCTCTGTTCTCGCGGGTCTATTCATGTACATGGGCTACCAATCGCTCTCCGTCAACCCCATCCTCCCTCGCTTCTTCGAACTCCTTTCCCCGCCCTCGGAACTCCCGCCACTTCCCAACCCTCAGATATCAAGATGGGCGGTGCACGGGTATACATTAACCCAAATTGTTTTGACGGGAATCATTTTCGGGGTTACGTTAACGGTGGCGGCGCCGGGGTTTCCGGTGATTATTATCATTTTGGTTCCCGTGAGGTTGTGGATAATGAATAGGATTTGGGGCAGGGAGACGTTGAGGTTTGTGGATGGGTGGGCTTGTAGGCCGGGGAAGCCGGAGGATGGTGAGGAGGAGGAGAGGGCGAGGAGGATGGAAGGGGAGGGGGGTGGGGTTGTGGAGGGTGGTCATAGTGGTGGTGATGGAGGGGTTAGTGAGAGTGAGAGGGCGGGAGATGATGTTGATGTTGAGAGGGGACTGGCGAGGACGTCGTCTGGGGTTAAGAATGGGGGCGTGAGGGAGAAGCAGAATTGATTTGATTTTGTGGTGATGTTTAGGGGTTTGTTTTCTGTTTTGAGAGAGTCAAGAAAAATGAAGGGGCGTAATGAAAGGTGGATGATATATGGGATAGTCATGATATCGAAACGGTAATGATTTAATAGCATATAGCATGAGCATGGGCAGGGATGACATAGTACGAGCATAGCATTGAAGGCCAGATAACAATGATAGAGAGAGCATGGATAATGCCCACGAACTTTCGAAAGAGCACGTATAGTAAAACCCAGGTGATAAAATTTTGGAAACTCTATACTCCGTTATCAATGATACCCACGCCGCCCTACCCCCAAACAGTTATCCTGATTAAGCCAAGAAACGCCCCAGTAAATGCATCGCTGGTCTCACCACCCGCCTACCTACGTCTTCAGTAGGTGGTGGAAGGGTCCTAACAGCTACCCCGAGTACTTTTAATATAGACTTCCAAAACATCCGATTGCCGCAAAACCTGCCTAATGATAACACCATTGTGCCCGATAACCAACCAAACCAAAGGAAAGTGAAAGGCAGGAAAGAAAGAACAAAAAAAGTGGAAGTCATCAGCCCTTATCCGACGTGATCCATGCCACATGCACATCAAGTATAACATCCATTATCCGCTCATTGTATCATACTGTATACTCCTGCTGCCACTTGACCAGCCTCCGGGTCAAGCTATCCATCATTTCCACGCAGCTGAGTTCCTTAAAATCCTTTTCTAGCTGCCCTTCGGAGGTCATGACGACGGTTGGGGTTGAGCCATTGACTCCAACAACGCCTGTTGCCAACGCCGGCTTTTCAGGTGGTGCGACACCGTTGCCGTTGGTCTTATCATCATCCGACGGTGACTCGCCAGCAAGCTCAACTTGGGTCCGCGAAATGAAGTCTAGGAGTGCCGCGGCCCTCCTCTTCATGTCGGTCATGGTAATCTTGCTGCTCATCCCACCCTTGTTCTTCCCGTGTTTGCCGTGTCCAGTAGCCTTCTCTTCGGCCTTATTTTGCTTCGCAGGAGGCGGCGGTACTTCGGCTGGTGCCTCCCCTGACTGAGATCTCGCGGGCGATGGCTCGTTGTCATCACGCGTGTACTGATTACGACCCTTCTTCTTATGCGATCGTTTCTTGTCAATCTTGGCTGTGGGGGTAGCCGCAGCGGGAGGGTCTTCTGGAGTAGACTGTGAGGCAGGAGGAGGCTCGAGGACCGCTGGTGGTTGTTCTTCCTGCTCTAAGGGTTCTTCCGGAGCGACAGGGGTTGCCGTAGTGGTTGTCGTGGTAGTGGTCGCGGCAGTGGTGGCTGCGGCCGGTGTCGTTGTAGCGGGCGTCTTGTTCGCTGCCGTGCGAGTTGCTAGTGGTAACTCGTCCGAAGGGTCTGAATCTGTATCCATGTCAGCTTCAGATGCCTTCGCGAGAGTAGTGGCTTACCGTACCATCAGCTCGCCGGCGTTCGGCTCTACCCTTTCGCTTGTTTGCTGCCTCAGCCCTTTGCCGTTCCCGTTCCTCTCTTTCAGTTGTCTTCTCGGTGCGCAGAGCGCGGCCTGCTGCGCCGCCCCGCGACCTAGACTTTGCACCATTCCGTGTCGTTGTGCCGGCGTCGTCAGAGTCTTCAGTGGTCTTGTCGAGGCTGGGAGAGGCCGATCGAGAGCTCGTCCTCTGCCTCTTGTTTTCTGGCTTTCTTGAAGGGTGTTAGCGGTTAGTGATGTCGAGCAGTGTAGGAGGCGGACCTACTCTTCGCTATCGCTTCTGCCTCGCTTTGTTCTTCTCGTGGTAGGTTCGGGTTGTTCAGGAGCTGCGTCTTCTTTGCTTGCTTCAATCGCCCGTCTCAGGGCTTCAGCTTCGTCGTAGTCAGCTCCTCGGCTGTTCATTGTAGATCTTCGCTTCGACGCGGAGGAAGTGGTCGTACCACGTCCGTTGCGGCCCTCCGGTTTATCTTTGGGCGGTGATCTCGTGCCATCCTTATTCAGAGAGGCGGATCTAGAAGTTGTTCGAGAGGGGCGCTTGAGGGGTAGGTAGTGCGAATAACGCTGTCTGTGAATCATGTCGTTGTTAGTCGACTGGAAAGTGGATTGACAATTGTCGTGGATGGAGAGGACATTGTAAGGAGAGTGAGGCAGTGTCAAAGGGGTGGTGGGCTTTGACGCACTCCAGCTGAACTCTTGACGTCCAGCTCCCGACAGTGCAACCCCGGGACCAAGGAAAATGTAAGAATTACCCGTTGCTCGCTGTGAAAATCTTGTGGAATTCTTTTTTGCACTCTTCGCAATAATATTCGTCTGGGCTCGACTCTTCGGTCATGATGCCAACGCAGGCGCCATGTTGCCAAACCTTGCAAACGTCGCATTGTACGAAAAACCCAGCCGCATCGTCGGTGACATCGGTCGCGAATATGGGATCGATGTCCATGCCGTCCTTCAAGCCGTGCTTGGAGTCTTCGTCGAAGGGCGGTGGGCCTGGGTAGTCCTCGTAGCCGCAAATGCAGCGGACGGCCTCGTCGTCGTCCTGGGCATCATCATCGCCGTGTGCCATTTCGACCTGCTCAGACTTGTTATTTGCCCTGTCTCTTTCTTCCTGCTGGCCGCGGGTACGACGTCGTATTCCAAACGAATCGTCGGCTGTGATTGCCTCGTCTGGGGCCTCGGAGGATAGCGATCCTGAGGAGCTTGACTTTTGTGGCGAGACAGCTTTGTTGAAATACCTGGTACTGCGCTCACCACGACCTGACATGCTCGACGTGGTAGACGATATTTGTGATTGGGATTGAGAGGTTCGCGCTCGTGACGACCGCCTCGGATCGGACCCTGCCATTGCTGGCAGCTGGGGCCGCAGTCAAGGCAGGAGCTCGAAGTGTGTAGGGTATATAATCGACACGACTGGTGCCGAAGAGGAGAAACGCGATCCGCAGGCCCGTTAGGAGGGGGTTCCGCGGTCGGGTATCCGGAGTGCCTGAGGACGATGACGCACTCTAGCACCAGAACGGTATTGTTTTACTTGGAGTTCGACAATTGTGATGTGGATGGTCGTGAGAAGTTATGGTGCGTGATGGCGGGAGCAAACCCGAATAACGCGGTCGTCTGTCGATGTGGACACGGAGAAGCGAGGACTCGACGTGGCCGAGTCTAGACTGTAGAATTAAATCTGACACGATTGTTGGGCGAAGAGGCGATCGAGGATTTCGAGGTTATGAGACTCGTGCTAGGTTCGATCGTAGCTTGAAGCCGGTGCTTGGTGGTAGAGAAGCGGAAATTGTCGAGGATGGACCGACCGACGGCGGAGGATCGCGAGGGCTTAGGTCGAAAATCCAGCCAAGCGAGGAGGGTGCTCAATCGGGGGCGTGCTCGGGATGAGGAGGTCGCCGGCTTGCTTGTTTAGATGTCCACGAGAGCAAGACTCGTTCCCTGCTAACTTGGGTAAAAGATTGAGCGGATACGAGGGTGGGAAAAACGAAGAAGAGGGGACGGAGGACGACGGGTCGAGATGTGTATGACGGGATCCGAAGTGCTGGCTAGGCCAATTTGGAGATTGGGGGGCGGTAGTCGAAGTGGTAGAGCCGTGGTAGACTATCTCTCATGACGGGAACAAGAAGTTCGACAAGTCGGGTTTTGGTGACTATGACCCAAAGTGTGCGTGGTGAGGATCCTCGGGGAAGAGGAGAGCGAGGACGGCACTGAGAGGAGGAAGCGATGGCTGGTCTCTCTTGGTGTGTGTACATGGTAAGTGTGGAAAGCGAGCCCGGGACCCAGTCGAGTTGCCAGCCCCAAAAAGACGGGACCACCGCACCCGCACCACACGGCACCAGGACGCACCACCACCGCACGGCGCTCTTGTTCGCTTGCAGTAAATTTTGGCAGAAAGCTGTCCGCCCGGGCGCCCACTCTCTTCCATGCCCACCCACCAACCCCGGTCTGGTCCCGTCCGTCACTGTCAATCGCTCCAGGCACCTCACTCCTCACTCCTCAGCGGCAGCGCCAAAGCGTGCGGGGCCATTTAGAAGCTCGGTCCCAATGTTGACCAATCCGGTGCCGGGAAAGTTAATGGGCAGCTCGATTTATTAATGAACTCTGGGATGCGGCGTCGAAAGCCGGCTTGTCGCTGCTGTTCATTTTTCAGTGACGAGTAAATATAGTTTGGTATAAGAGAGTCGTATGTATGTAGAAGCCGTAGAGTGGTGAATCACTCGTAATGTCTGGGGAGGGTTCGTGCTATGACATCACGCCTCAATGGCTGAAGCCCGTGTCCAGCTTGAACCGACAAGAGAATAAGGGGCATCTGGAAAATCGAAAGGGGTTGATGTGAAATAGTGCAGTAGGCAAACAAACCATGGCAGTGTAGAAGACGACGGAATTCGTTGTTGCACACAAGGGGAAATTGTTTGGGGCGACGGGAAGGGGAGGGGTTGTTGCTCGCTGCAGGTCGGGTCAGGTTCAGGTTGTTGTCGAGTTGAGCAAAGCTTCCAAGTGAGAGTGCATCTCCCGTCTTCGAATGGGATTCGTTCGTAGGGTGCCTCGAAGGGAAATGGCAGTGCTGTGCTTGGTGTTGTCATCAAATCAGATGCAACTGTGAATGGCAGCGCTGCTCTGTGATGAAAACCGCTTGGCTCTTGCTCTAATAGTGTAGCACACAGTGCGTCCGACTTCTCTTCAGGTACAACCGCCCACAACCCGGCCTCCATTCAGGTCGCTGGCTGGAGTTCACCTTGTGCTTAACGACGAGCAGGCTCGTTGCGAGGCCATAGTTTGGCGAGTATAACTAATGAGGTTTGTCCGTTGAACTAGAATCTCCCGGGAGAATTCATGCTAGTCAAGAGAAATCCTGGGCGACGGAAGACTTGCCGGTCTTAGAAGTGGCTTTGGGGGTTCGTCATATGGAGATTCAGGATCTCGCTTGAGGTGGTTTGTTTTCCACAAGTGCCAGTGGAAGTATATGCTTGATGGTCGTGAAGATTGTCACCATCAACCGCCTTGTTTGATGATCTCTCAGTTCCCGTGAAACAGACTGATGCAGAGGCAGGCGAGGTATCTGCAATTCCAATTCACTCGGATGGGGACCGGAGACCGAATGGAGGCTCCCCCGGCCGGGGGCCTCAAGGCGGGGGCGGAACAGCGGGTGTTCAGCATATGGGGTCACGGACCTCCGTCTTCACAACTTGTCCAGACAACCACTGGCTCTACCTCTAAAGATGCTTACATAATGCAGCCATGGGTGTCGATTAGGTCCCGCCTACCATCCCGCCCGCCCTCACTACAGTGAACACCCGTTCTCCTAATCACAACCACTGAACACCATTGCCTTCTACCCCTCAACACCACCGATACACGACACCCGTTTCACTAACTCGGACGAACTATTGATTTGACTCCCTTTGTTTTGGCCTTCCCATTGCTCCTCACCGATTTTGCCTGCAACCTGTCCCCGGATATCCGCACGAGCCAGACTCGAGCCAAGAAGGTGGGTGCTTAGGATTAGCAGCTGATTGCCCCCTCAGTTGTATGGCTTCATTTCCCCCCCCTTCTCGCCGCCTCCCCCCACGGTGTCTCCTTCGTCCCTTGATGGTATCCCGACGGCCCAGGAACTATTGTTGTCATAGATGGTGCGGTGGCAAGCTGGGGAGAAACATATTTCCTCTTAACAGTCCAGGCGTAACACCGAGAACACGACTGCCATGACGTTTCCCCTCCTTTTCCCGAGGCTTCGGTGCTGATGAGTCTTTTTGGGCAGAAAGTGATATATCCGAAGCGACGTCGGCGCCCACGTTTCCTTCCAGTTGCAATTCCCAAGATATTCTCCCGATCTCAGAACTCCTACAGTTGTACGATTTACAGCGGCCTGGAAATCCCCTCGGGTTGACGCATTTCGGTGTCAAGGGCCTCGGCGACTGGCGCTCCTTCGAAAGTTGATAGCGTCTTGTCTTGGGTACTATGTGATATCCTGAAGGTACGTTCGTAGGCGCGTCCCTTCCACATTGCAAGGCTTGGATTGTTTTCCCAAGGTCGCTTCCCAGAAATACGTGGCATGAACAAACGGAGTCTTCTTCGATCGAGTCCGCCAACTCCCTCCCGTCCCAACCCCGCTTCTATCTCTATCCCGGTCCTGCACTCAGCCTTTCTTTTCGTCCCGCCATTCTTTTGTCGTTGTTGTTCAGGGTGGCACCAATGCTAGCCTTCTTAAACGACATCTTCCCACTCATCAAATGGCTTTCATTGTCGTTGCTAACTCGTTTGCGCTTGGCTTTTAACAGAGCACACGAGCAAGATACAATAATGTCCTCCGCCGATACGGTGTCGGTGTCACCCGCATACCGAAGCGAACGGAGAATCCATCCCCTGCCCAAGCGGTCACTGAGAGACCGTCTAACCCCCGAAGCCGCGGAGTCGATCCAATACCCCCCAGTGCCTTCGATCTCTACATCCCTGTTCCCGAGTTTGTATAGTATCCGAGATGACGAACCGGACCAGAGTTCGACCCCTCCTCGCGAGCGAGTTGCCGAGGCTGCCCCGCGCCAGTCAAGAAGAGATAGTTCAGTACTAGAGGGTGGAGGGTATACTACTGCGTTGAGACAAGGCATACCGGACCGCGGTCACAGCCTGCTAGATGACCGAGTGTCTGACTCCTCCAACCGCAAGGGTCATCAGTCACCGAGGACCGAAAATGAGGAGAGATCGGTCAATTCGCAAGCTACCGTCTCCGCAGCATCAGCAATCGATGGGTATGACTCTTTCGAGAACACAAACAACAAGAAGAAGAGGAAAATCCCTACAGCAGGCGATGCAGCTCTTGGCGGGGTTCATGTTGGCATAGACGCTGGCTTCGGAACCACATCCATCCAGACGTCTGAAGGTCATGGGGAAGCAACGTCTTCGAGCTCGGCATCTCAGTATGGTTCCGGGGTTTATATGTCAGGCTTGCAGAACGTGCCTGGTCCTGGAAGAGGTAGATATGGCAGACCGCGCAACGGCAGAAGCCCGCTCAGGCCCTTATCGGACTCGAACACCAACTGGCTCGGAAGAGGCGGGAAGCTGCGCTCTGTTCCATGGTCATCCAGTTCAGGTAAGTCAATCAACGTTTACCCTAGCCCCTTGCCACTTGATTTGTCTCGAGATCTTGTTACGATGGAGATACTGATGATATCTTTCCTTGTAGCCGAGAACCAGGGGATCATATCCAACGCCATTGCAAATGCAGAGAAGCTAAACCCACCAGCGGGGTCTGAAAGTACAAGTCTCTTGCAAAATTCCCTGTCACCGAAACGCCCTGCGTCCGCACAGTTCACGTTTACCGCCCCCGGTCCTAATGCACTCTCTTGGCCTGGCTCTGATCGACGAATCAACCTGCCGACTCCGTCATCGGCTCGGCAAGGACAAGAGAATTGGCAGCGTGTTGCTCCGGGTAGTCAGCCAGGTAACGCCCACGCTCCTCCTTCGGCAACAGGCGTCGCAGGGAAGGAAGCACAGGGCAAGAGTGGCGGCGGAGGCCAAGGACAACAAGGTCCAGCGCCAAAAACCACGAAGAGGAGTGCTGCGAAGGAGTATGCTGCCGCGGCCAGACAGCGGCGCCGTGAGACGCAGTTAAAGAATAAGCGCCACCCTCCTAAGCCTGAAGATGTCTGGATTTGCCACTTTTGTGAGTACGAGTCGATCTTCGGCCACCCCCCCGAGGCTTTGGTCCGTCAATACGAGATCAAGGCCCGCAAGCAACGCCAGTTGGAACAACAGCGGAAGGCTCAGTGGGAGAGGCTCAAGAAGGGCAAGCACAAGGGGAGGAAAAACAGCAAATTGCCTACCAAGGGTCACGATGGTGTTCAGGATGCCCATCAACCTTCGGGCGGCCACGGTGCTCCGATGAACTGCGACTTTAGTCAAGGCACTCAGAGCGAGGAGTACTTTGACGACGACGACTACGAGGAAGACGACTACGACCCGGACGAAGATCTGCCGCCAGAAAACGGACTAGAAGCCGAACGACATGAACGTGTTCCAGATCACGTTCCCCGTGTTTCGACGGTACCTGATGGGGGTGGGACGTAGCCAAGGCTTTTGTGGCCATGCCACCACCCCACCCTCGATTCTTTGTAATATTAGTATGCAGCAATTTTAGCGTTGTTTTATACCCTGTTCCGGATTTTATGATATGGAGAGGAAGGCTCGTCACAGGAGAAAGATGTCGGAGTGATCACAGCGACTGGAGATGACTGATAGGAGGAGCGATTATACTGCTCTGGCGTCAGGACTCGGTGCTCGGGCGACGTGGCCAGTGACTGGATGACAAGAGTGGGGACGATACGTCTCGGCGACAACAGGAGAGACTGAACTGTTATAACAACTGCGGCTTGAGGATTGCAGCTACTTATACAACCAAGCGCATACCACTTACTAGGTCGGCTCACGCAAAATCGAAACGCGACCTACGAACTACGATGATCACTGCTTAACACACGGAGGTTTCTCCGGTGTACAACTTACTATCACACGATTAGCAATGCTAGTTAATGGTAAAGACGGAGAGAGGGGAACAATAGGTCTAGCTGTACTATCGAAGGCTTGGGGGGACTCTGGGGATGGGATGCTCGTTGTTGATGGCAATGGCAATGGGCTCCGTTAGCAGTTGGAGAGGATGGATGATGGTCATAAGTAACGACAATGTACCTACGCTATCGCAGATGCATACAAGTACGGGTAGATAAGAGTCTCGAGCGGGAAGACAGTAAACAGATAATACATAGAAAACGAAAATTATAATCATGCATTAAATCCGGTGCTGTAGCTTGATCTAACTAACGTAATACTACAAGAGATGTTCAATGTCCATACCTTTGCTATCATCGAACCGCGGTCCGGCATCACACGGCGCTTCCCGAACAATTGACGGGAATTCCCAAGTGGAGACGAACGGGAGGAGTTCCGTAGAGGTCGAGACGATCGCCAAATGTCACAAACCCCGCCGAAGAGTACCGAAGGTCAAAGCCTCAATCACGCCTCGAAGCTCAACCGTTTCGTGTGCGACGTCAGACAAAGACAATAGTTTATCTCGAGCAGACAGATTGGATGAACGGCGCCTGTGCTGGCTGGACTGAGTCGAACCTAAACGGTTTGACTGTTTCAACACCTTTCATGATGTCGAGCAACCTAAAGTGAATCCATACACTCTCGCATCTGGAAATAGGAACAGATGGAGTTGATCACAAACGAGGATGGTATTTGTTGGACCGCGAGGACAGAAGGGGAGCACGTAGGAGATATGTTCAACAAGGCCAAGGCAAAGCAAGGCAGATCCGCGCATATTTGATCGAAGCAGAAGGTGATGATGATGCAAGTCATGTTTTCCTGTACATACCTATCCATGCGGTCTCGCCCAATTCTCGGCAATTGAAGGCACAGGATCAATTAATCAATCACATTGTCCCCTACCATGCCTACCTATGATGCCATACGGAATGCCTGATGCTTGTTCGATGCACGAACGGCAGCCGAGTGCCGTACATACGGTAACGCAGGGAGAGCAGAAGCAGCCCATTCAGAGCACATGCAGGAGTATGGGGACCGCAGGACTTGGGAAGCTTTCGTGGGAACTGGGAAACACAAAAGAAACCCAAAAAGTGGCACACTAACGCATGCATTCACGAATTGGGTCTTTGGTGTCCTTGGTGACCTGTGGTGAAAGCCTCAATCGGGCTTAGTGCGTTTGCCAATCCCCTGGTTTTTAGCCTTATGAGTTTGAGGTTTAGCGTGAGCGAGACCTCCGCTCCTCTTTTTCAGGTTCACGACGCCGACGTTCACACAAGTGGAGATGCGGAAATGTGGCTCCAGCGTTACGGCACGGCACAGCCCAGGGCAGCGCAGTGAGGTGCCCCATTGTTTTGAACGTGACAGGATGCCATGCCCGTACGTGGTGGGGAGTTGGACAGACACGGCGATATAATTTTTATTTTTTTCAAGATCCGTCCTGGCATTCCCAGGGCTTCCGTTGCTGACGAGGTCCATGACACCTAATTCCTCATCCGGGGATCCCCTGTGTAAGAGGTGACCTAGAAGCTATTTGCCGCTGTGCCGTCGTCATCCCTCAGCTCATCCGGTCACAAACAAGTTCCAATTTTTTGCAGACTCGGCGGGAACGAGATTCGGCTTTGATCACTCTGTCCGGTTGCAGTGGCCTTCGACCTTCCAAACCAAAGACCCTCACTGTGCAGACGAAGAAGGGCGCTGCTGCACACTGCAACTCCACTGCAACTCCCGTCCTCCGTCATCGTTTTTTTCTCGATACCACACCACCACCCGACAAGACGCAACAACAAGTCCCGGCACCCTCCTTTTCCATGCAGTCCGGCGCTGCCACTCTCAAACAACAACCAGCACACCCACCACACCACGCAATCACCGCCCTCATCTACCCGTGTCGTCGCCGACCTTCCATCTCTTCCGTCCCGATAAACCTTTTGCGACGACCAACGGCTCTTTCAATCTCTCCTTTTTCTCGCATCCAGCAGCCGACCTGAGTGTCCTCCACTAATTCCTCGATTGCGCCCTATGAGAAGCCTCGCTCGGTAATGAGCAAGAGCGCCAGGTTGGGGATGGACTGGAACAAGAACACAGAGACATTACACACACACATAGCGACGACAGCGACATCCAGGTAGAGTGTCGAGCTGAGGATACGACATTCGAACAATGTTCGGCAGCTCGCGGAGGCATCGGCCGCCCAATCCGGTATGTCGTCATTGGCCCTTTTCTAGACCTCCTTTCGGCCTGGTCCTGTCCCCCGAGACAGTGAGACAGTGCCCATTTCGATCATCGTTGTCTTTGTTCGCGACGCCATGATTCTACATGTATGACATGGTCGGCGCGCGCTTGCAATTACACTTTCCTACGCTACTACTAGCTCGCTCCACCAAACCAAACCAGCTGCTGTTCAATTATCCCTTGTTTCTCCATTCCTACGTTCCCCATGCTTTCGCGGACACCCTATGGTCCCCGTCCCGTCCCGTCCAGTCCAGTCCAGTCGCGAAAGGAATCCCGATTGCTGACTGCTAGATTCCATGTCGCGCAATAAACAGCCTTTGACCGCGGCGACTGCGAATCCCAATGCTGCCTCCGCCGCCGCCGCCGTCTTCAAGCGCAATGAAGCTCAACAAGCCTCGAACCTGTCTGCCGCTGCCGCCGCCGCCGCCCTCCGTGCCCGACCCATCACTCCGACCAATGTGGCCGAAGTCCAGACGAAGCGCACCGTCCGGCGCAGCGCCTCCGTGGCATCTACGCGTACGAACCCCGATACCCGGGGGAGACCAGGCCTACGGCGCACTGGGAGCTCGAGCTCCATGACCGAACGCACTTTCCGAAGCCCCAGTCCACACCGACCCGGTAGCAGAAACTCCGGACGTCGTCAGTCTCAGTCCATTGAAGACTTACCCCCTGTTCCAGCACTGCCCAAGAATGTGGCCGCAGCCGTTGAAACGGCGGGGACGGGCGCGCCCCAGAAGAGTGCGCACCGCAAAACACAAAGCCTGGGCGTTGAACGCGTCCCATCACAGAAACTGGGGACGGATGATGCTCCATCTTGGTTTGGGCCCGCCAAAGTGGGAGACCTGTCAAGCGTCCGGAGAACGGATCCCGCAATGGCAAGCCCACCATCGAGTCCATCCCAGATTGCGATGCATCAGGAAGATCGGCCTGAAAGTCGGGCGTCATCCATCAACTTCTCGTATCCAGCCCGGGTTAGGGTCGGCTCACCGCCAGTATCCCCGGCTGATACCCGCAGCACCACCGACTTTCCGGCCCAAGATTCCCAATCGGCGGTCCAGCCCCAGCGGTCAAGGGGTTCCCTATTATTAGAGGCGGGGACCCCATCCTCCACTCGACCGCGAGCTTCCTCCGCCTCCGCCGCTGACCAAACATTGGTCTACGATCCCAACTCCCGTCGGATGATCAGACGTTCCGACCTCCTCGCCGTTGAACACGCCATCATAGCAGCATCGCAGCAACCCACTCGGTCAAAGAAGAAGAAACATCCACCCAAGGCTGGGACACACCTCGCACAAGGCACCGTGGGTCGTACTAAGAGTAACGTCCCAACAAGCGACCAGACCGGTAATACCGGCACCGCTACCACGACAAGGACATCTCCACAGGTACAAGTACCAGCCCCTGTTCAACAATCACCGGCAGTACAAGACTCACGCCAGGAGACCGAAGAACGGTCACCCTCACGATCTGCTGTAACTTTGCCAGCTAGTGAACCTCAGCCGACTGAACAACCACAGGAAGAGGACTCGGAGGCTGAAGGAGAGGTCATCACCGACTACCATCACCCAACAACAGCAACACCAATGGTCGTAACTAAGGATGGTCGCCCAATGGTGAGGAGGTTGCCGTCCATTGTGAGGGAGGAGCCGGAGTTGGAAGAGTCAGGGTCAGATGAGGCAAACACATCGAGGGTCTCTAGTGCTCTCGACTCGGTACCGTCTCGACAGAGGATAGTTTCACATACCCGCTCGCAATCAGAACAACAACCAATACAGTCATCTTCCCAAGCTAGTCAGCTACCAATGCGGGCAGCTTCAGTGTCTCAGAAGAAGAACCAACCTCACCGGGCTTCATCAATAAGCCCCGCTCGACAAGCACACTTTGGACCTGTTCAAGATACTCTAACTGTTAGGCATTCACCACCACCCCGATCAGTCTCCCCACGAAAATCGGCTCTAAAGCAGACCAGCCCCGTCCGCGGCCCGTCACCCTCTGATCTGTCGTCGGAAGCCTCATGGAGTACAGACGGGCCCGTGAAACGGAAGAAGTCCGTGCGGGTAAGCTTCGATGACGAAACCCAACCAGCCATTGCGGAGCCCGCCCCTAAGGAGCGATCGATCTCGCCACCTTTGGCTAGCCCTACCGGTATTCGTCGATGGGCAAACGCGGACTTGTCGGCGACACTCGACGATGAGGAGGTTATGAAGCCACGACCAGCGCTTCCCAGCTTTGGCAGCGTGAGGAATGTCAGGAAACCCCAGCTACAAGAAGCGAAGGAAGACGAACGACCTCTTCGACCGATAGGAGACGTTGCTTACACTGCGCCATACACAACGCCACTTCCCCTGAGCCCTGTAGCCGAAAGTTTTGCGCAAAGCAGTGACCATGCTATAGGTGGCATGCTGCAAAGGGAGCGCGAGGAGCGGGTACGAAGCCCAGCTAATATCTCACGGTTTAGAGAACCGCTTCCACCAGTGGTTACGTCGGTGGAGGGAAGTGGATATGCTAGCGACGACAGTGATGGGTCGACGAGTCTTGCGTCTGAGATGACAGGCAGCTTATACGAATATCCGAGTTTCATGGAACCGCCACAACAACCGCGCCGGAACTCTCTATCCTCACCACAAGTATCTCCCGTCAAGACGGCCTTCCAGAATGGAAACACCCCCGCTATCGACTCGAGGTTCGCTCAGGAGGAAACTCGGCGACGGAATAGTGCCCCGAATATCCCGATTATCTCCTTGACACAGCCAACCCCCCCAATGAGCCAGAACGAAACGCCCAATTTCTTTGTGGAGGTTCCCGGCGGGTTTCCCGAAGATTCGGATACGTCCAAGAGTTCGGCCACTGGTGTCGAACAAGCTACTGGACAACAGACGACAGGCAATCAATCGCAGCCGGCATCGGAAAGTGAATCGGATGACTCAAGTGTATACGCTGATGCCTATGAGGATCTTTCTGAGGCCGAAGGGGAGGGCTTTCAGTCACTCAATGCTGTTTTAGACTTTCCTGGAGCCAACGACTCCCGCCAACATGAAGTCTCTGACACCCCGTCGCCTCCCGATCCGCCACGAAGTCTTGTACCTGCACTTTCGACCGCTACCACAGCCATTGGATCTCATTCTGGAGAGTCGCCTCAAGAGGACGACTGGGAGCGGGCCAAGGCTTATTGGAGGAGTCTTACAGCTGAGCGAAGAGCCCAGCTGGAGCGGGAAGCCAAGGAGGATGCTGGAATCGAAGGCGACAGGGAAGAGATGAGCGTCCCGGTAGAGAAGCCCAGGAGGAAGAAGTCGATTGAGAAGAGGACTTCGGAAAGGCAAGCTTTGGCTGTGCAGATGGCTCGGCAGATGATGCTTGAGCAGCAACAGCAACAGCAACAGCAGCAACAGCCGCAACCTCAGGAAGAGCAGCCCCGGAAGAAAAAGATCAAGGGGAAGGCAAAGGAAATGGCTGCCCCTGCCCCTGCCCCTGCTCGCGTGAGCCCCGAACGTACCTATCAGATCAAGCCTGGCACCAAGTGGGAGGAGCCTGAAGTTCCGGTAACACCGGTGGCATCGACGATGACGATGCGAACTACTATGCGTAGTGCGCCTCCTCAACCCAAGGCTGCCGCTGTGAATGACGGACCTCGACTTCGCAAATCCCTGCGCTCTGAACCTCCCGCCGGACGCCGAGCATCGTACCCAGATCCTGCTCCAGTTCTTTCAACACCTCAACAAACGAAGCGAGAACGTCGTGCAGCTTCGGATGCTATGGCCCCCCGAACCTCTACCATCCGCCTAGCAAGCACACACCAGTCACACATCAAGCGCCGTGGTTCCACTAGCAGCGAGAGCAGCTTTAAGCGCGCCCGCGCCAGCTCAGCCGGCAACGGCCTTTCTGCTGGCGGCTTTCCGAAATCTCTCCGTCCGAACTCGCCAGCTGCTGGGTCAGTAGACAGTCGCGGAAGTGGCACTAAGCTTCTCACCTCTTTGCGAGCTATGACGCCCACCAACTCGAACTCTAGGCTTGATACGCCGCCTTCTAGCAGGGGGACAGTGGGTTCAGGCATGGGTATGGGTATGGGAATGCGTACCACGCTGCGTGACTCTGCGGCGAACAGTGGTGGAAGGAGAAGTCCTGGCGGTATGAAGGTGCCTACACTGGGAAAGAAGGGAGGTGCTGGTGGGAAGAAGAGGACGTCGACTGGGAGTAAGTTCTCCAGCAGGTTCGGAGATTCGAGCGATGAGGAAGATGCCGGGATTGCCAGCAGATTCAGAAGCCGTTTTGACGAGTCGAGTGACGAAGACGAGGTCGTGCCGCCGGTACCAGCGGTTCCATCCGGATTGAGGGGCTCGGCTTCGGCGCCTGTAGCAGCTGGTGCTCGGAGTATGGCTCTGGGCAGTATGCGTGACAGACAGGTGTCCATTGCTGAGGAGGAGGAGGAAGGAGGGAGGTATGATTACAGGAACGGGGTTGTTAATGGTAATGGTAATGCGCGTGGTAGCGTTGGATCCCTTGGTGGTCATCAGAAATTGTCGAAAACAGCAAGACTCGGTTCTGCAATTTCATCTCAGCAAGCCGACTACGACAACGACGTAGCAGCGGGAAACGAAGAACTCCGTCGAACCCGCTCTGGCCGCGGCCAGATCCTGCCTACCTCTCAAACAGCTCCTAATGTTCGGACTTCCGAGACTCCCGCCGCTGCCACCGAGCAGCACCGTCCCAAGCGTGGCCTGATGTCCGTTTTCTCGCGTAAGAAGCATCATCATCAACACATCCAGGAAGGTGCCGACGCCATCGCTCGCCCGGAAGCTCCAACGGAGAGCGCTGTGAGAAGGGATACAAAGCTAGAGAGGAGCAAGGCCGAGTTGAAAGGATTGAGGAACCAGGGCCCAGTCGATCAAGATCAAGAAGTCGATATCGAGGAAAGGTTGCGAACCCCCGCTACCATCGACACCAACAACACCTCTGATATAAGTCCCAAGAGCCACCATCCCCGTCTCCAGAAACGCGGATCAAGAATGCCAAGCTTTTCTCTCCCCGGCCGAAGCGAAAAGGCACCACCGCCCGTCGAAGAGACCAGTGGAGGAGGCATCCCCATGCCGGGATTTATTAGGAGATCCGGCACTACTACTGGTGGTCCTACTAATGGTGGAAGCCTCGGGACGAGGTCCATCAGCGGTGGATCTGGTCATCCGAATGGTCCGTTTGCTCCCGGCTTGGGTCCTAGGAGGGCTAGTACCGCTACTGCGTTGTCCGCAGCAGGCACAGCGGGCAACGATGGGGTGGTTGTTCCGCCAGAAAGAGCGGAGACTCCAACCGGCGGGAAGAAAAAGAAGTTTGGCGCTTTAAGGAGGATGTTTGGACGGGATAACGGCAGTGGGTAGTGTTCTGCTGCTGGTTCTCTGGTCCGGAGTAGTCCTTCTTCTTTGCGGATGCGGGGAGGGGGAGGAACAGGGGAGAGGACGAAGTTGAGGAAGAGGCGGTGGCTGACGTTAGGGGTTGGGCTGGATACGGGAAGGAAAAGAAGATAGATATGAAGTACAGGATTGATGTTTTGGATTCTTCTCCTTTCGGGTTTTATGTTTTATTATTATACCACACACATATCGTTTTCAGACGGTCAGACGGACAGGAAAGACATTTCGGCGGCGGGTCAAGAGAAAAGAACAGAGGAAGGAGTTGGAGGCACTTTTTCGTTTCTTGTTTTTCTCTTTCCAGGTTATCATCACCATCGGGTATTCTGGTTGACCTCAACCTCATTACTACTACTACTACTACCGGCGCGGATGGCTTATCTTTTCTATACCCCTACAGACAAACCATGGAGCAAGCAACATTGGGAGGAGAGACGAAAGTCGGTTACAGTCGTTTTAAAGCAAGCAAAGCAAGCGAGCGAGTAGTTAGTTAATGTTTATTCTTATTGAATGGTTATCTTTACCTCTCTCTTTTGATTCTCGCGTTTGGTGTTTATTGGAGTTATGACAGATGAACACGCATCAAATCTTCTATGTACTCCTCAAGTCAACAACTCGAGAAGGCATAAGGAATACCTTGCGTCGGCATCTACAGTTTTATGTACACCTCTGCAGGCATATAAAAGGTTGGCGTGGTAAGCCAAGGCGTTAAATGCTACAGTAAACCAGGGACTTGAATATGGTATACTCAGGAATTTATTGTCTCATAATCTATTGACTCCCCATTATTCTTGATGACTTTTCTCATCCGTTCTGGCATTGAGTGAGCCAACCTTAAAAGAAAATCATCTGGAATATTATTCCAAGCCTCCAGAATAGCCTCCCTCGGCTTTTTGGGTGTCAATGATTGAATATCACATCTCAACTCTTTAAGTGACTTTATCCACGGCCAAACGTTCTCGATTGGTGCCAAATCTGGAGAATAAGCAGGGAACCTTTTCTCACTTTAGAGATTAACTCCCATTGCTTCCATTGCTCTTTGGGTTTCTTTGGCCTTATGAGAAGGAGAATTATCATGCTGAAAGACAATGCCATCGTTTTGGTGCTCTCGAGAAAAGGCAGCGACCATCGGGAGGATGAAAAAGATGTACTTATGAGCAGTAACACCTCCAAACTCTTTTTTCCAAAGGAAGCAAGGCCCTTTTTTCCCTCTGGCAAAGGATCCCCAAAGTATCCATCCATGAGGTTTTCTCTTAGCCAAAGCGAAGTTATTAGGATCGTCTTCATTGTCCAAAGTAACCCATTGTTTCCACATGGGATCATTGGTTGCCCAAGTCTCATCAGAGACGAGAACATTTTCCCCATCTTCCGGACGAGGTCGCCGACGGCTCATCTCTTGGCACCCTTCAACTCGTTCTCTTTTATTTACATTGGTTCTTCTAATCCTTCTCTTTCTTGCTTTTCTTTCAAAACCAAGTGAATGAAGTGCCTTCCTTAGCGCTTTTCCTCCGGCAGAAAGTTGAGGGGGGAGAATGAGACGGAGGTCACCCCAAGAGATAAAGCGATGATTGCGATCTGATTTCATCCACTCTCTGAGGGCGTTCTTCTGAGGGGTTTCAAAAGGCCATTTTTTGGTTTCCTCTTTTGGGGAGTGAGTGGTCCAACGCAGGCTTTTTGGACTTGACGAAAAGTGAAGCCAGTTCGTTCGGAAATTTCTGCATATGAAAAGTTGCCGTATTTTCTAAGGGAGCGAATTGAAATCCGTTCATCCCTAGTTAAATGGATGGCTTTCTTCTTAGGGGTAGAAGGAGGTTCCAATATCGTTGTCATCGTGGTTTCCGTGGTTACAAAGAATGAATGATGAGAAGAGTGATGAGTTCAGGTGGGATCCTAGGCCTTCAGAAGTCCTTGGTTTTAATGGCTAAGTATTTCGCCACAGAAACTATTAGAAGGAGTACCTCTACCCTACCATTGGCTACTCGGACTGACCGATCGCCACCACTGGTCGCCACCCCTGCAAATTCGCCGCGCTAACCTTTTACATGCCGGCAGAGGTGTACTTGATAGATCCCAACCGACCGACAGGATGTCACGTCAAAGATGGGTTGAACTGCCGCTCGGAGTTCAGCTCATGTTCAGTTGACAGTTGAAAAACAGGGGCAGAACCCCCACATAATGTGGGGTAAAGGGGCCGGGGAACATTGTCCCGAATCCAATTATTTCCGGTCACAGGCTGTGAGAACAGCGTCGTAAGGCATCACCACCCCTACGGCTACGACTCATTCGAATCGGATTTATTTACCCCCTGTCTTGACCAATTACGTGGTGTGCTGAGGTTTGCATGCCCCATTGAGACGTCGGCATGAAGGTCTCTCTCCAGAGGTAATTGGTTAGTACAGCGTGGGGGATAAATCCGATTCAAATGAGTCGTAGCGGTATGTACCGCCACTGAAGCCTGAAGGGTCTAACGGATTATGGGAAATAATAGTGTACATCTTGAGGGGTCGACGACGTGTTTGGTTGTTTATTGATGATGATCAGGGACCACCTGGATTTCATTGCTTTTTTTTGCTGTTCGTTTTTCCCGTCAAATTGAAAATCTGGGCTGGATMAAAAAAAAAAAAAAAAAATCCAGGAGTCTGAAACTGATCTGAGACTCTCTTGACTCTTCTTTCTCTGTTCCCTTCTTGTAAATATTTTGTTTGTCTTCCTCTCGGCCTCGGAAACATACAACCGACTTCAACGACACTACGGAAACTTTTCCAAGTTGTGTTGGGAGAACGACTTCAACGGACCGCCAAGTCTTGATATCTGAGCCGCGATAACCGCTTCGTTCGTGTCACGACTACAGACAGGAGACATCCGCTGACCTCGTGAGAAGTGCAGGACATCAAGTGTTGAGAGACTCGAGAGTCGAGAATCTCATCTCAGCTTTTCTCTCACTCAACAAACTTTGATTCCTCTTCATCCGATCCCAGAAAAGGTCTCCGTTTGCCTTCAAGCCCCGCGGACAGATAAGCAGGTCTGGTCATTCACCTTCTAGGACTTGGCAGCTCTGTTTGGTCTCTGTCCCTGGTCGTTGATCAAAAACCCACTCCAAACTTCCTCGACTTGGTCATCACCTCACCACTTCGCTTTTTTTGGGCCTCAAACACTCAAAAATACTCAAGCCAACCCAATCCAATTCAAAGAAGCAGACAAAACCAGTCCACAATACCTTACCTAAACACAACCACCTAAATCAATCCCCTCAAAAATCAGGCAAGATGCTCAACTGGTAAGCCCCCCCTTCTCACATTACCTACCCTCTCACCACCCCTCCCTCTTCTAACACACAAAACAAAAACAGGTACAAAGCCAAACTCGCCGCCCGGCCCCTCCTCACTCAAGCCGTCACAACCTCCATCCTCTTCGGCGTAGGCGACGTCGCCGCCCAACAACTCGTCGACCGCCGGGGGCTCTCCAACCACGACCTCACCCGTACGGGGCGCATGGTCTTTTACGGCGGCGCCGTCTTCGGTCCCGCAGCCACCACTTGGTTCCGTTTCCTTCAAAAGCGCGTCGTTATCCCGGGCAGC
This sequence comes from Neurospora sp. FGSC 6877, assembly GCA_009805295.1. Lineage (NCBI taxonomy): Eukaryota > Fungi > Ascomycota > Sordariomycetes > Sordariales > Sordariaceae > Neurospora > Neurospora sp. FGSC 6877. Next base: position 41,916 of record RAON01000031.1, on the reverse strand, counting down.
ACCAACAAGACCATACTAGCCCGCGTGGCTGCCGATCAGGGCCTTTTTGCGCCTACTTTTATTGGTATATTTTTGAGTTCCATGGCGGTCATGGAGGGCACGGACATTAAAGAAAAGCTGGAGAAGAACTATTGGGAGGCACTGAGCACGAACTGGATGGTTTGGCCGTTTGTGCAGTTGGTGAATTTCAAGATGGTGCCGTTGGATCATAGGGTGTTGTTTGTTAATGTGATTAGTATTGGGTGGAATTGTTATTTGAGTTGGTTGAATGGGCAGTGAGGAAGGGAGAAGGAGGAAAAGGGAGGCCTGGGTGAGTGGGTGGGCTGGGAAGGGAAGGGAAGGGATGAATGGAGGGAAGGAAGGAAGGAAGGAAAGAACAGCGTCAGTGGGCCCGGACTCTTTGAGGGTAGGCGAATCGAATACATAGGTCGGGTTGAGCGGAGAGTACCTGACCTTAATGAGAGGGATTTGAAAGTATCAAACAAATCCGGATACTGGCTGACTAGTTCAATGCGTGTGTTATTGAGTAAAGGGAACGGTGATTCCTGGTATGGTATATAAGCCCTTCAACATATCCACGATTGCTCCAGCGCAGTGGGCTGAACAAGGCGGATGGTAAGAAACTGAACCACCAGAGAAAGGAACTAGGAATTGTCCAAGAAAAAAGAGGAATATGTGCATTGGTATCCGTTATTATAAAGCTGGTAAATTGCATAGGTATATGCACTTGCTCCTCACTCATATCCTCCACTGTTTCTTACTTTGCGTCGGCGTATTAGCTCGGCGAGGGGCACGTCCTCGTCCTCGTCTCCTTGGCCATCATCGTATCCGGTCGCCGTCCCAACAAGCGGTACTGACTCGTGGCCTGGATATCTATAACTCTCCTCCTCGTCCACATCGACACCGTAATCCCACAGAGTATCGCCCTCGCTATTCATCCATGTCCTAGCTTGTTGTGGTGGTGAGCGTGTCCTTGAGCGCCGCTCATATCCCTCATCCTCCTCCAACTCAGCCATGATCTCGTCCTCTTCAGACGAGTGCTGTCTCCTCTGCTGTCTTCTCCTTAAATCCTTCTGCTGCCTCCTCTTAAACGCAGCCTTCATGTCTTCGGAACTCCGGTAGTATTCGACCTCCGGCTTTTCTGTACTCAGATTCTCCCTGGCACCGGGCCACTTCCCACCAGCGCCCGCCCTCTCCCTGCGCAGCTTCTCCGGGTCCGGCGGTGGCCACATGCCCACCCGATCATTAAACCCATTCTCCTCATACTCCCATCCCGTCCCCTTCCACGGCGTATCATTGCTAATCTTCGGTCCACCTCCCCCAACCGGCAAGAACCACCTCAAGAAGTTGTTCGTCCCCATCGCCTGCGCCATGTTCATCCAAAACCCATTATCATACGGAAACTCCACCTTAACCGGCACAAACCCACCGTGTCCGTCCGCGCCCCAGTAATCATCCCCATCATACGACCTCGCCAACAGTGCCTCATGCCTCTCCGCCTCCCACTCCTCAATCATCGTCTTACCCAGCACCCAGCTCCTGACCGTAGTAACCAGCAACACCGTCAGCGCGAACTGCGTCGCAAACCACGCGAAGCTCAGCATCGTGCAGCCCAGCAGCGCTCCCACACTGGGACCCAAATACGCCGGAACGTGTCGCTGGTCCCAGAGGCCGTAGTATAGCCTAGCCCAGAGCAGACGCGCAAAGTAGACCAGCGCGGCGTTGGTGTACACCAGGAACCGCAGGAAGTGCGGGAAGGTTTGTAAAGAAACGCAGTTGCCGGTCCATGGACAGTGGTGGTCCATGCGCGGGATGCAGCGGGCGCAGTGCCGGCAGTGGTGCGCGCGCGGGGGCTTGGGGGCGGAGCACTTTTTGCACCATCTTGCGTTTTGCGGTCCTCCTCCTCTTTTTGTGATATTATTATTATTATTATTGTTGTTGTTGTTGTTGTTGTCCTCCTCTTTCTCTTTCGGTGGGAACTTGTACTGGCCGGGATCGACGGTGCAAGCTTGGTAGTAGGTGACCCAGAGGCAGACGAGGAGGGTGTTGAGGGTTATGGATTCGCGACGGGTGAGCGGACCGGGAGTGAGGTCGGGACTGGTGTTGAAGAGGTATTGCGAGTAGTAGCCGAGGAAGGCGATGAGACCGCAGACGGCGGGGATGGCGAAGCGTTGGAGGCCGCGGGTGGTAGGGCCGGTTTGGATGTTGGTCATCTTGACATTCTTGGGGCGTTTTCGGGTGGCGTTGAGGATATCGGTGATTCGGTCGGCGGTGTTTTCGGCAGTCGTTATGGTAAGAAGTTTCGGGTGGGATGAGTTACTTGGGGTTGTGGTTCTTTTTCGAATTTGAAGAGAAAGGTTATAGACGTACGTTAGTGTTTGAACGAGCGTCGAGAAGTTGAAATTCTGAAAGAAAGAAACCACGAAGCTGCCGAAATGGAAGAAGGGACGAAGCTTCGATGGAACTTCAGGTTGAAGTTGGGAATGTAACCGAACTTTTGGTGAACCGCGGATGGTGGAGTGGCGGTAACGTCAGAGGTGCACCCCGGCAGGCAGATGTCAGGAGAAAAAAAGGGGGTCATATCCCCGAGCTCCAGGCTTATCCCAGGCTTCTGGAGCCACCCAACGGAGATCTTATTGGCGATGGAAACAGGGGCTGAGTTGAGATTCAGTCCGTGAATTCTGTCAGCGGAGTGCTATTCTAGTCATGGAGGTCCTTTTCTTTTCCTTCTTTCTCATATTATCGTCGTGTCAGCTCGTTTCCACTCGGGAGAGCATGGGTTGATAGCATTATTTCTCGTTTGAAGATATCCCTACCCAGTATTCGTACTATAGACTTTACTTCGAGCCTCTCGTTAAACAAGTTTTGCATTGGATTTTATAAGAAGAAACAGTTGCCTCTTTGAGCTTCATGGCGTCCGGGGCGACTGGAGGATCACAGCTCTCGGCGTTTTGGTGAGTTGAGACTTGATGCTGACAAGGTGCATGAAGATTGCATACAACAAACATATGCTAACCGGAACTTGTTTTTACTAGTGCCGTAGCTTCCTTCCTTTGGCTTGGTCATAGTATAGAAAGCCACCAACTAATTGGTAAGTGGGAGTACTCACAATATGTTACACAACGGATACCTACTTACACATGGAACAGAACAACCACGAGTTTCATCCATATTGGTCCTGTTGACAGCCGGAGCTTTCTCTTATGCTGCCAGTCACTTTTGGCAATGGCTTCCAGGTTCCAACGGGAGGTTCGGTAAGTGGACAACCGATACCGGCTCATCAACAACGGTACTGACCTTGAGAAGATGACGAGGGAGGTTCCTTGAGACCTGCTCCTGCCAGCCTACCAAAACGGCCACGACGATACTTTCTCCCAGTTCTCATAGCAGCCATCATTGTCAGACTCGAACTGTTCCATCTGGTAACGGCGGGCTTGCAGTGTTCGTCTGCTGGCGTGGAGGCCTTTCTTCCCTTGGTAATTCTCTTCTATGAGCTCTTACCAGGTCGACGAGCCCGTGTAGGCTCGACCAAAGAGTCTGAGGTAGAAAACGACATGGGACGAACAACATATGATGATATTGTGGACTGGGTTGCTGAGTCCAAGCAGTCCCTCACGATTTCCACCTTTTTCATCTCCTTGGGCGCCTATCTCGCCTCTTCACAGGACATGAGGTCGACTTACATCTGTACCAGCTTCGACAATAGCACCCTTGTCCGCTCTCTCCAATGGCTCGGTCTCTTGTTGGACGGTGTCATTGTTATCCTACTATGGCGCGTCCTCGCTTGGGCAAGGACAAACAAGAGTCGTCTGATATCTCTGAGTGTGGTGTTTCTGGCCTCAGCAGTCGGCAGCGGTTTCCTGTACACCTCGCTCCGCATGTTTCTGCCTTCTGTGCCGTTAAGCCATCACTTCAAGGGTATTGATGCCTTGTATGTCTTTGACGTCGTTACAGATGGCTTTGCCGTTGCTGTCCTGTTCGTTTCCGCAAGTCTTCTGACCACCGAGAAGACACCGCTGTCTCTCGTGGGCATCTTCACCTTCATCTCGGGTCTCGTTGTTGGATGGGGCAAGCTTAAACTCACCGGAGGCGCTGAGAATACCATGCACGGCGTTGCATACCTCGCCATAGCCCTGATATGCTTGGGTACATCCATCTTTGTTCACGCCAACAACATACAAAGAGTGGTACTCATCCACCGTACCATCCTGGTTGCACTCATGTTCATCTCGCTCATCGCTGCCACGATTGTCGCCATTTCAAACAACAGGAACGACTACTTGTTCGAGCATCCTATTGAGACAATGATCTTCAAGGCCCGGACCAACGCCGACAGGTATTTGACCCGTGCCGCCGCCAGCAAATCTCTCCCAGTTGCCGTTAACGAGTACAAAGCACGGTATGGAGGGAGAGATCCGCCACCAAAGTTTGATGAGTGGTACAAGTACGCCGTGGATCACAAATCACCCATCATCGACGACTTCGACCAGGTGGTCCACGATATCCGTCCGTTCTGGGGAATCTCGCCCAGCAAAATCAGACAGGACATTCAGCGGGTGGCCAAGGAACCGGGCATCGCCTTGCTCAAAGTCGCCAATGGCACAGCTTCGCACAGCTTATCCAGAGACTCCGAACACGCAATGGTGATGGACGAGTTGGTCAAGATGGTCAACAAGTTTGCACAACACCTTCCCGACATGGATCTCCCCATCAACCTGGATGACCGGCCACGAGTACTCACCCCATGGGAGGACGTGAGGAGATTCACCGAGAAGGCAAAGCAAAAGGGATTCGGCAAGTTCCTCACCAAGCGTGAAGAAGAAGTACCCAAAAAAGAAGAAGCAGCATCTCACCCCCTCGACCTCCTCCAACCCTCCTCATCCATCTCCGTCCGCAAATTCCAAGAAATGACCGCCCTCACCTGCCCGCCCGGCACCGCCACCCGCGCCGGCATCCACTGGGACGTCCGGGACTTCTGCCTCTCGTGCGTGCGTCCCCATTCCAAGGGGACCGGCATCTTCCTCAGCGACTTTGCCGTCTCGCAATCCATCTGCCACCAATCCGACCTCTTCCACCTGCACAGTTTCTTCTTCACCTCCCCATCCGTTCCTCCGCTGCGCGACCTGGTTCCCGTCTTCAGCCGGTCCAAGACCTCCAGCTACAGCGACATCCTCATCCCGCTCCCCACCCTGGACGAGGTCCTCAACAAGGCAAACACCCAGCCCGACACCAGCGATTTCGACCTCAAGACGCCCGCCCTTTACTGGCGTGGGGCTCAGGCGCCGCAAGTGACAGACAAGCTCCTCCACGGCGGCCACCAGGAACGGCTCGTCCATTTGGTCTCCGACAACTCTTCTTCCTCCGAAACGCTCATGCTAATCCCCCAAAACGAAGTCCGCTCCCGCGCCGCCTACGAACGCGTGCCCACATCTTTACTCAACTTCCTTTTGCCGTTCGACATTGGCTTCTCCTCCCTTTCCGATTCCTCTTCGGAAGATTCCAACGAATTGACAACCAGGGACAGCACCCTCCCCCCCTCTCCCAACCCCTTATCAAACCAATACCTTTTAACCCTCGACCCTTCCCCTTCTTCTTCCTCCTCCCCACAGTCATCCTCCGGATCCATCCCCTTCACCACCGCCCTAAAAAGCACCGCCGTCCCCCTCTCCTCCACCCTTTTTGTCTCTTGGTACTCCTCCCGCCTCCAACCCTACCTGCACTTCATCCCCCTCGACATCCGCTTCCACGCCCTGCACGCCACCCTCGCCTATTTTATGGGACTAAAGGGCAAAGCTTCGGCCGCCGATAGGTTGGGGAGCACAAAGGGAGCGATGATTAATGGACGGGAGGTGAGGCAGAAAAGTAGGACGGAGGAGGCGAAGTGGATTGCAGAGCAAGGGGCAAAGTGGGCAGGGAGCGCGTTGAGGAGAGAGGATGAGGAGGTTTACTTGTTTAGGGTGCTGGTGGAGTGGGGGAGGGTTGTGCGGGATGATAGAGACGAGGCGAAATTTGTGGCTGGATCGAAGGAGATCAAGGAGACTAAGGAGATGAAGAGTTGAAGAGTGTTGTGGTGAAGTAGTGATGGAGAGTGAGCGAGATGCTAGGAGGGAAGGTTGTTAAGGAGATGGCGATAAGATATAGAAGTTGGATATGGTTTTTGTATAGAAGTTAGATGAAGGTCAAGTTGGATAACACGGATACTAGTTCAGCGCATAGACGTATCATAAACCAAACTGCAAGATAATTCTTCTAAGCTTTATAACCCCCCATCTGCCATCCCTCAATCACTTCCTCCACCTGTAGCCACCAGTAAAATACATACGACCATAGGCACTTGGGCAAGAACTCGGGATCCCGTCCGATCTCCCTTAGATAAGCCAGTGACCGCCAGACTAGTAGTTGGTTCGGTGACGGCCAGCGAATAACCTGGTGTTGTATGTCTCTCTCTTTTTTTTTTTTTTTTTTKTTTGTTGTTGGTGTCTGGAAGTCGCTTCCGTCAAGTAAGCAGGAGAGGGGAAGGTACGTTGGACCCCGACTATTGAATTTGTCACTGAGGGAAGGCATATGACGATGGCGATGGCAATAGCGATGTGTTTTCTACCTCGGAGGTAACATTACTAGGACCATCTTATTTTTTCTGTATCCTAAGTCAACATCACCATGAAAACTCTCTGACGTTCCTCTTCTCAGATCTCTTCACTGAAAATAGGATGCTCCTGTACCCCCATCATCTTCAACTGGATCTGCATACTCTCCAACACCCTCTTCTTGACGTTAACATCCTCAATGTCCTGACCCAGGATCAGGCCATGGGTACTCTTGAAGTCATAGTTCTTCAAAATCCCCCACATACGCGCAATCTCATCTGCGCTTAGAGGGATCATGTTGGGAATGCTCCACATGAATGAGTACGAATTGGTGTCTTTTGGTCGTGAGCGAGGTTCCCCAAGGGCATTCACTTCCCAGTTAGACAGCCCAGAGGGAGTGGTGAAGATTGTGTCTGCCGTGAGCAGACGGCCTGAGTGAGGGATGTGGAGAACCACTTTGATCTTGTTAGTTATCTCACATCAAGGATCTAAAGCTTGAAGGGGGTTCGGTCACTGTGCACAAGACTTACAACTACCAGGAAAATGCCCCCCCAACTTGACAGCCACAACCCCCAGATCCTCTCCCTCCTTATTCACAATCCTCGTTTCCTCCTCAGTAATCTCCCTCTGAACACCCTCATCTAATCTCGCCCTCCACTTCCTATCATCCGCAGCCAGGTAAACAGGACAATCACCAAAAGCCCTTGCCCACTCCAGATGCGTCGTGTAAAAGTGCGGATGGCTAATCACCATCGCGTCAATCCCTCCCAGCTGCTTGATTTTCTGTACTGTATCATCATCCAAAAAGGCGACGCAGTCCCATAGCACATTCTTGCCGGAGGGGGTCTTGACGAGGATGGCGCGTTGGCCGATGCCGTACTTGGGGGTTGTCACGATGAATATCAGTTCTGCTTGCTTTAACTCGTCTATCGTTGCCTCCTTTGGCTTCCCTTCCGAGTCTGAGTTTGACTTTGACTTTGATGCTTGGAACTTTTCCTGTGGGCTGGAGTACTTGTATGGGTGGAACTCATTCTTGTACTTGGGAGATGTGGAGGAACGCAGGTCAGAGAGGGTGGTGAAAGATTGCCCTGAGGGGGGGACGAATTGACGAGGGTCGTCGCAGATGAAGCAGGTCTTGAGGGAGGAGCGGGATGTGCTGGGGTGCTGGGTGCCGCAGGCGGTGCAGATGAGGTATTGTTCGGCGGCGGTGGTGGTTGGTGAAGGCATTGTTGGTCGGGTGTATCACGGTGTGGATTCAGAGGAGGAAGAGAGAAGTTGGGTAGAGTGCTCGGTAGGGGGACGTGTGATGTTGAATAAGAGAACTCGAGTCAATGTGAGCTATCAACAACGATGCGGGGAAAGGGTTCTTGTATTTATATTCCAACTTGGAGGCGAAGTCATAGTATCTGTCTTGATTTGCAAGTCAACTCTTGGTCAAGACATAGAAATAGAACGTGGAAGTGGAAGCTGGCGAGTCGAAGGAAAAAGAAAGGTGAAGATACGACAACCAAGCAATGTGAGCCTTTTCACCATATCTGAGAGCTTAGCTAATTCAAAACCTCACCACATTAGTCTATCCCGTACTTTGACGATGCCCACTGCCTCGCCGTTGGATTCGAGAGATAATGACGAAGGGAAAATGGGGTTGTGGGGGAGGAAGAGCAGGGGGGATATCAACAAATTGTGGGGTAAGCCAAGCATAGCTTCCAATGTTCCACTGCCGCTTCGAGACAGCTCCAAACTTCAAACTTTCTAAACTTTCTCCTCCCAAACTTCTCTTCATCCAAGGGGAAGGGGGACCAAACAATTCAACACCGCATACATCAGTCACCGCAAGATTCAGTTGCCCAAAACGCATATCTGTCCCAACATGGTTACAAGCATGATACCATGATCCGCTGCTCAACATCATCACGGTCATCACCATGGAACACCCAAGTGCCGCAGCCTCGACGCTGACCAGGCACCGGATCGGCGTCGCCTTCTGCTCCTTTGCTGCCGCCGCCTCCTTGGGCTATTTTTGCTACCGCATCTACAGCCCGTCCCTCCCCGAACCTGACCCATCTCATCGTGTCCGCCGAAGCAATGCTGTCCGTCACCGCAGACGTTCTGCCCCCGACCTCCATCGCGACCGCGACCGCCGCCGCTCCGATGTTTCTCAAGACTCCGCTACCGCTCGTGCCTTAGAAGGCAACCCCGACGATCCCACCCCGAATGCCGAACCCGCCGATGCCCAGACTGTCGCCGACGACCAGGCCCTACAGATTGCTGATGACGACTGGTGGAACGACAACGGCCCCGGAGACGGGTACGCCAATCACCGCGCCGGCCAAAATATCGTCAACCTCCTGTTTCGCGTTTCCGAGGACAATGCCAGGCGCAGTTCATACGTTCACCGTGGCTGCCAGTGCAACGCTTGCGGGATAGTGCCCATCCGTGGCATTCGATACCGCTGCGCCAACTGTGCTGACTTCGACCTCTGCGAGACTTGCGAATCCCAAGACCTCCACATCAAGACACACGTGTTCTACAAGATCAAGGTTCCCGCCCCGAGATTGGGTCCCCGACAGCTCCAGCCCGTATGGTATCCCGGAAATCCCGACAACTGCGTGCGAGTGCTTAATAGGGCGGCCATCGCGAAGCTGTCTCGGTCGACTGGCTTGGAGCGTCCCGAACTAGAAGCCTTGTGGGAGCAATGGACATTCTTGGCAAATACAGAGTGGAAAGAGGACCCAGACGGCCTCAACCTGGCCATGGATCGCAAGACCTTTGAGCGCACCCTGGTTCCCTCTGGTTCGAACCGACACAATGCCCCCAATCTGCTGTACGACCGCATGTTCGCCTTCTACGATACCAACAACGATGATCTGATCGGCTTCTCCGAATTTCTACACGCCACCACCTACCGCAAAAGCAAGCACAGGCTTCGCCGCATCTTCAATGGCTACGATATTGACGGAGATGGTTATGTGGACCGCCGTGACTTTCTACGCTTGTTCCGCGCCTATTACGTGCTGTTTAAGGAGATGCACAAGGACATGCTGGAAGGCCTCGACGATCAGGTCATGAGCTCCAACGAAGTCAAGCAGCTGATTTCTAGTAGACATCCTGTGAGCAGCTTCTTTGGTCGTGAAGGTGCTATCCCTAGATCGGATAGTGATCGGCCCATTTATGGAAAGGTTTTTACCAATAACGGTGACGTGCGAATCGTCGACGGACGCACCAGCGCTGTCAATGAGGACAAACCCGACACAGCTGATCGTGAGGCCGTGCTTGAGAGCATTTTTCAGCAGGAAAATCGTGATAGCGAATCCCTTTTTGCGGCTATCCTGGAGGAATACAACAATCAGGAGGCTAATGGAATGCCCAGAGAGTCCCTGCGCTACTTTGCTGCCTTGCTGAACCCACCTGCCCGCGTCGAGGACCTACCTTCGTTGCTTACTGGTCGACGACGGGAAGGCGACGATCTCCTCTTTGTTACCAACCCCGACGAGGATCATGACGGGACGAGCGAGGAAGAGGATGGACACCGCGACCGTGCCAGAGCCCACCAGGACGACTCAGACCCGAACATCATTCGTGGTGAGGGATTTGTCATGAGGATGACCGACGACGCCGATGCCCGATACCGCCGGTATGTCCGCGCCGAAAGAAACGTGAGGAAAAGGCTCATTGAACGCTACAAGAGACGACAATTCTACTTGGATGAGGAAGAGGGTGCATTGCCCCCGGACTATTGGGACCCAGAAGAAGACATTTTGGCCAACCTGAATGGAGTGGGTGAGAGTTCCAAACCGGTTTCCCCGCGCTCGCCATCATCCTCAAAGGTTCGGTTTGCCGAGGACGTGGACGACTATGACATTCGATCCAACCCTTCCACATCCTCGCGAAGCATCCCTGAGCGGTGGGGAGGTATGGAGATCCCCGGCGCCGAAAGAGACGCCGGCAAAGAGGTCTTTTACCAGGTTATTCAGCAAGCCTTCAATGAGCTCCTCGACAAGCTCTTCAAGTTCAAGGAGGACATAGCGATTCGGTGTGCCGAGACCAAGGCTGTCCGCGACAAGTACCGCCCATTGCTCGAGTCCATCGAGAAAGGCATGGTGCAACAGGCCGACGGCGGCATGATTCAAAAGGCCGCCGAAGAGATGCTGTTTTTCCGTCCGTCAGAAGATATCAACGACCGGGACGGCGACAAGCCCATCTCCGAGCAGAACTTGCAGGAGCTTCTCGCGGCTAGCGGCTATAGTGTCGACGAGACCTCTCAAGCTGAAGCTGAGCCTGCAGAAGAACCACAACACGACGCTGACAATCACGAGTCCTCCAATGGCGCTGAAACTGTTGAGGCGGCGGAAGCGGTTCATCACAACGAACCGAGTGCTTCCAGTTACTGCGATCCGACACTGCCTCAGTTCCGACCCAACTCCATGTCTGAAACTCTGCCTCGTACCTCGGTCTCTGGAGACACCCAAGACCACTCTTCACCTAAAGCAAAAGCCGACGAGGCCGATGCTGCCGCTATCCCTTCTGCATCCTCTAGCACAACTACGGCCGAAGGCCACCACGACGCAAGCCAAGAACCGCAAGATCCTTCGAACATCCCAATCAACACTCTTGTACAGTGGCGTTTCCTCGACCTAGCCGAAAAGGAGGCGAAGGAGCGTGGCGGCTGGGGCAGACTCAACTACGAAGAATTTGAAACTGCCTGGAAGCTGGAAGAGGAACATGGCAACCGTCTCGACTACCTCGGCACATGGATTGACTTCTGCATTCCATATCACTAGTGGTGTGATTACTACGCGATTGTTTACTTGGGGTCAATCATTTTGTTCGACGAAAACATGTTGGAAGCTATCGAGGCGGAGTGCTGTGGACTAAGCCAGGATGAACGAGACGAACTATCGTCGCGGTTTCCGTCAGTTCTCTTCTCTTGAACAAGCGACTGTTTCTTGGCATATAGTGCCCACTGGAGTTGGTAATCGTGATGGGAAACGAAGCCTGGTTGGGTATGTGGGTTATTTACAGCGACCTAAACTAACATACTTCTGCATTGGAATGCCCGCCGCGGTCACCCTACAGACCACTATCGGAGCAGACTTCGTTATGATGTTCCATATTCTCTTCCGCACGCAGAAACGACCCTGATGACAACTCTATGGAGGACGCAGACTCCGTCGCTTGATCAGGCTGTACTCGGGCATGCTGAGCAAGCAGCTTCATCTCATACACAGAGACAACATGCTAGCCGTGCACATCGCCCGCTTGGGTGATACTGCTAGCCCAAAAACACAGATATATCACCAATCAATCTGGCTTTTATGTATTTCGGCCTTGGCCCATATACATATACTCTCCTCAAACGAGGGAAATGGCTGGAGATGTGACAGCCAAGCTGGGCAGACCCGCCTCTGCGGTGCTGTATCTAGAATTACTTTGGCACATGGCCGGAGGACGAACCCAACAGTCATTAGAAAGCGCAGGAAAAACAGTGAAAGAGTGAGCGAGTTGAGTAAGAAAGCAATGAGCGAAGAAAAAACACAGAATGACCGAGGCCCCCAGGGGCCAATGATGTCGACAAAGCAGACGGAATCACATAATGGTGGTGAGATAACGGAAGAAGCGTTGAAGAGCACAAACAGATGTGTTAGTAATGTGTCTGCAATTCGGCAGCGGAGAATCAAGCGATATTGACTACGGGACCTAGAACAAGGTTTATTTCCCGCCCTCTAGGTGTGGAGGTAGTCATGGAATAAGACAGCCTTGAACTCGGACCATTTCACGCGTTACGCAACCATGATACATCAAGTGGACAATGACCTCTCTTGAATACCAGACATCCTCCAGGTGAACTCATGAGTCTTGAACTATCCAAAATCCAAACCTAGAGGTTTGAGATGAAGGATTTAACTTCTGCTTACTGACCTCTTTCCTTAACTCCTCCTCTACGTCCCATAAAGACCTCCCACGATTCACCCTACTAGTGACACAAAACAGACAATCATTTGCCCTCAATGCCCCCCATAGACATACCCGAGGACCCCCAACCTGCAGCATGACCGCCGTCGTGGCTCGTAGCTTCCGAAGTGATACCCGACGCCGTCCCTCATGTAATGTGTGAGATCTGCATGCTGTGGCAAGCTGGTACGGGATATTGTGATACTGTGATGTGTGATGACTCGAGGAAGAGAAGGGGGAGGGAAAAGGGGGAGGGAGAAGGGGTGTTGTGTAACTACCCTTCTCAAGTTTTTGTCTCCTCTCGGTGGGAAGATACTAACAAGTCGAGAGAGACTTGAAAAGGTTTGGGGTGTTTACATAGGCCTTCTTAATTGTAGATGATCGTTGATTTACCAAGATATATCATGTGCTATACTTGAAGAAGAAGAAATTAGAGCTTCGACATCGTCTCAGTTCAAGAGTTTAAGAAGTCTGCTTTTCCAATGTTCCAGGTGGGCGGACAGAACTCAGGGAACTCAGGGGCAAGTAACCAAATTGTCATGCAAAGTTACATGAAGTTGCCGCAGTGTAACCGGCTTGATCTGGATTTAGCAACCCGAATGTGAGAGTAGTGCATAACTTGGTAGAGATACACAGAGACGGTTAGGCAGATGTAGAGGTATGTAATGAACTACATATCTGGAGCTTCTACTCTTTCCTACCTCTACCTTGGCTATAGTTTTAGAGCTCTCAACGTAACGACACCATACGATTCCAGCTACAAAGGAGGCGGGCGAGATGTTTCCGTTCGTACTTGTGCAAGTGGTAGACAGTTCGGCAACGCGCATGGAACGGAACTGGACGGGTTGATGCTTGAAGAGCGGTTCTACGGGTTTGTTGATGGTTCAGCTTCTGCACGAGTGTGTGTGTGCTTTTCCCTCGTCTGTGAAATGTTCGTGATGTATTTATATTAGTCGAGTGGCTTGCGCTCTTCGAACCCCGTTTCCTGTCTCGGCTGGCTGAGGCAAGTAGGCATGTGGGCAAGGTGATTGCCATCCCAGCCTTGCTATTCCCAAGCTTCCAACCACCAATGAGCGTTCTAAATACTGTCCAAACCAGTTCATGAAACTTGTTTCCGTTCGTGAGGCCACCATCCACCCATCCATCCATGATCCAAAGTCGCCGACATTCTGGTTCAGAATCCGCTTGATTGGACAGCGATCGTTGACATCTGAAGTAGTACACATCAAGGGAGGCCATTGCCCGTTGCAGTTGCGGTTCCCATTACCACCGGAAACTAGCACGTTTGTAGTCGAATCACGAAGTGCAGATGGGGATTTTTGAATGACAAGTTCGGGGGATGGATATGTTAAGATCTTTCCGGGTTCAAATTCGACGAAAGTTGTTCATTCAAGATTGGATGTTGACCGAGGCACCATGATCGGCCAGTGGTAGAGGTAGCCGAATTTCTAACTAAACTGAGCTGAGTTGAGCTCTTGAGGTAACCCTCTATTCCATGTTTCCCAGTTTCGAGAATGTGATATGTAAAGTTATGGGGTTTTGAACGGCGTTCGTCCTCCTTTGGGATTACAAAAGAGAAAACGAATGGTTCGTGGGTCGGATGGTCACTTTTTGTAGTCGTCATTCGTGTTAGCTATTTTCTACTAGCCTTGAATGTGTCTCGGAACTCGCCCCCTAGTTAGCTTTAGCAGGCAATACAAGCACATGTGACGAGGACGAGGAACGGTTTTGATGAACTGCCAAGTTAATGCCCTATTTCGCCAAAAGGAGGACATTCGTATGTAATGGAAATCAATATCCTTGGCCCGGTTTAAGATGTCCTTCAAGTTTTCGGTGTGTTTCGAGTGGAGTGTCTGATCATCGTCGATCACTCCCAGCTGCTGGATGGTACCGAAGAATCTCAAAGCGTCAGGATGTGTGAGAATATTCCTTAGTTCTCTGTCAAACATTCTTATCGTAATGGCGAGATGCGTGATGGACTGTCTGGTTCGTTCGTTTGGGTCTCGTCCTTCACAGCTTTCACACAGGGGAAAAAAGGAGTTGGGAACCTGAAATGGAAAGAGATGATCTGACAACCATAAAATATGCAATTCCGGGAAAGGATGTGCAAGATGCACATTTGATGTAGTGTAATGCAGCCCCGTCTTTCCGTTCGTACGTTATGCACATAGCGGTATGTACAGTTTCACGCACTCAGGGTATATATATATTTCGGGTTACTTACTATGTACAGCCGGGGGTGTAAGTTTGAACGGAAGATAGATGTAAGAATGGTAAGGTCTTCGAAAGTCAGTAGTTATCATCAACCTTCTGCCTTGGTACTGGAAACCTATCTCTTATTGCCCCCCCGCTTCTTCCCGAGATCGTGCACACCTCATCGAAGACGTTTTGATGCGCACACAAAAGTCTCCATCCACAACCATTCACGCGGAGTTCAATTCCCCGCGGTGATCCTCGCCCAAACATGTTGCACACCGTGAACCGAAGCTGTATCAATGCCCGAACAAGACGAACTCTGAGAGGGGAACGCATGGTGCTAGCGATTCTGGAAGCAAGACCCGCAGGCAAAAGCAACCGAAAACACGACAACAACACGCAAAGGCACGCAAAAGACAGGCCAGACCCTTTCCCTCACCGCGTCCGGGCATCACTGTCTTGGGTGGGGGAATATCAAGATGGGACCAACTGCACCAACGCGTCATGTCCGCGAGATGGTTTTACATCGTAGATCTCTCCCATAGGCCGCCCCCGCGTTATGTACTAGGTATGACTCGGATATTACAGTCACCTTCGCCTGTAAGCCTGGCACCAGGAGGCCTGAAGGCTACTGCAGCACTGCAGGATTGGAATCCTTGGAAATTTCCAACTCCAACCAACCGCGGGGTAAAAAGATATCAAATACCCAGGCCTGGACCCCGACCGTAACCGGGTAGATTTCCTCTTCTGCGGGTGAGTCGGAAGTTGGAGATCTTCACACGAGATTCGCGAATTGGGGGAGATTTCGAGATTTCGAGATTTCCTCTTTCCACGTTCGGGATTCGTCCAAATCACCAAAGCCACGCGGGTTGACGCGCATCATGTCACTCTACACGTTATCCTCCCGGACGAGACGCCATCTCTTAACCGCGTTTTCGTCCCATAGCCGCGCTTCTTGAATCGTTCCCGTTTCTTCTCCGCGCCCGCGGCGTGATGTCGACATCTTCACGAAATCCTTATACCTGGTCCGACGCGGATTCATTGGCTCATAAGGCACGTCTCTCTTTGGTTCCTTCTTCCTGTTCCTTTTCCACCAAGGCAGGGCAGCAGGCAGATTCCCCTCACAGCTTTTTGGAAGAGATTTTCTCTCAGGTAACATCTCGCAAACATACCTATCATATCGTCTCGTCTAGATATGGCGTTCATGCCGTCGGGTCGGAAAACGTACAGCGTAGCATGCGAAGACCTCCCCGGACGCAAGCCTGGGTAGTGGGTGGTGGTGGTCTTGCGGTGTGATTGATGCTTCACGACTTGCGTTGACATGCTTCATGTTTCATGCTTTGCTGACTTGGCTGACTTTGCCGCTGTAGCCTGTGGCAATTTGCATGTATGCTGGCAGATCCGACGAAATACTTATCATGCGTTTTTGGCTGGAGGCATCCAACCAGGCTCTCGACCTCATCGTCCAGCCCTCGTCCGTGTTTTCGACTGTCTGTCCTGATCGCAATGACACCGCGTACCGGTATCACAACGCCGACAGAGCGCCATCTTCCCCGTGACCACGCGTCAAGGCGCAGCCATCTCCATGTTCTCTTCAGGCAAGATCGCCTTTATCACCAATCCCATATCCGCATAAATATGAAATGTGACTTGCGCAGTGTTCCCATCCATCATCTGAGGCAGGCAGACACGGGCACAAGGCAGATCATATCACAAACCAAAGCGGCTTGCATCCAGTTGCAGATTAGTATTGCCACCTCACCGTATGTAGACGTCCAAGGCTCTGGCGGCTTGACCGCGCCGCTGCTCGATATCAGGCCCCACCGTAGCACGGCATGAAATATATCAATCAGAGGAATGTAAGCGAAACCAACTGCGCAGCGGTACGAATCCGATCCCGTTTGCTTGTACGTACGTCCATATTTCTGTACGTATGTATGTATATGTACAACATCAGCAGAGCGGGTATCAAGCAGAACCCGAACAGCATATGTAGTCGGCAGGTAGGCGGGCAGGCGGGGCGGATTGCGGAAAGACAATGCGATGTCGATACGTTGCGGGTAGCGGGACGTTCCCGGGGTCGCGCCGGGTCCGCCCGGAACGTGGGGCCGCGGGGGATGTGGCAATGCGACACTGGACTCGGATGGAGAGGGGGAAGTTTCCGGCCGGAGAACCCGGCGAAATACATCAGAGTAGGACTTGTTACCGGACCATGAAATCCGAACCACCGAAGGAGCTCCCGCTTCCACTGGTGCCTCTGGAGTCCGGGCGGGGGTATGTATTCTATTGTACGGAGTAACAAGGGGCAGGCCGTCAGGCGGGCCGGGGCCGGTCGGGCGAGGGCAGTTGCTATGCCAATGCGTTTATTATCGGCATTCTTCGAGTTTCCTTTTGAGACTTTGACGCTGTTGGCGCGAATGAATGTTCAACGTCTCAAACTCCTCTTTGTGGGAACTCTCCACTGATACTTTTTTTTTTTTTTTTTTTCCCCCGTCGATGGTTCGACAAACGGTGCCCGTCCACTCTGCAAAGAGAAAAAAATCTGTTGCATTCGTTGCAACGTAGCATTCGTTGCTGCTTTGCCCCATCTCCAGTCGCTTTGCTGCTGCCGACGGCCGTTGTTGCCTGGTTAACAGAACTATTTCACTCAAAGCCCCATAAAGTTTGTTTTGTTTTGCATGAAGAGATATGTATCCATCAGTTTCCAGGGAAACGAGAGAGGATTGGGAAAGAGAAGGAAGAAATTTGAGAAACACTGTGTGGTGGGTGATGTTCTGGATCCCGACCGAGGCCTGGCAGCTCCCGGCCCCGCCCGGGATGAGTAGATCCGGGGCTGCTTGTCCTCCGATTCCTGTCTCCGTTGCGTCAAGAAAAGAGGGCATGCGTATGGTAAATTTTGTCCACCGAAGTTGATATCGAATATAGGGAGCTGGTAGCCGTAAAACAGGTGATAGCGAGGCCCTCCACAAACGCAGTGAAACAACCCCTACGAATGTTACAGCCCGGGCCTCGACGGTTCTCATTTCCCGCTTCGGTTTCGACCAATACATGCATGCGTATTCGAGTGGGACGGAACGCCCTTTTTTTCTTTTTTTTTTTTTGTACCAGCAACGACCTCGGAGTTTCTCTCGAATTTCGTTGCTTGGCGCTTCCCGTCTCTCATTTCGGAAGAGAATCAGTAGATCCTTCCAATAGGCTCGTAATAGCGCATCAAATTTCCGATAGAAGCAGTGGGATCTGGAGACTGGAGCGTCGTCGTTTTCCAGGGTGCTAGGTGACCGGTTCAATTATTTCGACATTCCAAATTTGCGATTTTAATGCCGTGATACCATCATCAATCCGTTTTCTCTGTCAGATCATGTCTGCATGGCATTCTCTTGTAGCGCTCCCGTCATTGATAATTTGATACAGTAGTGGAGTTGAAAGTTCACCAATCTCCCGTCGTCACATGAACTGCGCCCTTGTCCCGTGACTTGCCGCGTTACCCGGTGCCCCACTTGCCGGATGCGTGCCCCACAGCTGGGTTGGAAGCCCCACCTAATCTTTTGCCATATCTGATTGGATAATCTCATCAGCCTCACGTGGCTGTTGCATCTAGCTCAGCCTTATTTCCACCCGAACCCTGGGATTTGGTTTGGGCGCGGTAACACCCTTGTCGGTTACCCCTCCCGAACCGGCTTCCATTGGGTTTCTAGAACAACACCACAGCAGCACACGGCGCTTGAATACCTCACTCCAGTGAATTCTGTTCTGTCAACTTTTCAGTGATTGGCTTTCAATTGAACGTGTGTTCGCATCAGAAACTGAAGCGGTGTCGACTGGAGTCGATGGCCCGGACCAACAGGATACATGCCATCTGCGTGCTTCGATCACCACTTCTTAGAAAGAGTAACGGATTTGCTTTGTTTTTGTCGGGGAGGGGGCGCCCACGCCCGCGGCCCAGGCCTTCCACTTCTGTTTGTCAACCACTGCACCACTGCACCCCGCTACATATGATGGGAAGCCTGGGAGGAGGGGGGTTTGAGATCGTACCCGTCCCGGCGCGCCCCGGCTCACAGTAACCACCAGGGTGGTTGTCCGTGGTGGTCAATCCTGAGGCTTGTGGAGGTCACTACCTAGCCCGGTGCCTAGCGCAGTGGCCTGACGTGTGGCACTGAGGACGTCCACGTATCTCGACGCTTGAACGCTGACCGCTAAGGTTCATATGTATGCGGTAATGCGAGCTGCGAGCGGGAAAAGTAATGGAAACAATTTCGACAGGACACTGTACCCATGAGGGAGAAAAACAATGGAAAAAGAATCGTGAACCCGAGTGCTATGATGTGGTTCATCCTATCATCGGGGATTTGGGCAGCGTTTGATGGAGTCGAAGGAAGAGTGAGTTCATAGTGAAACTTCGCTAGCCCCAACCGCCAACAACACCAAGCCGGGGGCATCAGCGTGGTGGAGGAATCTTGATTTGGATCTCTGAATGGGCGAAACTGCGCGTGTCTGTATTTACTTCTGGCATATCATCCCATTTCTCACCGCCTTTGTGATCGCGATCTCGGTGATGCTGGCGTAACTGAGGACTCAGACAGCATGATTGATTGAAGGAGGATAAAAATTTTACCAGCTGCGTTATAGCGCACAGTGCACTGGAGTAACCATGAGGGGTAATGGTGAACTTGAAGCCCAGTTTCCCAGGTTGGCCTGGACTTAGGTAGGTATGTAACCGTAATTACCGTCATGGTACCATACCATCCGGTCGGTGTCCGTAGTCCGTAGATCTCGCCGTGTTCAGCACCGGTGATCGGCAGGAGGGCCCGGGCTCTAGGCTCGGCAACCACTTGAGCGGCCGCCATTCGGGATGTCAAAGCTGTGAGACCATCGGAGGCGCGGGGATGGACTCATTTAAAAAGTGTTTGTATGAGGTTAGTTGATTGCAACCTGAAGCGGTCAAGTCTTACCAGTTGACTCGACTAGGCAAAAGATCAGAGGTTGATCGTTGATGTGGTTTGAGTTCGGTAACATGCCCCCTCAGTTGCCTCATTAAAGCTCATGGCTCAGGATGTTCCTATTGCTTGAGTGTCGGGGTTGCGTCCCGCCCAGCCACCACCATCGCGAGCGGCTGAGCTGAAAGCCATGCGAAGGCCCGCCAATAGTATAAAACTCCCGAGATTGAGCAGACACCCACCTTGACTGACCTGGGAGGTAGAGAGTTTCAGAATAGGTATGGCGGGTTCTCGCCATTGGTCTTTGGGTTATCTCTTCCTCCTTTCGGCTTACGAAAGGCAAGATTTCCCAGACATCTATTGGGGGGTACATTAAAAAAGGTGCGGCTGCGCCAGCCTTATACTTAAGGATATAGGGGGCATATTTGCCGTTGCTCCAATCACCGCACCGCGGATAAACTGGAGGGTGGGTAGTTAGCAAGAAATATGTTCTTGGAGAGAGACTTTACGACACTGATGTCCGCATGCTGTGTTGCTTTGAACACCCGTGATGGCGCAAGGCTGCCATCACTGTACGACCGTTACCTGGTAGACCTTCGTCCGAAACGTATGATGATCTTCTGTGGCTAACCTGAATCAAGACCCCGTGGTTTTAAGTTAGATGTGACATTTCAGGGTCCAGTTCGGAGCTTCTTGTAGACGAGCTCGTAGGGTAGGTAGGTCGCAGTAATCAACCGTGGATATGAGACGCCTCAGGGTCGACACGAAATGCAGGGTAGCGTGAGTCTCAGCCGAGCCTTTTAATAACGGCGATGATGGTCCGTCCCCGATGGCATTGGTCTAATGGCCATCGCGTGTTTACCGTCTTTGATGATGGCGTCGTTGAGGTTCGGTATGTCTCAAAGCTGCATGGAGGCAGTTCCACCCGTCCAGTCTGATACCGGCTGCAATCGCAAGCATCGGTAAGCAGCACCATGCTGTGCCCTGCATACGGCCAGAGGACCACGGGGGCTTGGGCAACAAGCAGCCCATGGGCAGATCCCAAGGTATTTCGATCTAGACTCGGAAGATTTGGCGCGCGATTACATGGGCGGTGAAATAGTGGTGGAGCTCTTCATGACGCGAAATAATTACGACGCGGCCGTTGGCACAAGGCGGCTTGTCATCCTAGGGGGATCCCCGGCTGTCCGTGGCAGGTTGACGAGAAAAGATATTAGTGCTGACACCAAACTGGCAGATTACGTCGTGCACCGTTCGACTACGTAAAGGCTCATGTCCCACGGCATGCCGAAGCAATCAATTTTGGAAGCAAATTCAGGGTATAGGGTCAACCAGCGGACCGCCACTGAAGGAAACAGCTCCTTGATGAGTTGTACGGCATACCGCAGTGAGCAGAGGGTTGATCCGCGGCGTCAGGGTATATGAATTTTTTGGCGGTTTGTGGTTGGCGATGGTCGATCTTTTGTCCAAGCACAGAGACGGATCAGAAGGCAGTGAGACCAAATTGCCTGAATTGTGCATCCGATCGGCGCGGCCAAGGGCTGAAGGCAGAGAGAGACAGATGCAGCTGGTCGTGATGGTCTGGGTCTGGTTGCAGTATCATGCTGCTGTGTAGCTGAGATCACCGCGGGAGGGCAAGATATAATGACGACAATCGTAGCCTCGCCTGTCGAAAGGGGAAAGAAGCAAGATGTCGAGACAGGGCGACGGCAGGTGATACGGCCTCAAGCCGCCCTGCAGCTTGGTCATCGGGGCAGTCGTGACCGGAGTACAAGTCCATCATGGCCGGGAGTTGGGGTATGTTTCCGGAAAAGGTGGTCGGGCCGGATGCGGATTTCAAGGTGGTGTGGACGGCCTTATATGACCCGGAGCTCGGTGCGATGTCCGATGCCAATCCGTGCCTTAAGTTGTTATTTGTTTGATGGCCCGGGCGGTCGTGTTTTGTGTTCTTGTTATCTCTCCCCGGCGGTAATAGCGCGGCAAGGCGTCATGTCGTAATCTTTCCTCGCCCAGTCGCGCTCCCTTCCACTTTTGATGTTGCGACCCGTGGTACAAGCCTGTTTGGAGTGTTTGACCTGGCCGGGTTTGGGTTTGCTGTCCGCGATGGGTGGTGCCTGTGGTTGGATGTTGAAAGTGGTGGAAACGCTTGGATTTAAATTGGTTTTCTCAGGACGTGTATCAGCATCGCGTTCCACCTCCCTGATTGGTGGGTAGTCCTTCATCAGCCACTGTCTGTATCGAAGACGGGCAACTTCTCAAATGCATTTTGGTTGTAGTTGCCGTGCGAAATAATGACGGTGAGGCCTGGTGGTTGTAGCGGCGAAGCCTTCCGTTATAGGTGCCAAGTTTGACGAATTCGCTCCTTCCGGGCCGTCTCCGTTCCTTCCCCGCTATGATAGCTTCCCCCAGTGTATCAACCGCAGTGTATTCAGCGGGACACGCCAAGGCTTGACGATACGCGCAGCAATACAAATTCTTGGAAAAGGGTGGCACATTGGTACCTTTACTCTAGGCAGTGAGGGCGCAAAGACGCCTACATGTGATGGATCCCGCATTAGCGGACGGTCAAGTTGTAGGTGCTGATGCTTGCGGTGAGATGTGCCGAGTTGAAGTTCCGAGTAAGCAGTGAATACAGTGAAACTGTGTACAAAGCATCATGGTGGTGATGATGGCTTGAGGTTGTTACCGACCTGTATTAGCAACGGCCCACTGTCTCGCCGCCGCATTGTCGATTACAGTCATCAATACGCCATGAACCCCGCTTTAGACAACATGGCTTGATGGAGTAGGGTCTGAAAATCTGTTTTGAAGCCTTTGGTCAAAACTCCGTATCAAAGAGCATCGTCGTTTCATTGGGACTTAGCAGGAACTGGCGGTCAAAAGAGTTGCATCTAAGAGGTTGGATGTCAATGGGATGGAACCAGCTATTTGTCAAAAAACTATTTTTCCTTGTGAGAGAGAGTTTCCCCTTGATTCATCCTGACTGTTGTCTTTGTGTAGTTGTGTTTTTGACAGCGTGAAAACGAAACCGAGCCAGATGCATATACCTTGGGTGCAAAGACCTCCGGGCAGGCAGGGGGAATGTTTTTCATGCATTTTGTTCGTACGAGTGCTATGAAGGAATCTTGGATATCTCATAATAACTCAAGACATGTAATAACAGGCGAAATCATTGACGGAACTGTCATCTGTAGACCCACACTTGTTATATAGAAAAGACAGCCATGCTATTCTCTCTTTACAGCTTGTTCCATAACATTTTCATGCTGATGCACTGTACATTTTGGTGTTTAGAGGTGGTGTTTAGAGGTGGGGGTTAGAGGGGTCAACAAATCTTTGCCAAGATCCCGACATTACAGTACGATAAAGTATATTACATAAATTATATTTGGGGTAATCGTACCGCCTTCTCAACGAGACCTGCTGCACATCACCAATCCAGAATTCTTCTTTGCAAATCATGCGAATTATGCGGGCTGAGGGCGACCAACGAGCCAAGGGGACCTCGTCTTCCATGGATCACAGTATATCGGGAACGCTTGATATGAAAATCTACTGTGGTGCATCCGGCAGGAGGGATGGATTTCTGTCTGGTAAAGTGACAGAAAGGGGTACCCCATACGCCACAAAGAGCCACCTCGATGAATGTTATCAGTCATACGTACATGTAACAAACAAAAGAGCACACGACGCAAGACGATGACCTTAGAAACGTCCGTCCAAAGCACAGTTTGCTTTCCCATCACAGCTTCAAGCGACTACGGGCTTCAAGATGCCGTTTCTAGTGTCTAAGCACCGCGAGCCATTTGCCCCATGGAGCGGACGTCAGCAAAAGGTCAGCAGGATGAATGGACATCAAGGAGCCCTGGCCCTCGGGAGATTTGACGTGCCGAGTTCCTGGAGCCGACCGCCCTGTGAAGCTGGGGACAGGCAATTGCTGCCAACAACCACACACCTCAGCAAGGTTCTTTGCTTTTCCGGACAGGCAAAAGACAGGCAAGACAGGCGTGACAGGCAAGCCAAGCAGAGTGACACGGGTCTACCGGACTGCCGCTTGTGCTTGCTTGCTTTTGACGCTGCTAAAGCTGTCATCTTGGTTGTTCCCTTTGTCACATTTCGAGCATCTCCGTCGCAAGTCTACCTGATCTGATACCCAGAAGTGTAAAAGGGCAAAGGGAGCAAATGGATTGGATGAGCTCACGAGGGGGCAATGTCACGCTGCGGAAAAGGAGCTTGGAGGTTGCTTCCCTTCAATGACATCGAATCAATTAGGCCCAGCGGTTGACGGTGCTCCCGAGGTGCATCGCAACTCCCCAGCAGACTGGACGGCAGGACGTCTAACAAGGCGATTGACGGGAGGCCGACGACGACAAGGCACTGCTATTGTTAGTTGACGGCCATCATCAATGGCATGGTGTGACTTTGAATGATGTTCAACGTGACCGGCGGTAATCCCATAATCCCATGGCTCTGCTGACTGGATTGAGGCGAGCAAATGGATGGATAGAACGGGATCATGGACTTCCGTCTAGGGCATCATCTTTGCCTCGCCGTCGGAGCTCCTCCAGGCTTCGTGGATTGGTGTTTGTTTGGTGGAGTGCTGCCCACTATGACCGGGGACTGCAACGCTTTGGTCAGTGCGCTAGGTTAGTTCAAGTGTTCCTTCCTCATTAGAAACCTCGCTTCATGGATGCTAATGTCCCGCTGTGACTGTTAAGGTTTCGCACACAAACATACGCGGTGACACTAGCAGATTGGCAACGGCGACACTATTGAATTTGATGAGATAATACCGTGTCTTTTGGAGTGAACAAATGACGCCTTGGCTGTCCAGGTCGCTCCATGGTTGCCGCGCTGCTGCAATGCGGTGTCCACTCCTGGCGGGCGCTCCTCCACCTCAGGACCACCTCAGGCTGGTGCATCCTCGTACAAGTCCTCATCTCGGTCATGCCAGTGGTCGAACCAGACTCAAAACAGCAAAGTTCCTGTGGCCCTGCTGAAAGCCCTGGCAAGACGCAATCCTGCAAAAAGATGGTCATGGGAAGACGCCCGCTCGCCGTACAAGTAGATCCGATTCCACTTTGCATCTCATCCTGATCAGTGTCATCACCATCCACGACTCCTCTGGATAGCAGGATAGGGGACTTGTCTAGCCGAGAGGGAAACGAATCCACGCAATTCTACCGTCAGCCACCACGGACCACACACGGGCGGCCACGGGCGGTGCGTTAGATTTCGCTGTTTCTGTTTTGAGAAACGCGCAACAGCAATATCACGATCCCCAGAATTCGAGATATGGATATACACATACGGGTGCACGGCATGTTCCATCCCCCAAGCTGAGGCAGGTCTCGAAGGAGTCAAGGACCTACATCCATACCGTCTCCTTGGATTGCGATTGCTGGCTGGCTGGCACATCCACACTCCACACATCCATCCATTCAGTTGCGGTTCAATCCCGTCCGTCCATTCCACACCACTACGGGGAACCGGTAGCGTTTTGTAGGCATTAGAAAGAGCTGCAAACATTCCCTTCTGCAGTCAGAGAAAAGATGACTGCTACCAACCTGAAGCGTCACAGGCGGGCAGGTCATAGCATCGCCGACCTTGAACCCAGTCTTGATTGGCGGCCGCGGCGTATCAGAAGGTCAGAACCCTCTTTCGCCTGTCCATCCATTGCCTGTAATGTCTGGCACACCTACAGCCGAAGCATCCCACCTTGGCTACCCCGTAAGAAGTACTTCCCAGCCTGACCTACCCACGGACACGGACGGTAATGTACGGGGGTGTGCTCTGTGGTGGCCGGGACAACTGTACACTACGTACACCAAACTGGAACTGGAATATTCGTCGTCCTTCGCTTTAACTTTACTTTGTTTGGCTAAAGGCCCTGGGGCACGGAGACGGGGACGGGGACGGGGACAGGGACGGGGACGGCCTGGTTCAGTTGTTTCCATCGTCTTGCGCAACACAACGCAGGTTGGAAGGATACGATGTCTATCAGTCCATCACCATGAAACCGTCTGTTCCCTTTTCATCTCGACATTGAAGATATACGAGTATTCAATTATCTCGACTCAGGCCTTCCGTCGTTTCGCTTTTCACACCTTACACTCACTGCCTCACCTCCACGGTTGGGATTGCGAACCAGAAAAGATGAACAGCGAAATGTAATGTACAAGCTCCATACCGTCATGGGTACCCCGGGCCTTCCATGGACATGGGGCGGACCCCCCTTGTCCATCCCATCCATGCCCCGTACGCTAGGGCATCCGGTGATCCATCTCAAGTCATCAGTTGAGGGCAATCCGTAGTGTACTGGGTAAAGGTTTGGCCAAGACGTTTCTTACGGGGTACGGACAGTACGAAGTTGGAACGCAGTCCTGACCATCAGTGACCACTCACTCCTTCATCAAGGTGTTGCTGGCAGAAAAATGGACGGATGCCTTCCTTGTGCAGTCGTTGCTTGCTGGCGTTGCTGCTGCTACTGCCACTTTGGCTCACCCGTCAATACAGTCCATCTGGATAGGCAGAGTGGTGCTCGGTCTCTGTGTGTGTGTGTGTGAAGCGAATGTGAAGCGGAAGCACAGTACACAGTACGAGGAGTTGCCGGGGGCCCTGTCTTAAATGGCCCTTTAACCAATCTCTGCCGCCGGTCCACTCCCTTTTCTTGCACTCCATCCTCTCTCTCTCTCTCTCTCTCTCGCTCGCTCGGTCGAACCGAGCAAATATCTATTCTCCTCCTCCCCTTTCCTCTTCCTTCTTCCTCCCATTCCGCCTTCAGTCGTTCCCTATCCCGAAACATTTCCTTCCAAAAAAAGAGATCCCCGATCGTCCCGACGTCGTGGTTCTCTTGTGTATTCCTTTTTTTTCCCCAAAAGAAAAGGAGGGAAGGAGGAGATTTAGATACTCGAAATCCTGGGCCATACCGACAAGTTACCATCATCCCAGGCCGAAACACCGCTTTAAGGATATAAGGACCGGAGTGCACAAGGTCAGAGAGTAGTTAGAAAGCAAAGAGAGTCTTGCATTTCGATTTGCATTGCTCCCTCGTGCTTTTTAGCGTCCTTCTGTGTGTGTTGTTCAGACAAAGTCAAGTGTCTGCTCTGCACTCCCGAGTCCACTCCCCCCTTACCGCATTTTCGGTACCGCAGTCCGTAATTTCGTACTGCAACCAAAAAAAGGACATTCTTCGGTCCGACGACGAGGAATTTCCTTTATAAAACCCTTCCGGCTCCCTTCGTTCCCACGAACACCCTTGGGATACCGGCAACACCCACCCATCCCTCATTCCCGAACCGAGCAACCCACCTCGTCGACGCCGACCTCGATTCGATATCCACATCCTCAGCGACTGCGCCTTTTTGCATCGCTGGCCCGACCGACCTCGACGCCGATTCGAATCGACATTGCCGTCTCCGAATCCCGACGATAAAACATACCCACCCCGTGCGAAGCCTTTGCTGGCCTTTTCCTCGGAGTTGAGAGAGTGCAGTGAGAGGTATGCAAGAGATGCAAAAGGGCGGACGCTGAAAGGTTGGACCGTCAACTCGACCTCAATCCATTCTCAGGTCCTAGTGATGTCATAGCATCCATTGGCGAGACTGGACTGGATCTGAGAATGAAATGAAATGAGCGGAGGGAATGATATATGATCATGAATCTGGAGCTAACCCGTGTCTGTCTTCTCCCTTTCCAGACACATGCCACTGACCCGCGGCATCTTCCATCTTCACCCGCACGCCTGAACCATTGTCGTCGATCCAAAGGTTGCCTTTTGTGGGACACGTTAGCTCGTCTCTCCCACCTTGGCCGCTACAAGTTCTCAGAATTGTGTCGATATCTCCCGATCGGTCTTCTCCGTAGTTGTTACATCTACTATTGCGGTAAGGGATCCCTTTTTTTTCTTTTTTTTTTTGCCTTGCCTTGCCTTGCCTTGCCGAAACTTGCGCATTCTTCAACCCGTCATCCGAGCCTCACTTCTGCACAATGTGCATCCCGCATTTTCCCAAGCCCCCTAGGGCATCAACCACCATCCCATCAAAGATATGATACACAGCGGGACACTTCCCTCTCTTTCCTCCCACCACCTCCCAAGCACACAAAGAGAGTCATCCAGCCAGATCTGGGCTTTGATGGAACAGATCTGTCCAATGAGAGTGCTCAATTTGCAGTTACCCCTTGAAATGTGGAGTCACGACATCAACCCGTCTGAGCTTAAGATTGATCAGAGATCCAGGGAGCCTCCTGGCTGTGGTCTCAGGAACGGTCCGTCCGTTGCTTGGGACGAAGATTGCGAAGCGAATTTGGCTGACTTGGAACGTTTAGAAGCCCCTTCAGACGGCATTATTCATAACCTCGTGTTTCCCGGCCACAGGCACACACTCCTCCCGTCACCTTGACGAGAGTCCCTCGACCTCTCGTCTCTACAGTTTCAACCCAACCCGGCGTTATCAACAGCCACCGTCACTCCTTCTACAGAAAGCATCCGCAAGACTTGATATTTCAGCACACTCTTTAATACTTTAATACTCGTCCGTTTACGACAACGCGACAACTACATAGACTTGAGCCTCATTCTTTCGGCCCATTTCGACAACTAATACTACAACAAACGACTTCCAGGAGAACTCGGAACTCACCCACCACTCATTCAGCCATCGCCGCTTTACGAGGGCCCCAACAAACAAATCTTCCATAAACAACCACCACACCCACATCAAAATGGTTACCTCACGTCACAACGACGAGACCTTCTTCGTCGAGTCCGATGAACAGCCCGCGCCGAGGGTAAACGTTCGGGATGCTGCCAAGCTCATCGCTCGGAACAAGCAAGAGATGATCGCCAACAACCTTTCACGACTCGCTTGCGATGAGTACCTTGAGGACATCATGCAGCATATCCGTCACATGGAGGTGAGAATGTGCAACTTTGTTTCTGATTGGCTGGTTGAAAACGTGCTGACATGAGCGTGGACTTGATAGGACGAGACGCTACCCGATGCTAACCTCATTGATATGCAACGCGAAATCCAATGGTTCATGCGCCCGTACCTTATCGACTTCCTTATCGAGGCTCACGCTGCCTTTTCGCTCCTCCCCGAAACCCTCTTCCTCACCGTCAACCTTCTCGATCGGTACTGCTCCAAACGTGTCGTTTACAAGCAGCATTATCAGCTCGTCGGTTGCGCCGCCCTATTGATTGCCGCCAAGTATGGAGACAAGAAGGATAGAGTACCCCAAATCAACGAGCTCAACAACATGTGCTGCGGACTTTACGATGCCGGCATGTTTACGCAGATGGAAATGCACGTTCTCAACACTCTGGACTGGAACATTGGGCATCCGACCGTCGACTTTTTCACCCAGTTGATCGTGGCCGAGGAAAGGGACAGCAGGGATGTCGAACACATGGCGGCATACATTTGCGAGATTGCCTTGTACCACAGGGATTTTGTTTCCACCAAGCCATCCATCATGGCACGGGTTTCTTTGGTCTTGGCTAGGGCTATCTTGGGCAAGCCCGAGGTTAATGATGGGGAATGGGACCAGGTCGAGAACGCCACGCTCTTGGCTCTTTCGCAGCACCTTCACCAGCCTTCCGTCACCCTTTCCAGGAAGTATTCGAGCGCATACCTCTCCAAAGTGTCTGGCAAGCTCGCCGATTTCCTCGCTCAGCAGGCCGCCATCAACCGTCGTGGCGGCGCCCCGCCTTCCTCTCCTGGCGAGCTGACCCCCAACTCCAGCAAGGCGTCCAATGTCTACAGCACTCCCCATAAGGGCCTAGGATCCGTCCCCGGCGCTGCCGATGGATACATGACCCCTCCGATCACTCCCGACGGCGCCAGCTTCGGACAGAACGGCACGATGATGAAGGAATATCCTGTTCCGCGTTGTCCGGTGACCCCGACACCGCAGCCGAACTCGCACAGCCAATCATACCCACCAGCAGCACAACATCAGACTTCAGCATCATCCACATCAACAACAACGGCGCCCCCGTACTTTGAGACCGCGCCGTCGTCTCAAGTCGCTTACTGAGTTAAGGGTTCAGTTCAGTTATAAAGGGTCTTGCTCCAATGAGTGAGTGAGTCCTGTGTATTATGTTGTGTGTAAGGTTGGTTGGCAGCGAACAAAGTTCAGGTTTCTCTATTTCTCTCATCATTCGGCCTCCTACTAGGACGGGGTTTCATGGTCACACATCCAGATACCATAGTTTTTTGACAGAAGCCATTTTGATTACAACATTTAAATTTTCTGGAAGACAAAAAGATTGCACGCATCACACACATTCAATCGGCATTACATCGCACACATCTTTGTTTCGCACGCAGTGGACACACATTTTAGCGGCATGGCATATTAGCGTTTGATTTTTTATTTTTTATTTTTACAAACAGTACTCGACTACCACCATGTTTGAGGTTGGCAGCCTTTTCTTTAAAAAGTTTCCAAATCATCTTTATATTTCCCGTGTATTGATCTCGTTTTTTCGGCCGCCGGTTGAGAACCGTTCGTCGTCGTCCTCGTCGTTGTCATCATCGTCGTCTGAAACCCATCGCGGACTAGACGAAACGTATCCTCCATCGGCTCACCGGCTTTTACCCACCCCAACCCAACCCAACCCAACCCACCAAAATCAGCAAAAAGGAAACGAAGGGATCGAATATAACACTCTACGACGACCACAACATCAACATTGGCAAGCAACAACAAGTAGAGAGGTTCTTTTTTTTCTTTCTTATTGGAGATTCCCCCAATGGCGAGGCTGGCACCACACCACTGCGGGCTATTGAGGCGGAAAACCTGGACAAGTCAATCAGACAGACATTTGGATCGAATGGATGGATGGATGGATGGATGGATGGATCAAACCAAACGGGCAGACGCAACGGAGCTTGGAAGGTGTTACAAGTCACCACGATCTGGACCACCGGATTGACTAGAGGGAATGGGAAGGGAAGGGGGAAGAGAAAGAAGATCAGTTATCAGTCGATGGAAGGAGAGGCGTCGGATCGGATCCGCAGGGGAAGAAGAGTTGAAAAGGGAACAACCAAAAAAAGATTGGCATTCACTGGGTAGGATGAAGGATAGCTGAAGAAGGAGGAGCACCCGACAGACCCGAGTTTTGCGTTTTATTTTCAAGGGAAGGGATGTGCGGTGCCGTGCTGGATTGGATATTGCGCTGGAATGGAAAGGGTTGAAACATTGGACGGCGGACAGGGACTGGTCTGGACAGGTTGATATCACAGATGCAACTGGCATACTGGCATACTGGATTGGTGAAGAAGAACGGACACATCAAAGAATACAATCCCGTTACTGCAACAATCGAGGGAAAAGAAAGACAATCTTCACCACGGCCCTCCCGCTTCCGCAGTCGCCGTTGTCGTCGTTCCCGTCGTCATCATCGCGAACTCCCCATTTCTTGTGACAATGTCCCGTCCAAACCAACCAGTTCTATCCAGTTCAGTTCAGTCAACAGCAAGAGGCACAGAGAGAAGTTTCGTTTCTACGAGAGGGATAGGAGGATGATAGTGGCGAGAAAACGGGAAAAAACAACAAACTCCGGCAAATAGAGAGATACCCCAGGGCTTAAGTTGACTTTTGGTTTTAATTATTCTATTCTACTTCTGCTTTAGTCTTCCGCCATTGATCCTGCTGGTGCTCGTGCTCATGCTTGTGCTTCTGCTCCTGCTTTCTGTTCGAGTTGACTTGGTGTTTCCTCACGTTTCGTATCTTCCTCTCCAAAAGCATGGACGGAAAAGCTAACAGGCTCCCAGTTCTAACGAGAATGATGAGCAGACCATAGTCACTTATTTGTCTTTATAATCTGTTAACAACCATTTGTCAACCTCATTATTATTAGGGCGGACGGGATGATTCCATCAGAATGCGTTGCGTCGGTTGTTTTTCATGACATGCGGTTAAAGCTGCCTACCTAGATTCTTTACATACCTCTAGTAATCAACACGAAGAGGTAACCTGAACACTCTATCACTACCACTGTCCTCCGAAGACTGTGGCTCCCTCGTTTCCTTGATATACTCCACTCCGCTGTTCTAGTCTGTTCAGTCCTCTTCGGCCCTCCCTCCCATCCAAAGGGAACTCACGGTTCCGGTTCATGAATGGAATCCTCCTGTGCCAGATTCCTGCGTTCCTCAACTCCCACTCCCTCTATGAACCTCCCTCCCTTGGGACCATCCATTCCATTCCTACCACTCGGCATCCTGGCGTCCTCGGGATCAGAAGTCCAGCGCTTTAGTCACCCAGTAACTAGTTTAAGTGATCTAGAGGACTGCAGGCATTAGTGTTGTCTATGTTTATCTTGACCTCTTTGAGCGTCCTCGCCATTCCGTTTCAAGTTTATTCGCTTATACAGAAGCTAGGCAGTCATACTCGTATTTACAGTCCAATGCTGGTTTGTTTGATAGCTTGGTACTCCTGGTATACTGGACGATATCTATCCTAAATTGTCCTAAATCTTACAAGGATAAACTGAATGGCTAAACACGGATCGAAAAGGTATTAATAAGATTCAGTATGATATATTGGACTTGGAAGTTGATCCGAGGTCTTGAGCTAACAATCAAACCAGTATTGGACTGTACAAATTGTAGAGACGACTGGTGTCTTTATTCAAAACCACACCCACTTTATTTGTCATTGTTTTCGTGAGTGTACTGAGCTTACCGCTACATCTGATCAGATCTGTTGCTCTGTTCTTTGTACCGAACCGCCTACTCGGCCGATCAAAGCTCACCCCCTCACAGACGCAAATCCAACAGCGGTCATGTTGCAAGATGTGTAGTATTTGAAAGTCCTACCCGGTACTCTATCGTTGCGAAAAACACCTGAAAACACAACGCTTCCAAAGGATGTTCTCTATGTTCGAACACTCCTCCTTCTCGTGCCTGCCTGCCGCCGCGTAGCTGCTGTATCCACCAGGACATCCATTCAACCCATCATCCGTGTCCTTCCTCGTCCATCGATAAAGATTCATCTAGTATCCGTTATCTCTCCTTCTCCTGTGTAGCCTTGCCTTCCTCATTCTTCTATCACAGGCCCTCTGTGTGTCCCGTATGCACCGTGGGCGCATGATACACCACCAGCGCCGTGCTTCACACAAACACCTGGGCAAACTTCCATTGTTTTCCTTTATGATCTTCTCTTTGCCACAGCCACTTGTTGACCTTGGTAATCCATCTCTCCCCAAGACCACAACAAGCAGCTGCTCCAGTGTCAATTATAATCTAGAACCCAATTGCCGTCCTAAGGCCCGAACCGATATGGGTCAAAGTTTCCTCCATTTGGGTCATATGTCGGCGCATTAGCCTCGAGGCCCTGTCCTGGCACTTCGTTGAGTCCTGGTGCCAGCCTCCTCCCACCCTACTGGGGCAAGGCATACTTCTGCGTCCATTCCCGGGCGGTGGCGACGGCGACGTTGGGGTTCTCCTTCCAGGTCTTGGCCACGTCGGGGGCGAGCGGGTCGTCAGGATTGGGAGCGCCTAGGAGGGCTTGGATGGAGAGGAGGATGGTGCGGATTTGCAGGGCGGGGGACCAGTTGTCTAGGTGTGGTATCATGTGTAAGCTTTTGCTTTTGGAAGTATTTAACTATTTCAGCTTCTCAGGACTCAGACTCACTCTTGAGGACGTCGAGGCAGATGCGACCCAGCTTGTCGACGTTGGGGTGGTAGATCTTGGTAAGGAAGCGAATCTTGGGAGGGGTCATGGGGTAGTCATCGGGGAGGAAGAGTTCGAGCTTGAAGACGCCACCTGTGTTGATGTTTTGGTTTTCCTGTTAGCGATCATGTGTATGTTCTTCTTGGAACGTTTTGACTGCGATGGCGCAATAGAGATATATCGGGGCGCCGTTGGGTAAGGAAGACCAACCCTCGTATGGCGACTGCGAAGGGCCGTGGATCTCGACGTCGAAATAGCGAAGATTGTCCTCGTGGGGGATAGCACTAATACCGGGGACACTGTGATCAAGAAGGGGAGGTTAGGACTGCGTCTGGACTGTTTGCTTTCGGGATGGGAATGGTATGTACGTACGGCTCAGCCATCAGCCTTTCGGTCTCTTTTACGATACGCTTCGGAAGAGCCATGGTGATTTAGTTAACTGCTGTTTTGTATTTACTTGGAAACAAACTTGACAAGCAGGCGAAGAAGTTGTTGTGAGGAAAATGTTTCTCGCTGAGGCTGAGAGGGAGGAGGGAAAGTGGAGGGGTTATCGCCGAGTGTAAAAGGCAGCAAGAGGCGTTTCGGAGGCTCTGGTTGACAAATCGAGGCAAACAGCGTATCACGGTGCGGAAGGGCCTGTAAACAATGGAGCGCGCGGCGTGGTAAAGTGGTGATATGGATAGAGTAAAATCGTTGCAATCGTCAGCTTAGAGAGAAGTGGAAGACGGCAGAATCTCTTGCGACACAATTCACGGAACGAACTGATGAAGTGGGCGGAAGGTGGGATGCGCTGACGGCGGGCGCAATGAACCCGCGGCGTTGCCTCTCTGCCTCACTGACCAGCCCGCTGAATGACAGCAGCCACGGATCTCGCGATAAGCGCACAGACCACATGATCGAAAAAGGTACCTGGCCAAAGGTCACTTTCCTTTTGGCGTCCACACCACGTCCGCTCCGCTTCTGGCGATGCATGAGTGCCGCTCCTGTCTCAAACTGTTCATCGGCGCCTTATCAAGGTTGACGCCGTTGTCGGTTTGACCTTCCATTGAGAGAGAGTCAGGTATCCCCATTGCACTTGTCTTTCAACCTGTCTTCATCTTCATTTCTTCCACTGATATCGATATGTTTTGCATCGATCATCGACGACGACGACGACCTTTGATCTCTTCAGTTTGCATGCGACTTCACCATTCCCGAGACGCCCTACAAATGCAAGTTTGTGCTTCTTGGGGAGAGCTGGTTTAGCACAACATAAGACAGTCTCATAAGTGCCGTCAACTCAACTCAACTCATCCTTGGTTCACCACTTCAGGTTCCAGGCCCAGGCAAACTCCAGTACTGAGAATGGGATGAGGGAGGGAACGCACCATGCTGCACCCTCTCGCCCAATTCTAGACTCTCAATATGCCGTCTGTATTTGACTCTCCGCCAAAAAAGGCGAAAACAATAAAGTCGGCCTTCGACAGCGAGAGCTTTGATGCCGACCTGACCATCCATGTTGATGGCTTGGTAGGCTCCGCAACCATCTCACCCTCGGGCCGTGATGTTGCTCTTGCTTCACCTGAGGGCCTCGCCATCATAGACCTGGACTCGCCATGGAATCCACCACGCAGACTGAGCAGTCACGGCCTCCCCTGGCTGGTTGTCGATGTCCAATGGTCTCCTTTTGCAGCCCGTGACTACTGGGTGGCCTCGACAGCAAACCATCGCTGCCTCGTGTGGAACCTCAATATGAGGGACGACTCGCCCTCTGGCGCCATCGAACACTCTTTGCAAGCTCATAGTAGAGCCATCACCGATATCAACTTTTCCGCTCACCACCCAGATCTTCTAGCTAGTTGCTCAGTCGACGGTTATGTTCATCACTGGGATCTGAGAAGACCGAGACAGCCAGCCTTGACATTCTGTGACTGGTTTGCCGGTGCCACCCAGGTCAAGTACAGTCGTCAAGACCCTCACGTTCTTGCTTCAGCTCACGACCGGTGGCTCCATATCTGGGACGACCGAAAGACAGTCGAACCACTCAAGACCATTTGCGCACACACGTCCAAAATCTACGGTATCGACTGGAATCGGACTGAGGCTTCAAGCTTGGTCACCTGCTCCTTGGACAAAACCATCAAGTTCTGGAACTATGAAAAGACCGACGAACCAGAGCGAGTCATTCGCACCGACTTTCCAGTATGGCGAGCTAGACATACCCCTTTTGGCACCGGCTTGCTTGCCATGCCACAGAATGAGCCGGGCAACCTTTACCTGTACGATCGGCGAGCCGCCCCAGAGGCTCCGAGCGCATCAGAACCCGTTGCCGTTTTCTCAGGACACGGAAATCACAAGGTGAAAGAATTCCTGTGGAGAGCCCGAGGATCAGTTACTAGCGAGGGTGTAGATGAGCGAGAGTTTCAGTTGGTTTCCTGGGGCGAAGATAACGAGTTGCGGCTGCAAAAGGTTGAGCCCGAGATTCTTGAGTCCATTGGCTATGTGAAAGGGAAGACCGTGGTGAAGAACCTGGCCCTCACCCGTAAAGGCGCAGCTTACAAGACTTTCCGCGCAGTCGACGATACTGTCCACCGCGATCGCAGGACTGCTACCATGAGCGACCCGCGTCCGGGAAGCTCAGGTCAGTATCGCAAAAGTGCTCTCAGCTATGGCCTGAATTCCCATCTTCGTCGGGTTGGGCCTACGTGGCGAGGTTCTTCAATGAAGGCGAAGGTGAATGGCGGCAAAAGTATGGACAAGAGTCAATTGCAAATCGGGTGGATGAAGGGTATCTCCATGACCAAGCGGAAATCCGAGTCCGATGGTCCTGGAAGAGGTAGCATCAAAGACTCTGGCCTCTTTAGCCATGGTGCCTATGACGATGACTGGGCTGAACCGGAGTCTATCCAAGACGAGTTCATCCATGTCAGCAATCGTCTTCCCAACGTGATGTGGGAAAACATCGATATGGATGCGTTGGTTCTCAATGCCTCATTGAAGGGGCCATGGGGCGTCAACGACGAGGGAATCTTCATCAAGGTTAAAGTCGATATCCCAACCAGCTATCCCACCAGCAAGGCCCCCAGGTTTTATGTGGAAAAGACATCCTTCATGCCCGAAGAAACTCACGAGAAGATCGAGCGCGAGTTACAGATACTTGCGAACCAGTTCCTCGAAAGGAAACAAAATTGCCTCGAGGTGGCCTTCTCATACTTGCTCGGCGATGTCGACCTCGAAAATAGTACCACCCTCTTTAAGAATGTCAGGGATCTCAACGACGAGGAAATCGAAGCGCTAGCAGACGAAAGCTCCAGTGATGAGGAAGACAGCGATGTTCAGGCTGGAGAATCTGTCTCAATGTCACAGGACCTTACGGCGAGCACTGAACTTGATCCGAGTGCCACCCTTGCTCCAACACAACGCCCCATTGCGGTGCCGACGCCCAGAAAGTGCGGAGCGAGATTTTCCAACGACGGCAGACTTGTGTGCTTCTTCCCGTCGAAAGAACAACAAGCCCTCGCACTGTTTTCACTCCCCAATTCGGACACCTATCGTGATCGGCAAAAAGGAGAGCCAAACTTTGCAGGTTTCGGTCGTCTTGCTCAGGATTCGCCGCCTCCGAGACGTAGATACAATGATGATAACTCGGGTTCTGACGACCTCAGTGATGGAACAGAAGACTCGGAGTCCAGCTCCTCCAGTGACTCGGAGCCGTCAACCATGCACAAGATCAGTCTGTGGTACCAACCTGGTGGGCGTCGCCTTAAGAAGACCTGGAGTGCCAACGACTCGCTACGCTCTAGCGGAGGAGGCACTGGCGCCGGTACCGGTACTGGAACGGGTATCAGCCGAAGAAGGCTCCCAGCCAGGCCTAAAAATACCATCGCCATCCACGATCTGCGTAGCCTCCTGCCATCGCAGAAACAGTTTGCTCAGGAGTATGCCATCTTTGGCGATGGCGCTGATGTGTGCATGCATAATGCCATGGTTGCAGAGAAATATGGATATCACGACTTTGTTCACATATGGCATTATGCGGCCATGTTGTTGCGCAACGATATCCCGCTGGAAATCCATGAACAACAAAACAAAAGAGAGTCTGTCCTTGTCATAGCCAGGGACGCCTCTGCGCGGGCTCGGGATGAGTACGCGCAGCACTTTGGTTGGGACATCAATTTGTCTGGCCGTGTCAAATGGGGCTATCACCCCTTAGCTCAGAGTTTGATTGCCGACCTTTTCAACTATTTCGAGAAGGTAGCTGACATTCAGATGTTGGCGATGCTTGCTTGTATCTTTGGAGACTCGTCCGCCGAGGATGGGGTAGCTTATGCAGGATCACATCTTCCCCAGCCTGAGACCCCTTTGCCTATGAAGGCCCCTTCCTTTTCACTGGAGTATTTTCCTACCGACCCAGCATTATGGCATATCAACTACAAGAGTCAAGCTAGTAGTGCTATCACGACTCCCAGAACCGTCCATACTCCTGCGATATACTCAGAGTCACCAGGATCCGAGGATGTCATAGCTTTGCTTGAGCCTACGCCCAACTCCTTCTCCGCTGGCGAAACTCCTCCAAAGATGTCTCGCGATCATCTACGAGAAGTCGACCAAACCCAGAGCCTATCTACATCGCCCAGCAATAGGCTCTTTCACCGCTCCAATTCGGCTGTTTCTGCAGCCTTCAGCCTCCCGAAGACACTGGCTGGGATGGTTTCGGGGTCGCCTCCAGATCCCCCGTCACGAAAGCGGCCTAGCCCTGCCGAAGCCATCTTCAACAACCTTGCCCCAAGTGTCACTTGGGGAGCTTCAACCGTGTTTGGGGGTACGGCTCCCGAAACGCCGGCTACGGCACGAACTTCACTCTCGGATGATGAGACCAGAGGTCATGACATGACGGTCTTGGTACCTGTTGCAGTCTCAGTCGTGCCAGAGAACCAAGGTCTCTTTGACGATGACGGATGGCTCAACACGCCTCTTCTCGATCCAAGCCGCAACCATGTCTACTCGTATTACCGTTACGCCTACGCCGAGATGCTGCAAATGTGGGGCCAGCCGCTATCTCGCCTCGAGATCATGAAGTTCAATGTCCTCAAGGGCGACAAGACATCGAGCTCTGGGTGCTACGGCGATGGCACACACAGCATGGACAGCTACTACGATCACGAAACGGCCGAAAACACCGCTGCTAACAGTGCCAGCCACAACCCTGCCTTTGGCGGACGGAAGGAACAACTCCAGGCTTTGATTGCCTCCGGTCGTGGTCTCGATGTTACGGGCATCTGCCGCATCCATGAAGAGCAGCTTGATCCGGTGGAGTACACCAGCCCAACCAAGGGCAAATATGGCGGTGCCGTTGGTACATGCCATAGGTGCGTTAAAGCCGGTAACAAGAAAGAACAGAAACAGCTGCGCTGCGTGTACTGTCTCGAGCCCATCGCCGCGCTTTACCCGTCTTGTCTCAGTTGCGGCTGCGCCTTCCACGAAGCCTGTCTGGCTGAGTGGCACGAGATGGGTGAAGAGGAATGTCCAGCGGGTGATGATTGTTGCTGTGTCGAAGATGCCAGCAACGGGCACGTGGAGAGATGGCCGGCCTTGCAAGCCGCCGTGGCGGCAATGAATAAGACGAGAAGTGCCGCCAGCGGAAGCCTACACCAGCAGATGGACCGCGACAAGGAGAAGAGCTCAGGCAACCAGTCGGGCATATCAAGGAGATCATCCATCAAGACCGTCCTAACCGGCGTCGCCAGTGTCGCCACCGGAGGAGGCAGCGGAGGCAGCGGCAGCCGACCGCGTCGCCGAAGCGTACCCACCGACCTCGCCAAGTTCATGCGCGGCGGCCGCTCCGACCCCAAAGCCTACCCTCAGAACGATGACGACTACGATGAAGACGACGACGACCTCCCCACCATCGCCATCACCAGCTCCAACAACGGCTCCAGCGACCGCAGCCGCAGCGCCCATCCCACCAACCGCCGCGCCGTCTCAACCACCTCCCCCTCCATCCCGCCCGTCATCACCACCACAACCACAATCCCGCACCAGTTCGGCCGGCGCAGAGGCGGTAGTTCCGCCTCTCACCTCGCCGCCACCGGGTTAGGCTACGGCAGCGGCTACGGCCATCGATCCTCAAACCTCTCCCACTTCTACATCGCAGCCGACACAGACAACTCGGGCGACTCCGCCGACTCCAACAACGACGACACCGACACCGCCCAATCCACAGCCTCCAACTCCAACCGCACCTCGCAGATCCTGCTCTCGGGCAATGACATCGACCGCGAAGAGTGGGAATCCGTCGTTTCCTCGCGCGGCATTCCTTCCCTTTCCAACGACCCACTCCACCCCTCTCACCACTCACGGTCGGGCTCTAGGTCTGGGTCCGGTGCTTCCTCCCGCTCTGCCTCGGGTGGGTCTGATACCGGTGGGAAAGACAGTACATCATCGTCAACGGTGAGGGGAGGTGATGGTAGTGGAAGTGAGAATAGCAGCAGGAGACCACAGCACGAACGCACGCCTAGCGGAAGAGCAGGGTTCACGGCGCTGAAACCGCCGCCCCACGGAGACGAGCCGATAAGTGCGGCGAGATTGAGTTTGGGGAATCGGTTGAAAAAACATATTGCTAGTGCTGCTAGTGCGGCTTCTTCTGGTTCTGCTTCTGGTTCAGGGTCGAAGGGTGGTGATTCAGGGTCTGGTGGAAACGGGAACGCTGGGAGTGATAGTGGTGGGAGTGAGACTGGTGCTGCAGGAGGGAGTGGCGGTGGCGGGAATGGTAACGGAAATGGGAGTGGTAACGGTGGGAGTGGAGGTAGCTCCTTATTGGGAGGTGGACAACGACCGAGTTTGTTGAGGAAGAAAAGTACTAGTGTTGCTGTTTGGAGGGGCGGTAACTAGATCAAAGAAACTAAAGGAAAAGGAAACGGAAGTTGGGAGTTAAAAGTGATTACTTGCTAGATAGTAATGGAGGGTGTAGCTAATAGGTTAGCGAAAAGGGATCTTGAATCGAATGCGACTTTTCTAAAACTTTTTCCCACACTCTTTATCGCTCACTTCACTTTTATATTCGATTTCACTTCACGTCTCTTTACCTCGCTTTACCCTTCTCTTCACCTCTGTTACGAACTTAAGTGAATGACACAGGTCAACCAAGCCACCGGGACACAACAGCCACGCAGAGGCGGGGCGGTGTAACCATAGAGGCTAGTAAGACAGAGGACCAGAGGGCTTACGGGTGAGCCAGATTCTCTAGGTGAGTCGGGACAACAACACTCGGGTCCCAGTCAATGGCCGAGATATCACTGAAGGCACAGAGTATAAAGGGACGGCTGGAGAACTCAGATTTTCAGATAGTTCGACAGTAGTCAATAGACCATCGTCATCAGAGACACGTATAACGATACTTGTTGTGAACCTTTTGGCTTCACCGAACTGCACCTGATAGTTACTTCCTTCAGCTATCTCACTTAGGCAGATCAGACTGCCGTTCGTCACACATAGCTGCAAGGCTGCCGTCACACCAGCAATAAAATAAAGGAATTCCTATAAAGAGATTCCCGCGCGGGGCGGCCTTCGGCCACGCCTTTCTCCCTCCGACATCTTCTTTTACTTTTACTTTTAATACTACGTATTGTACACCCATTGCATCGTAGTAT
Organism: Neurospora sp. FGSC 6877; assembly: GCA_009805295.1. Lineage (NCBI taxonomy): Eukaryota > Fungi > Ascomycota > Sordariomycetes > Sordariales > Sordariaceae > Neurospora > Neurospora sp. FGSC 6877. Next base: position 936 of record RAON01000031.1, on the reverse strand, counting down.
CTGGAAGCACCCAGGTTACCTTATTATTTATTCACTTCTCTTTTTACATCTTTCTTCACCTCTCTCTTCGCCTCTCTCATTACTTTTCTCTTTACTTCTCTTTTCCCTTCTCTCCTCACCCCTTCCTTATTCCCTTTACCTCTCTTCACTTAGCTCCTCAACGTCATCTTCACCTCTCTTATAAACTCTTTTCAATCTCCCTTTACCTCTTTACTACTTACTCTATATTTTTCAGCAAAGACCAGCATCGTCATAAATAAGGAACAAGCGTGACATCAACTGTCACAAGGTAGCTGTGGCATGTTCCTATATCGTCTGCACATTCAAGTTCGGCTTAGCGAACAGAACAGACTACGATCTATCTTTTGCATTGGTGTTACCGTGGTGACCCTTGTGCACGCCCTACTCCATAACCCCGACTCAAGTTCCATACATAATGATCAACTAGGTTCTTCTAGATCTAAAACTTTGATACCGACCACTCTTTCTTTTCTCAAGGACCCTCGAAACTGCTGAAACTCACCAAAAAAAATATCATGCCCCGCCTGCGCTTCTGTCTAAAACTGAACATTTAAAAGATAAAATAGATATATGTCTGAATGCACCGGCTACAGTTCTCCGCTTCCTACCACATCCTCTCATCATTCCCCCAACCACCTAAAATTCCTGCTTCAATGATGATAACTGCAAGATAACACGACGGACGGCTACTACCAATCATCCTCATCATCATCCCTCTTCGCCATCGCCTGCTTCCTCGCCTTCAACGCATCCGCCAAACTGCCCGCTATGCTCGGCGTCGGCGTACTACTCCTGCTCGCATCGCTAGCATTTCCTGATCCATTCGCTCCATTCAAGCTCATGCCCGAATCCCTAGCCTGCAGCGAGGCCACAGCAGGCGCGGGCGCGGGCTTGCGGCCGGCGACTGGTCGCTTG